>CM046874.1:479784591-480206906 GCA_025667525.1 Glebionis coronaria
GTAATTCGGAATGCTTGTTGTGGATCTAATTCGGAATCAACCTCATGCACATAACTCAGAATAAGTGAATCCCTGACCTAATTCAGAATCCACGCTTTCAACGTAATCCGGAATGCTGAATTTGTACGTAAGTCGGAATGTAGATGCTAGATCTAATTCGGAATCAGAATCCTACACCTAGTTCGGAATGTGCCCTTTATCACACAAGTCTGAATAATGAATTTTGCAACTTAAGTCGGAATGATGTATTGTTTAGGAGGGAAAAATAAAGAGCTACGTCGGAATAAAGTAAACTGTATGTAATTCGGGATACTGAGGTTTGCATATAAGTCGGAATAATGTGGTTTTCAACTAGTTCGGAATAAAAGGTGTTAATCCCACTTCAATCCATAACACAATATAAGATGATATTTAAGAGAGATAAATAAATGAAGGTAGAGATAGAAAATAAGAGAGAATATGGAAGGTTAAAACACTATTAGAGAGAGAAAGTGATTAGTAACCAACACCCTCTTCCACACTTGGAAGAGGGTATTTATATGCCACGCCATAAGGCTTTAGTGGGCTTGTTCATGGGCCGGGCTTGGCTTTTCTTGGGCTTACGCCCCTAACTTAGACAATATTAGCTTAAAGTCCAAGCCCGGTTTTCCTGACTAACCTATTAAAATACAAGACCAATAACGACTAAAATGACCTATTACATTCTTGTTCGACTAAATAGGGCTAACAATCTTCCCCAATGTATCGGTCATCTTTAAATGCATAATATGATTGAGTGAGTACATCATTGTGGAGGTGATCTTCATTAGTTGGTCTTGTATCTTGGTCTTGATCTTGTTTGTAGTGGCTTTGTTCCTTCATGCTTTTGTGATCTTTATCTTGAGCCTTTGTCATTTGACTTTGAATGCTTGAAATCTTCATCTTGTGCTCCTTGTGACTAAGATAACCTTTTACATTCTTAGGTATCTTGATTATCGCCATCTTGTGCTCTTGTGACTTCTGAATCGACATCGGTTAGTACACAGCTACACCTCCTTCTTGATATGCAACAACATATATAGACACGGATAAAAATGGCTTTTAACATTTCATCCTAACTCGGTAGCGTTTTACCTCCGGTCGGTGAAGACCGTTAGACGGTATCAGATATCGTACCTGTGATCGGGTATATTCGATTAAGAACCTCCTTGACAGGGTTTCCCGGCGGTAGTAGCCAGTTCTCTTTACGCGACCGTCTCAAAACAGACTGCGAACGTAAAGAGTGAATCATAAGGATAAATTATCCGTCTGATTAGAGTCGTCAATTCAGAATTCCTGGAACAAGTTTGATTCAGAAAGAATCGCACCATTGTTGCTTTCCAGTTTGTCACAAGCTTGATTCATAGAGAATCTTGTGAGTCACCTACCGCAGTGCTGTTTGATGTTGACACAGGAAGGATTTCCATTCGTCACTGTGAACACTAATGAGTGTCACTCTGAATGTTCTGGCAAGATCACACGGATTTTGCGAAGAAACCTGGAATCAAGTTTGAATCAATTAAGAATAGAAACTTAGTTGCTTTCCAGTTCTCACAAGTTTGATTCGTGTAGAATCACACAAGTTACCTACCATGAGCTTGTTTAATGCTGGCTCAAGCAGGATTTCCATATTCATTGTGAATCGTATCATTCATATGTTCTGGCAGTATCACAAGGATAATGCGTAGGACTCGATTGTGTCCTAATGAGATGATAGATTGATCTCTTTTGGCTCTAGACTCAATAAGTGCATTTTGGTAATCGGAGGCTGGAGCAGACTGCCACCTTTTCAATATTAACTAACTCGGAGTGAGAAAGTCAATAGATACGTGTTGATCTCCGTGACAATGAGACAAGTTTCTTTTGAGAGAAACTCGAATGGCTGGGAAAGGGTTGTGCATCGCATCACTGGGTCCATGACACTTGTCTTCAAGATATGTGTTAACCCGGTTTCTGCCTAAGTTGCATAGAATATTCAACTCCTTCAATGCTTACCAATACATCATCACTAGCACCTTGTTGTGATTGTTCCAGTGCTAACTTAAGTAATTGGTCCGCATTCAGCTTCATTCAACTCCATCTTTCCTAAGGACAACTATTTCTAGCTATGGAATGTCCTTGGGTAGATCCCTCCAGTTCTGGTTGGATCATAGGACTTAGTTTCCTATCCTAAACCACCTTTTGACTCCATCGTTCCGTCATGGATAGTAGGTTGTTTTGGGTATAGATCGTAACCATAAACCATTGAAAACCATTCAAAGTGTTTGATAAAAATCAAAACTTTTTAACACTTGAAAGTTTTACATTTCCGAAAAGCTCCCCCTACACACATGCATCGATATACGAAATAGTTTGGCATATGAAGGAAAGAGTTGCACTTGAGTCTTTAAGATCACTTGTTGCGATATATTACATTTTAATCACATTTTCTCCCCCTATCGCTAATATAAAAAATATAATATTAGAGATACCAATTGATTAGAATTTGACAATTTTCTAAAAATCGACGGGAGAGAAACATGTGTGCACGCATGAATTATGGAACATTTTCAGTCGGGTCGCTCCCCCTCAACAATATATGTGTGTCTTGAGATAAAATTTGACAAAATTTTAGAAAAACGACACCACAAAATATGTTGAGGTACGGAGTTGAGATGCCATTACCGATAATATATATGACAGATTTAATATCATTTTCGGAATGTGTTGGATACATAAAATATGACAATTTTAGAGATGTACCCAACAACATTAAAAGGCTTGATTATAAAACGCTCCCCCTCAAAAATTGATCAAAATAACATATGACAATTTTGAGATATGAAAACCACATATGAGCAAGGGAGTGTTGAACACACAATTTTGAAAGATTTAGAAAAATCTTTTTGAGAAATTCTTGAAAAAATTATGTTCAACGGTTTTAAAATAAATTCCGATTTACATGAGCTCAAAACTTTGAATGTTTTGTGACTAGCTCATGACCGAGAAAAAATTAATTTCCCGTTGTGAAGGATAAGTTATCATCCGTGATAAACTTTCCTTAAGTAGAAGTACGAGGTCTAAGCTGACATTTACTTAGAAGTCGTTTACATGAGCTTAAAACTGTTGAATATTTTTAATATAAGCTCGTGTCCGAGAAGATGTTAATTTCTCGTTTTGAGGGTAACTTATCGTTGAAGAGATAAAGTTCCCTTTATTCGACGTTCGAGTTACAGTCTGATATGTGATTGTAAGTCATTGTGACGTTTTACTTGTGAAACCCCTGAGACACGTATTTCTCTGATATATGCTTCTTGATCAACCAAACTCTGAGAGTGTCTTTTGTTGAACGGTATGAATATGGAAAGCCTTGGTGTTCTTGTTGAACCGTTACTTTATTACATGCACTTTCATCAGTAGTTTGTATGCTTGCATGTGGGTTAGTGATATCATTGAACCATGTTGGGGTACACCTTGAACCTTTTTCCTGCTAGAGGGAAATATCTTTCCAGTTGGAACCCACCTTAGACCTATTGTTTTGAAGGGGGTTCGACCCGTTGGTATCCACCTAAGACAGGGTCTAGGAGTCATAGATTTCTCATGCACAACGGAAGACTTAGTTGGAGAAAACCTATTTCCTGTAGGGTTCCGTCTTTGAGATGCTCTAGCTTTGTGGTTCACCTTGTTCAGGACTTGCGTTATACAATCATCATGAATGGCATTAAACACGCATTTGTTACATTTCTTGCAAACAAAGTGCTTAGAATCAGAGAAGGCTCTAGAGTTCCTAGGGTTGGTAGAATTGTGCACATCATAGAAGGGTCTAGAATTCCTAGATGTGTGAACAACGCTCCTAGGTTGTGGTAAGGTCCTATCTCTTTCTTGTGTATTTTTCTGAGCATCCTCTAGATAGCTTTTATGACCCGTGTCATTTGAACTACGCCTAGGCATGTTCTTGGAGCTAGATCTTGAGTTTCTTAAAGCATTCATGTGATCGGGTTTTGTAGATACAGTCTTTCTTAAGGAGGATCTAGATTGTGGAGTGACTGGTTTTGAAAAATTGCTACGCATGTCAGCTTGGGAGGCAAACCTCAGGTTCGACGTTTTAGGTCGTTCAGACTGAAATGGATTCGGTTGTCTAGCAACTGAGCAAGGTCTGATTGGTTGAGAAGGAGGTTTCCCCAAGACAGATTGTTTTACAAACTTAGTATCCACACTATTTCCTTTCAACTTCCTTAATTCATTTTTCACAGCTGTAAGTGCAAAAACCTTTTCCTGAATCTGAGCTTTTAATTGCTCATTTTGTAGAAGTAATTGAGCGACACGTTGTTCTAACTTAATGTTCATATTATCAAATATGTCGTTATCAGCAGTCGCATCTTACTGTCTACAGTGTCGATAGGTTGCACAGATATTTCACTTGGTGAAGCAGGCGGAGGACTTGGATTTTGAGAGGCCAACTTTGATTCTAACAAATTTATTTGTTTCACAAAATGTTCTTTTTCCGCGTTAAAATCTTGAATCTTACGATCTAATTTTTGTTCAAGAACAACATTTGCTTTTTCAAGTTTTTTAAAATAAGCCTCAAATTTGTTATTTTTCTTTGAAAAATCGAGTTTGGCATCCTTAAAATCTTTTGTCTTTTGAGCTAACTGAATTCCAAGCTCATGAATCTTAGTATCAACATCATATACAACATTTAATTGTACCTTATCCATTGGCTCATCATCAAAAATGGGTCTGATATCCGCATCATTGACTGTGTGATCATTCCCTGAGCTGTTTCTAGTATGCTGCTTTTCAGATTCTGTTCCGCTGCTTTCTTTATCAACCGAACAAGCATCCAATGCTTGACCCTTATCGACGTTGCTGTCTTTCGTCTGCATCAGTCGTTGATTGACCCTTCGTTCAAACTGCCTTTGATGGCGTAGTCTTTCAGCAATTGACTTCTTTAGATTACACAAATGTTGAAGAAGTGACTCTTTGAACGCTTGAGGATCTACGAGAGTATATTTGGTAAAGTATGTACTTGCAAACTCTCGATCGTTGTTGGATAAACCACTTGATTCAATGAATTGCTGGAACTGTATGTTGAGAGATACAAGGATGTCCATTGATAGAGTCTCGTGAAAATCATCGTTGTCAAGTGCGAGTTAAAGATGATCCATATTAAGTAGCATCGATCTGGTGAATTTCTCAACATCTTGACCAAATAGTAGAACGAATACCCGTTTGAATCCAATTTCAAGACGAGTGCCTTTTAAGTCTTCTCTTGAAAGAACCTAAAGGTGTGACTGAAGCGACTTTAAGTGTTCCATGCATCTTTCTTTGGCTTTCAACATCTTGTATTTTATTGCATGAACGGTTTTGGTTGTAGAATCCTTGTTAGAAGGTTTACTGTTTGTAGTCTCAGTATTTGTCTGAACCTTTGGATTCTGCATATTCTCTTTAATCATCTTAGTCATGGACGTTGTTGTTGTTGAATCCGCGAAGATGTCCATTGAACGGATGTCTCGAAGAGGATTTGATGTGTATGGATGACGGATCTTAGTGGATGTGTTGTGATTTGATGGTGGTTGAAATTCTGAAAAATCCGATTTTTTCTCAGTCCGACAATAAATTGCTCAGTCCGATAGAACGGTAAACCGAATATTTTGTCTCACCAAGTTTTGAATCGAGTCAGAAATAGCCAAAAACTAATAGGAAAAAATTTTGAAAAATGAAAATTTTAACAAAAAATAAAACCTAAAAAATTTGAAATTTTGGTCCGAAAATTTGAATTTTTGGTTGAAAATTTTTTCGCATCGCCAAAATTTAAAATCGAAGCTTAAATGGCCTAAAAATGATCTGGGAAAAAATAAATTTTACTCCAGTTTTCCCGCCAAAATACTCTTTTTTTTTTTTTGGAATATGGCTATATCGGAATCCTGCTCTTCTTCGGAATAACTGATGTTTTAAGAGAAATGAGTTTTTCAGGGAAATGTGTTTTTTCGTAATAAATGGCTTTTTTAGAGAAATGTGTTTTTCGGAATAAATGGCTTTTTCAGAGAAATGTGTTTCTTCGGAATAAATGGCTTTTTCAGAGAAATGTGTTTTTTTCGGAATAACTAGCTTTTTCAGAGAAACACCCTTCTTCGGAAAAATCTTCGGAAAACGCCCTTCTTCGGAAAAATCTTCGGAAAACACACTTCTTCGAAATAATCTTCGGAAAACACACTTCTTCGGAAAAATCTTCGGAAAACGCCCTTCTTCGGAAAAATCTTCGGAAAACACACTTTTTCGGAATAAAGGTTTTTCAGAGAAAAACCACTTTTTCGGAATAATTTTCGGAAAACACCACTTTTTCAGAAAAATAAACCCTTTTCGGAAACATCTAACTGTTGATCGATATCCCTCTTTTCTCGGAACAAACTTGTAAAAAACGGAACTTTATGCCAAAGATTGATCCAAATACCTAAAAATTTTGTGTTTTTAGCCAAACTAACAATACCAAATCTCTACCACAACTATGTAGATGATTTGTATCAAAAATAAACCATAAAAAACACAAAAAATTTTTGGATCAAGGATTATGGATCAAATACCTCACAAAATCATTAAGAACGCAACCACGAATCTTCAATCACCTATCCACTATAGGCTCTTGTTACCAAATGTTAATCCCACTTCAATCCATAACACAATATAAGATGATATTTAAGAGAGATCAATAGATGAAGGTAGAGAGAGAAAATAAGAGAGAATATGGAAGGTTAAAACACTATTAGAGAGAGAAAGTGATTAGTAACCAACACCCTCTTCCACACTTGGAAGAGGGTATTTATATGCCACGCCATAAGGCTTTAGTGGGCTTGTTCATGGGCCGAGCTTGGCTTTGCTTGGGCTTACGCCCCTAACTTAGACAATATTAGCTTAAAGTCCAATCCCGGTTTTCCCGACTAACCTATTACAATACAAGACCAATAACGACTAAGATGACCTATTACATTCTTGTTCGACTAAATAGGGCTAACAAAAGGGTTTTGAGAATCCGAACTTAACCAAAATAAGCAAAAATCAAATAAGTACTTACCAAAACCTAAACCAAATCAAATTTTATAAAAAGCTAATAAGACAAAATTTAAAGACTTTTGAAAACACTAAATAATCAAATTATTTAAAATCAACTTTTTATAAAAATATTAATCTATCAAAATCAACTTATTTGAAAACTAACAAACATAAAAATGAAGCAATAAGCATAATAATCTAAAAACCTCAAACACACCAACTCAATAAGCACAATCGAATAAGCAAACCAATCATACAATCAACAAGATGAAATCAACTACATGATTAATTAAGCAAAACAATAGATTATGATTAAGAAAGGTAGAATGAGAATTTATTAAAAAGCTTGATTATATTAAAGATTAAGATTCAAGATTACATAATTAAGGTGAAAGATTGAAAAGCTTGAAATAAAAGCTAGAGAGAAGAAAAGTAAACACACTAGTTACCTACTAAAATAAAAATAAAGACTAACTCTCTAATGACCATTTAGAAAACTATATATAGGGGAGGGGAAGGTGCTTGTTTCTTCTTTCTTTCTTCTTGTCTTCTAAAATAACTCATCTTTCTCGATTTTTTCTCGGGATTAGTCGACTGATAACCTGATCCCGTCTTCTATTTTTCTTCTTTTAGTAGACTTGGTTCTTCGACTTTGTTAAACTTCCGTCCTTTGACTTTTTCTTCGATAAATCTTCAGAAATGGCCTTTGACTTCCGTTCTTCTTGCACTTTTGATCTTTTGACTTCGTCTTTTGTCTTTTTCTTCGATAAAAGCCCGTGAAAGCCCGTGTTTTCTTCCTTTTTCATATTTTTGTCCTAAAACACAATAAAAACACAAACCACGCATAATTCCGCCTTTTACGACATTAAATACACGTTTTGGTCTTGTTATTATTAGAAATAAGTGGTAAAAGGATAAGTGTTTTCACACTTATTAAATCCCCTACACTTGACCATTGCAATGTCATCATGCAATGCATTAATTTCAAAGCATGGTTTACATTTTCCATCATAATTAACCTACATTGGCCTTTATTAAATACTAAATACTAAGAAAACCAAAAAGATTAGAAAATTACAAAATGCAAGAAGGAAGAACAAGTAAAGAGATCGAAGACTTATATTAGGGTTTTGGTCGTCATGAATGTTTATCATCCTCAAGTTTCACGTTCCCCACACCAAGCTTATAAACGAGATCATTGTTATTATAAGTTAGTAAGCTAACACAAACCCATGTGGCCCAATTATTCACTTAGACTCCCTTATTCCTAGGTGTATCTCTTATATTTTATGATTGTCTTGAATGATCACGAGTATGCATTGTTTGACTTATTTTGATAGTTTATTTAGGCTGAAAATAAAGTAGGACGATTTAATCAATAGTTAGCTAAAGGACAAAATCTTTTAAAACTGCTTCTCGGGACCTCATAAAGTTCATATCTTGGCATAACCCGCTTCACGATTTGAGACCTTTCTCTGAACGATATTTGGCAGTGACTTCATACTTCGAATCTTGAGAGACGTTCTTGAAATTATGGTCTTCTCTTCATAATAGGAATTTCTTCACTTGAAGTTTTTGAGAGATTTTTCATACTTGGACCACGACTTCTTCATTTTTCTCCAATCTTTATTTTGGATTTTAATATACAATGATCCGCCTCCTTTTAGGACTTGGATCTATTTATCCTCATACCTTGCTAAGGTCTTTTCGGGTAGACTTCTCCATGATCTTTAGGGGAGTATTTGCTTTTCGTCGTGTGTCTTGATCCTTCATATTGATTTTTGATAAATGATTCTTCACATCACTTGGGATCTTTAGCAACAAAATGTATCCCTCATGCCTTATTAGGGCCTTTCTGGACTTGCCAATCTTCGCATCCCGCTTCAATAAGTTATGCCTTGGCTATGAACTCTAATTAATACTGAGCAACTTTTAAACGATCTTGTGCTAGAAGCTAAGTAACTTTTCAAAATATACGACCTTAATTATTGTAATTAAATTTATTAACAAGCGATGAGAGAAGAAGCTCATAATTAACTCACATAAATTCATGAAAGAATACCAAACTTATAATTGACTCTATCATCTCTCGTTCTCCACAATTTAAAATCTCAAGGAATGAGACTCGTGGATGCTTAGCCAATTAAAACAAAGTTTTGGGTTTTCAAGTCATCTATAGGATCTTGCAACTTCTTAGACTTTTACAAGTTTAGAATTCTCATTTTAAAGTTCCCTTGATAAACGACTTTCTAGGATCAATTATAGGAACTTGCGAAAAGTTCTTGTTCTTAACCCGTAAGAGTTAAGACTTTCGCGTTTAAAGTTCCCTATATAAAAGCCTAGCAAAACTTGACTTAAACACGTTAAGGATACTAGCTAGAGTAAACTTAGATAAGTAAACCCGGGTTGAGTCAAAAGATTCATGACGTGCCTAATATATCAACGACATCTAAATTCATTATAACCAATTTATTTAACTTTAATTTTTTTCTTTTGATCTTATTTTGGAAATGAAATATATACATACGATACGATAACAAAAAGAAAGAACATAAAAGAGAACAAATGAAAAATACTACTTGGCCAAAATAAATTAAAAATTTTGAAAAATTAGATTTTCCGGTTAAAATTAGGACAAATTAATGGAAAAGCCCACTTAACTTCGATAGAAGTCCCCCCTACACTTGATATAAAAATTGTCCTCAATGTTTAAGCATGTGGGAGTAAACTCCCCTACACTTAGGACATTTTGCACGTTGTGTAAATCTTGCTAAGGAAGAGATAACTATAGTGATTTCAATGTGAACATATAAGATATGAAATATTGAATCACGACAGTTTAGGATAGAATCGGGAAGACGGGTACACGGGATCACGGGTCGTCAAATATCATCAAAAGTGCTCTTTGAAGATTTAATCCCTGCACATCATAAGAAACAAGACAACAAACTCTATGTAGCTCCCCCCTACACTTATTATGAAACGGGTAAAAGGATAGATCATCGGTGTAGAAACCAGAAGGGGGGGGGGGGGTTGAATAGTTTCTTATAATTTACTTGTTAAAAGGTGGTTTTCAAAAATCCTTTTTCAAAAACTTAGACTTGAGAAAATGTGTGAAATCTTCTTATGCATAATATGAACAATGATAGTGTAACTAAACTAATACTAACAAAAATATATGCACAAAGAATAAAGAATGTAAAGAGTTAAGGGTAAAGAAAGATTAAACCGAACACCAAGGATTTATAGTGGTTCGACAACGAAGCTCACACCTCGTTCCTACTCCACTCCTCGAGTACTCCTTACTCGAGAGTTCACTACACAACAAGCTCCTTATGGTGGAGAAAACCGTACACGTCGCTTAACCAATTTCCGACTCTAAGCTAAAAGTCGAGCCCTAATCGTAGCTAGGACCAATCTACACAACTATACTTAGTACATACACAACTTCCAAATAGACACAACTACTTGGATCTTCCTAACTAAGACACAACAACAAATGTATAAAAGTAGATCTTCAATGGATCTTTGGTGGTTGACTCAACACTTCACAAGGATAGTGTTCTTCTCTTTGAACTTGGAGAGGAAGGGATGGAAGGACAAGATTCACTTCTTAAACAAGTAGTAATCAAACAAATGATCAAAGATTTAAGTGATTAAAGAAGAGTGTTTGAATCTGGAAATAGATGTGCAAAAGAGGTGAATTGAAAAGCTGAGAATGGTCCACTATTTATAGGACAAAGGGCCAACGGCTATATCTACCCGCGATACCTTATCTTAGCCCGCGGTACCTTATCGATAAGGAACCGCCTGGGAGATAAGGTAGCGCTGGACTAGACTCCGCTCCCTTTTTGTCCTTTAGTGGTGGAGGTCATATCTGGTTTAAAAAATATCCTGATAGAATATTCCTAACCAAATAAGAATATGCCATTTTCAAATTTTCAAATAATTAATTTAATAAAACATTTTCTTAAAAAGAAAGTTTAATAAAAACTTGTCACACTTAATAAAATGTGAGTTTTAAGAAAAGATTAAATCACTTGATCACTTGATTAAGGTTAGTAATTGTTTATCCATACCTTAAGTGAAAATGGGTAAAATGAAAAATACTTGAACTTAAGAATTCGTTTTTCGTTGTTTTCGTAAATGCTTGTTTTTACATATTGTCGTAATCAAAACAAAGCGAGACCGAAAAATGCAAGTAACATTTTTAGGCATTACTGCATTAACAATCTCCCCCTTTTTGATTCTGACAATACATAAACTCAATCACACAAAAAAAACAAGATTTTCAAAGACGAGTTTATTCATTTCTCCCCCTTTGTCGAAGCAAAAAGGTTGCACAAGTCGGTGTTGAAGAAACGAACTTTGCAAAGACTCCCCCTTGGTGCTTACTCCCCCTAGCTTGGGGCACTGAGGAATCGAGATATGGTGACAAGCTACATAGAAGGGTTAGTTGAACAAAAGAAACAACCAACAATATATAGCAATAGGTCACAAAAATAAAAGAGAAGAAAACAAAAAGACAAAGATCCAAGATTGGTTACAAAAAAAACATCATACAAAGATGTATGGAAAAAGAAAAGAAACAAGCCAAAAGCATAAATCTAATCCTAGTTATTCTAGAATTCTAAGATTTTCTTGAATTTGGTGTCTTGTGGATAAGCAACCAATGCTTATATGAAAGACAAGGTAATGGCGGAGGGTGGTGGTGGTGGCTTGTTGGAGATCTCATAATCAAAGTGAAGAGGAGGCTTGATTAAGAGACTCTTGATGTAGCTCAACTGCTCATAGATGTGTGCCATATCAAGATGTTGATATTGACAACAATGACAATATGTTCCATGGTGCATGACATTATCATGAGAAGGAGGAAGAATACTAAAGGGTGGTGGTGGAAGAAAAGATGTTTCACAATCAACATTCTTGGTAGGAGAGATGTGATTAAGAGTGTTCTTGGGTGGGTTTGGATTGTAATGGTTTTTGGGTGAGTTAGGATTGAAAGCAATTGGAGAAAATGGAGGAGATTCAAGGCTTTCATTGGGAGAGTAAGACATTTTGAGGTGTGAAGTATGGCAAAATGCTTATGGTTTAAATAGGGAAGGCTTAGGGTATTTTTGGGGTGGTCAAAGGGTTTGAAACAAAGATTATCAAAAATGTTGGAGCAAATCTGGAGTTTTAGACAAAAACCTGAAAAAGGAAGGCACTGTAGGCGGTTCCTTAGCAAGGCTGGCGGTACCTTATCAATAAGGCATGCAGAGGCAGTGTTTGGTGTTTGGAGGAAGATTTTTCAGCAAATCTTATTTTTCTAGTCTAACTTATCATAGGGATATGCTTAAAAGCAAAGATAGACAAAGAAAACATATGCAAACTTACCAAATAGAGATTTGACCAAAATACATGGATAAAAAAAATCGATGTAGGAGGTGTGTAAGACAAGACCTTAAGTCATGACACAATGATCCTCCATGATTCTATCTTGTTCTTGCTATGTTTGAGAGAATCATACATATGAATTATGTAAGCTCTAGATTAATAGCGAGAATCTATGAAAAATCATTTTTAGATTGAATTAACAATGTCAAACGAATTTCTCAACCATTTTCGAAAGAGACTTTGAGAATTTTGAAAAGGAGAAGAGAGGGTTTTTCAAAAAGAGTTTGGAAGACTCAATGACTCAAAGTGGTAAAAGAAAACACACAAAAAGAAAATAAATTAAGGAAGATGTTCCATTAATCCTAGACCTAGACGCAAGTAATTAAAAAGTTCCCTCTTAAGTGGCTTAGTGAAGATGTCGGATAAGTTGTCCTCGGAGGGTACCTTCTCAATTGAAATGTTCCCCTTTTGAACATTATCCCTATGGAAATGGTGTCGAATTTCTATGTGTTTGGTTCGCGAATGTTGCACCGGATTCTTGCTAAGGTCTATAGCGCCTTTATTATCGCACATGATGGGAACATCATCAAGAGAAATCCCGTAATCAACAAGCGCTTGCTTCATCCATAGAGCTTGTTGGCATGCTTTTCCGGCACTCACATACTCGGCTTTCGTGGTGGATATTGCAAGAGCGGTTTGTTTCTTGGAGAACCAAGAAGTTAAACAACAACCCATGAAGGTAAAAACTCCACTAGTGCTTTTCCGGTCCACATAGTCTCCCGCATGATCCGAGTCCGCGTTGACAATGGTTTCTACGCCGGTCCCTTTAGGATACCATAATCCTAAATGCATAGTGCCTTTAATGTATCGGAAGTGATGAGACTGCTTTTATACATAGTCTCATCTTCCAAAATAGGGCTTAAAATGCATTAAATATCATCAAAATACCTATATATATGCTTGTGTTTGTTACTTGTGTATTTTAGGTACGGATATTGAGAAAATGACAAAAGATCACAAGAATCATGCAAAAACGAACACGGGAAACGAAGCTGCACAATGAACCAAGCCCTAATGAAGACTTTCCCAAGATCAACCCTTGAAGATTTGAAGAATTATGAAGAATGGTCCTCCAATATCGAAGAATTGACACTTTATACCCTTGTAGCCTCATAATTACAAGATTGGTCCCTAAAGTTTGTCAAAATTACAAAAAGGACCCTCTACTTTGAAGATTTGGCAAGTTTAGCCCCTCAACAAAGCTAAATTGTCAACCAATATCATCCACAAAGTCAAATATATTATGAAGTCCTTCAAAGTGCAAGAAAATACAAGTTTGGTCCTTTGAAAATTTCAAAATTACACAAAGGACCCTCAACTTCCAACATTTGGCAAAAATGGTCCCTCATCAAACAAGACTTGGCAAATTTAGTCCTCCAAAATGCCCAAAAAACAAGTCAAGACCATTATCCATTAAGAAATTGCCAAAACAGTCCCTCAAAAATCACAAATTAGCAAGAAGTACCCCTGAATTTACTTTGTAAAAGTTTTTGGGCCAAAAATGTAAAAAGGCAAAAGTTGACAAAGCTGAATTAGGCGTTGATAGAAGTTTGGAAAGCATTTGACAAGTTTATGAAAGTGTGGGGTGTAATGCTGGCAGACAACATAGTAACCTAGACCAGTGGTGGGGTGACACGTGCCCCACTCACTCTCTCCACCAATGAAACCTCACCATTCTTCCATGTCATCATCCACTCAAACCGGTTTAAGATTAAATTAATCTTGGCGCCTAAACATGTTTTTAAACTTAATCCACCCCCAAAAATAGATTAAAAACCTGTTCTTAGTGTTCTTCACACAAATTGGGTTTTTCTTCATCATTAACAATTAAGTGATAAAACCCTCCAGAATGTTGATTAAGCTTTCCCTAAATACATCCCAACCATAAGATTGGCCACCACATCATCCACGTGTCCACATGGGACCTCCCCGGCTACACCTTTGAGAAAGAAGACAAGATTGCACCAGCAATCCAACGTTTGAGATTGAAGCTTACTTTTTAAGCTTAATTGGAGCCCTTGGATACACTCACACATGCCAGCTTCAACAAACAGCCAAGAAAGGGTCACATGATTCTTCCAAGAAGACAAAACCTCAAAGGGCAAATTTGGAACTTCATTAGCTAGGGTTACACGTTTTTCAGCTTTCATAGTTCATTTGTATGCCTATATAAAGGCTTAGGGGTCCAACATTTGTAGTTTGCTTTTGATTTTTCCTTGTTCAAGTTTCTGTAAATCCCATTTCAAGTTTAATGAAATTGAGTTTGAAACATTGAAGAGAAGTCATTGGCCAATCTTTGTTACTGCTTTCTATTGTTATATGCTTGCTAGTTTTAGAAGTTAAAACCTGTTTTCACTTGGAGGTTGCAAAAGTTTGCAATTTTCCTCATTCTTGATATTTTGCTAAGTTCTTGTTCAAATCTTGGAATTCTTGGGTTATAGGGCTGATCATAGCATCCTAACTGAGTTAGTTAAGGTGTTGTGAGGCTTATAACTTGAGGATAATCAAGTGTGGGGTAACAAGGTTGCATCAATCAAGATTTTTGAAGTTTCTGATTTTTATACACTTGTGCTTTACCCTTGTTCAATCTTAGCAGGCTTATTGTGGAAGCTTGTGCGTGTTCTTGCTAGCACATAAGCTCAAAATTCATGGGTGTGGATGTACATCCATGAGGTTTGCATACTCAATCTCAAAATCTGCTTAAATTCATGATTTTTGGTGATATTTGTATGAAACTTGTTATCTTGTGAATTTTGTGGCTTGTTCTTGCTTGAATCTGTTAATCTTACCTGTTTTAGTGTTAATTGATGCTTGGGTAGTCTTGAATCTTACTTTTACTTTGAAAAATTTGATTTGGAAAAGATAAAGGGGTGTTTGGGACTAACTGTTTGTGCTTGTAACTTGTTATTGTGTTAAGGGAAGTTGGTGTTTATGCTTTGTATCTGATAAATACCTTGTTGAGAGTATTTTACTACAAGTTTTTGGGTTTGAACACTTGAATCAAACAATCTGCTATATAGACTTTGATATTGCCTGTTTTGACCTATGATTTTGGGAACACTTAGTGTGTATGCATGCTTAGGGCTAAAAGTGGTTTAAACAAAGTTAATATAAACTGTTTGAAAGATTTGAGGTGTTGAATCTGGCTTAAGTGTCAAATACATCAGCAAAGTAGAAAACTGCATGTGTTAGTGTTCATAAGTAACTTTCATGTGCTTGAATCTTGCTTAATTCTTTGAACCATTGCATGAAAACTGTTTAGACTTGCTTATTGGAGTTTATAATAGCTTGTGTATGCATTTGGTTGAATTTGGCTGGCTGATTATTGCTAAAACTGCTTATTTGTGCTCAACTGCTTATTGTTCATGTATGTGCAATGTCTGGTGATTAATTGTTTAAACTCTATCAATTGGGTGTTGGTGATTGTGTTATTTTGATTTTTATTGACTCCTTTTGATCCAAAGATCATTTAGGTGCCTTTGTGTAATCTGAATTTCCAAAAAAGTCACAAATGACAAAAAGTCAAACAAGTCAAGCAGTGGAAAAAGTTTCCACTGCTCAACATCCAAAACTAGCCCCTGCTAGTGTAATTTTGTCATCAGCTTATCAATAAGCCTTTCTAGCTTATCCAGACTTGCAACAACTTATTTTTTTGTAATAGGTCTTCATTATTTGACCCATTTAAGTAGACTGGAGCTTATTGGACTTTGACTTTGACTTTTTACTAGAAAACCAACTACTTTGACTTTTTACATAAGTGCTTATTTGATTTTCCAGCTTATTGAGTGTGCTTATCTGAAAACTCTTTGTTGATTTTGCTTAATTAAGTCATTTAAAAGCTTTTGGAACTTGAATAAGCACTTGGGGTGGCCTAGAACTCAAAAACGACTATTTTGTCGTTTTGTGTAGATTGCTTATTGCATTTTCAGGCTTATTCCTTGGGCTTATTTCAAATTTCTTTTTGCAGAAGTCTTTGTTAGGTCAAAAGAAGCTTGTGTGTCAAATTTTAGCTTATGGCATTGGCTTATAGCTTAATGGGCCAAAAGGCCCATTAAGAATAAGCTGCTTGTTATAAGCTAGCTTATTTCACATTTTCAGCTTTTGGGCCTTTGGAAAAAGTTGTTTAAAATCAAATTTTGAGTCAACCTGTGCTTTTTGGGCTTATTTTGAACAATTTTTGTTATTGGGCCCAATTTTGGCCCAATAGTGTACTGTTTTGGGTTTAGCCCATTTTCTAGGCCCAATAGGGGTATTTAGGTAATTTCACTTTCATTTCTGAGTTATTTAGGTTAAATTAAGCTAGTTTGCAAGTTTTTAGAATTTTTTTATGATTTTTGGATTTTTAATATTATTTTATTATTAAAATTTAAAAGTCTGATTTTCTAACTTTTTACATTTTTCCTAGGTTCTAAACACTTAATTAGGATTTTTGCAACTTTCCAAATATTTTTAGAGTCTTTTAATTATTTTCTAGAATTAATTTAAGTTTCAATTAATTTTAGTAGTTTTTAATTGTTTAAAAATAGTTTTTATTGGTTTTAAAATTTTGAAAAATAGTTTTTAGCTTAATTAGAGTATTTTTGAGGTTTACAAACTTTAAAATCTTGTTTAAGGCTTTTTAATAAATAATTTTGATTTTTAGGGCTTTAATTAGCATTAAAAAGTTATTATCTAATTAATTAAAAGGTTTTGGAAAGTTTGGATTTTTTGTAAACTCTTAGAATATTATTGTGGATTTTTGGTAATTTTTAGAAATTTTTAGGGTAAAATAATTAATTTTAGTGCTTTTTACGACTTTACGTGTATACCTTTTTCGACTTAGTTTAATCAGACTTTGTAACCGTCATTCTTTTCTAATCCCCCTTCTATTTTCTTGTTCTCAATATAATCACAAAGATAATCCAATTCGTTACACACATAACACACTAGCCTCCTTGAGAACAAACTCATTTTAGGGTCATTTACACACGGTTTTCCTAAATCGTCGTGCTTACTTGCCCTAATTGCCATCCTTTTCCTAAAGGGGTAATTTTACAACTATCATTTTGGCGCCGCTGCCGGGGAGGCGTGTTGCGTTTTGATTGGAATTGTTGCGCTTGATTAAGAGACTCTTGATGTAGCTCAACTCCTCATAGATGTGTGCCATATCAAGATGTTGATATTGACAACAATGACAATATGTTCCATGGTGCATGACATTATCATGAGAAGGAGGAAGAACACTAAAGGGTGGTGGTGGAAGAAAAGATGTTTCACAATCAACATTCTTGGTAGGAGAGATGTGATTAAGAGTGTTCTTGGGTGGGTTTGGATTGTAATGGTTTTTGGGTGAGTTAGGATTGAAAGCAATTGGAGAAAATGGAGGAGATTCAAGGCTTTCATTGGGAGAGTAAGACATTTTGAGGTGTGAAGTATGGCAAAATGCTTATGGTTTAAATAGGGAAGGCTTAGGGTATTTTTGGGGTGGTCAAAGGGTTTGAAACAAAGATTATCAAAAATGTTGGAGCAAATCTGGAGTTTTAGACAAAAACCTGAAAAAGGAAGGCACTGTAGGCGGTTCCTTAGCAAGGCTGGCGGTACCTTATCAATAAGGCCTGCAGAGGCAGTGTTTGCTGTTTGGAGGAAGATTTTTCAGCAAATCTTATTTTTCTAGTCTAACTTATCATAGGGATATGCTTAAAAGCAAAGATAGACAAAGAAAACATATGCAAACTTACCAAATAGAGATTTGACCAAAATACATGGATAAAAAAAATCGATGTAGGAGGTGTGTAAGACAAGACCTTAAGTCATGACACAATGATCCTCCATGATTCTATCTTGTTCTTGCTATGTTTGAGAGAATCATACATATGAATTATGTAAGCTCTAGATTAATAGCGAGAATCTATGAAAAATCATTTTTAGATTGAATTAACAATGTCAAACGAATTTCTCAACCATTTTCGAAAGAGACTTTGAGAATTTTGAAAAGGAGAAGAGAGGGTTTTTCAAAAAGAGTTTGGAAGACTCAATGACTCAAAGTGGTAAAAGAAAACACACAAAAAGAAAAGAAATTAAGGAAGATGTTCCATTAATCCTAGACCTAGACGCAAGTAATTAAAAAGTTCCCTCTTAAGTGGCTTAGTGAAGATGTCGGCTAAGTTGTCCTCGGAGGGTACCTTCTCAATTGAAATGTTCCCCTTTTGAACATTATCCCTATGGAAATGGTGTCGAATTTCTATGTGTTTGGTTCGCGAATGTTGCACCGGATTCTTGCTAAGGTCTATAGCGCCTTTATTATCGCACATGATGGGAACATCATCAAGAGAAATCCCGTAATCAACAAGCGCTTGCTTCATCCATAGAGCTTGTTGGCATGCTTTTCCGGCACTCACATACTCGGCTTTCGTGGTGGATATTGCAAGAGCGGTTTGTTTCTTGGAGAACCAAGAAGTTAAACAACAACCCATGAAGGTAAAAACTCCACTAGTGCTTTTCCGGTCCACATAGTCTCCCGCATGATCCGAGTCCGCGTTGACAATGGTTTCTACGCCGGTCCCTTTAGGATACCATAATCCTAAATGTATAGTGCCTTTAATGTATCGGAAGTGATGAGACTGCTTTTATACATAGTCTCATCTTCCAAAATAGGGCTTAAAATGCATTAAATATCATCAAAATACCTATATATATGCTTGTGTTTGTTACTTGTGTATTTTAGGTACGGATATTGAGAAAATGACAAAAGATCACAAGAATCATGCAAAAACGAACACGGGAAACGAAGCTGCACAATGAACCAAGCCCTAATGAAGACTTTCCCAAGATCAACCCTTGAAGATTTGAAGAATTATGAAGAATGGTCCTCCAATATCGAAGAATTGACACTTTATACCCTTGTAGCCTCATAATTACAAGATTGGTCCCTAAAGTTTGTCAAAATTACAAAAAGGACCCTCTACTTTGAAGATTTGGCAAGTTTAGCCCCTCAACAAAGCTAAATTGTCAACCAATATCATCCACAAAGTCAAATATATTATGAAGTCCTTCAAAGTGCAAGAAAATACAAGTTTGGTCCTTTGAAAATTTCAAAATTACACAAAGGACCCTCAACTTCCAACATTTGGCAAAAATGGTCCCTCATCAAACAAGACTTGGCAAATTTAGTCCTCCAAAATGCCCAACAAACAAGTCAAGACCATTATCCATTAAGAAATTGCCAAAACAGTCCCTCAAAAATCACAAATTGGCAAGAAGTACCCCTGAATTTACTTTGTAAAAGTTTTTGGGCCAAAAATGTAAAAAGGCAAAAGTTGACAGAGCTGAATTAGGCGTTGATAGAAGTTTGGAAAGCATTTGACAAGTTTATGAAAGTGTGGGGTGTAATGCTGGCAGACAACATAGTAACCTAGACCAGTGGTGGGGTGACACGTGCCCCACTCACTCTCTCCACCAATGAAACCTCACCATTCTTCCATGTCATCATCCACTCAAACCGGTTTAAGATTAAATTAATCTTGGCGCCTAAACATGTTTTTAAACTTAATCCACCCCTAAAAATAGATTAAAAACCTGTTCTTAGTGTTCTTCACACAAATTGGGTTTTTCTTCATCATTAACAATTAAGTGATAAAACCCTCCAGAATGTTGATTAAGCTATCCCTAAATACATCCCAACCTTAAGATTGGCCACCACATCATCCACGTGTCCACATGGGACCTCCCCGGCTACACCTTTGAGCAAGAAGACAAGATTGCACCAGCAATCCAACGTTTGAGATTGAAGCTTACTTTTTAAGCTTAATTGGAGCCCTTGGATACACTCACACATGCCAGCTTCAACAAACAGCCAAGAAAGGGTCACATGATTCTTCCAAGAAGACAAAACCTCAAAGGGCAAATTTGGAACTTCATTAGCTAGGGTTACACGTTTTTCAGCTTTCATAGTTCATTTGTATGCCTATATAAAGGCTTAGGGGTCCAACATTTGTAGTTTGCTTTTGATTTTTCCTTGTTCAAGTTTCTGTAAATCCCATTTCAAGTTTAATGAAATTGAGTTTGAAACATTGAAGAGAAGTCATTGGCCAATCTTTGTTACTGCTTTCTATTGTTATATGCTTGCTAGTTTTAGAAGTTAAAACCTGTTTTCACTTGGAGGTTGCAAAAGTTTGCAATTTTCCTCATTCTTGATATTTTGCTAAGTTCTTGTTCAAATCTTGGAATTCTTGGGTTATAGGGCTGATCATAGCATCCTAACTGAGTTAGTTAAGGTGTTGTGAGGCTTATAACTTGAGGATAATCAAGTGTGGGGTAACAAGGTTGCATCAATCAAGATTTTTGAAGTTTCTGATTTTTATGCACTTGTGCTTTACCCTTGTTCAATCTTAGCAGGCTTATTGTGGAAGCTTATGCGTGTTCTTGCTAGCACATAAGCTCAAAATTCATGGGTGTGGATGTACATCCATGAGGTTTGCATACTCAATCTCAAAATCTGCTTAAATTCATGATTTTTGGTGATATTTGTATGAAACTTGTTATCTTGTGAATTTTTTGGCTTGTTCTTGCTTGAATCTGTTAATCTTACCTGTTTTAGTGTTAATTGATGCGTGGGTAGTCTTGAATCTTACTTTTACTTTGAAAAATTTGATTTGGAAAAGATAAAGGGGTGTTTGGGACTAACTGTTTGTGCTTGTAACTTGTTATTGTGTTAAGGGAAGTTGGTGTTTATGCTTTGTATCTGATAAATACCTTGTTGAGAGTATTTTACTACAAGTTTTTGGGTTTGAACACTTGAATCAAACAATCTGCTATATAGACTTTGATATTGCCTGTTTTGACCTATGATTTTGGGAACACTTAGTGTGTATGCATGCTTAGGGCTAAAAGTGGTTTAAACAAAGTTAATATAAACTGTTTGAAAGATTTGAGG
This sequence comes from Glebionis coronaria, assembly GCA_025667525.1. NCBI lineage: Eukaryota > Viridiplantae > Streptophyta > Magnoliopsida > Asterales > Asteraceae > Glebionis > Glebionis coronaria. Next base: position 479,805,986 of record CM046874.1, read on the forward strand.
TGTTGAATCTGGCTTAAGTGTCAAATACATCAGCAAAGTAGAAAACTGCATGTGTTAGTGTTCATAAGTAACTTTCATGTGCTTGAATCTTGCTTAATTCTTTGAACCATTGCATGAAAACTGTTTAGACTTGCTTATTGGAGTTTATAATAGCTTGTGTATGCATTTGGTTGAATTTGGCTGGCTGATTATTGCTAAAACTGCTTATTTGTGCTCAACTGCTTATTGTTCATGTCTGTGCAATGTCTGGTGATTAATTGTTTAAACTCTATCAATTGGGTGTTGGTGATTGTGTTATTTTGATTTTTATTGACTCCTTTTGATCCAAAGATCATTTAGGTGCCTTTGTGTAATCTGAATTTCCAAAAAAGTCACTAATGACAAAAAGTCAAACAAGTCAAGCAGTGGAAAAAGTTTCCACTGCTCAACATCCAAAACTAGCCCCTGCTAGTGTAATTTTGTCATCAGCTTATCAATAAGCCATTCTAGCTTATCCAGACTTGCAACAACTTATTTTTTTGTAATAGGTCTTCATTATTTGACCCATTTAAGTAGACTGGAGCTTATTGGACTTTGACTTTGACTTTTTACTAGAAAACCAACTACTTTGACTTTTTACATAAGTGCTTATTTGATTTTCCAGCTTATTGAGTGTGCTTATCTGAAAACTCTTTGTTGATTTTGCTTAATTAAGTCATTTAAAAGCTTTTGGAACTTGAATAAGCACTTGGGGTGGCCTAGAACTCAAAAACGACTATTTTGTCGTTTTGTGTAGATTGCTTATTGCATTTTCAGGCTTATTCCTTGGGCTGATTTCAAATTTCTTTTTGCAGAAGTCTTTGTTAGGTCAAAATAAGCTTGTGTGTCAAATTTTAGCTTATGGCATTGGCTTATAGCTTAATGGGCCAAAAGGCCCATTAAGAATAAGCTGCTTGTTATAAGCTAGCTTATTTCACATTTTCAGCTTTTGGGCCTTTGGAAAAAGTTGTTTAAAATCAAATTTTGAGTCAACCTGTGCTTTTTGGGCTTATTTTGAACAATTTTTGTTATTGGGCCCAATTTTGGCCCAATAGTGTACTGTTTTGGGTTTAGCCCATTTTCTAGGCCCAATAGGGGTATTTAGGTAATTTCACTTTCATTTCTGAGTTATTTAGGTTAAATTAAGCTAGTTTGCAAGTTTTTAGAATTTTTTTATGATTTTTGGATTTTTAATATTATTTTATTATTAAAATTTAAAAGTCTGATTTTCTAACTTTTTACATTTTTCCTAGGTTCTAAACACTTAATTAGGATTTTTGCAACTTTCCAAATATTTTTAGAGTCTTTTAATTATTTTCTAGAATTAATTTAAGTTTCAATTAATTTTAGTAGTTTTTAATTGTTTAAAAATAGTTTTTATTGGTTTTAAAATTTTGAAAAATAGTTTTTAGCTTAATTAGAGTATTTTTGAGGTTTACAAACTTTAAAATCTTGTTTAAGGCTTTTTAATAAATAATTTTGATTTTTAGGACTTTAATTAGCATTAAAAAGTTATTATCTAATTAATTAAAAGGTTTTGGCAAGTTTGGATTTTTTGTAAACTCTTAGAATATTATTGTGGATTTTTGGTAATTTTTAGAAATTTTTAGGGTAAAATAATTAATTTTAGTGCTTTTTACGACTTTACGTGTATACCTTTTTCGACTTAGTTTAATCAGACTTTGTAACCGTCATTCTTTTCTAATCCCCCTTCTATTTTCTTGTTCTCAATATAATCACAAAGATAATCCAATTCGTTACACACATAACACACTAGCCTCCTTGAGAACGAACTCATTTTAGGGTCATTTACACACGGTTTTCCTAAATCGTCGTGCTTACTTGCCCTAATTGCCATCCTTTTCCTAAAGGGGTAATTTTACAACTATCATTTTGGCGCCGCTGCCGGGGAGGCGTGTTGCGTTTTGATTTGAATTGTTGTTTTTATATACTAACCATAATGAGTATTTGTATTAGTAGCACTCTACTAATACGTATTATCGGTTTTCGTTTTTTGTGTGAATACTATTACTATAGTGTATACGTAGAACAATAAATTCACAAGTACTCCAAATACGTGAGAAATCACAACCTTGACTTGGGAGGTCATTACCCAATCATTGTATTCGAATCTCAAACCAAAGAAAAAGGCAAAAATAGATAAATACTTTCGTGAAGCTTAATCTTGATAATACAAACTATAAGGTGGGTATAAGGCGGATATTATAAAATATATCCTAAGGAAAAAGGCTCTTAAGTGCTTCGCGCCGCCTCGTTTCCCCACTTGCTTGTGAGTATTTGATTTTGAGAGCTAATCGAGGGTTTTGCCGTCCAAAGTATTACTAAGTATCATATATATTTTCTTGGTTTTCATTGATTAAACCCTCTTGAACGTTTTGGTGTTCCACCAACGTTCTAAAGTCATCGAAGGCGTTCACTTCACATGATCGTTTTCATTCCTTGAGGCTTCTTTAATCAAGAGATTTGATTAAAGAGGAGATTTGTAGATTTGTGTCTACTTAATACATTCCACAAGATCCAAAAAGGTTAATACAATCAAAAACCACAAAAAATTGAAAAATACAGAACACCAAAAAGAATCTTCTTTGCTCGTCCCCTCGTTGTACGTGACGTTTATGCTAACTCGAAATCAAGCAGGACGTGCACGTAAACGAAAGAACAAAACTCCCACTCCCAACAATTCTAGTGAGGAGTCTCCTATTGACGAACCCATTGTAAGAGAAGCACCAACCATGGCGAATCGAACTATGATGGAGTTACTTCAAGCACCCACCGAGGGTTATGGAGAGGCTATTGTGATTCCCGCTATCCTTGCGGAGAATTTTGAGGTCAAAACGGGTTTGTTGTCGATGATCCAAAACAACAAATTCCGTGGTGATGAGAAGGACAATCCCCACAACCATATCCGCCAATTCAATCGTCTTACCGCCACTTGCAAGTTTAAGGATGTCTCGAATGACTCGATTAAGATGATGCTTTTTCCGTATTCCTTAGCGGGGCCCGCTAAAATTTGGTTAGAGAAAGAGCCACCCAATTCTATATTGACGTGGAAGGATCTCGTGTCTAAGTTTGTGAACCAATTTTTTCCGCCCTCTAAGACTACGCACTTGAAAAACGAGATTTCAAAGTTTTCGCAAGAGTTTAATGAAAGTTTTTCAACGGCTTGGAATAGGTTTAAGGAAATGTTACATGAATGTCCTCATCACGGTTTTTCCGACTTACATCAAATCGACACGTTTTACAATGGACTTAATGATCATGAAAGGGATTATTTGAATGCCGCCGCGGGTGGTAATTTTTTGTGTAAAACGGTTGAGGAAGCTTTGGTGATAATTAAAAATAGATCTAAGGTGTATAGTCCTCGTAGCACGTCTAGTGTTCGTAAGGCTTCGTCTTCGGCTTCACCTTCTTTGTCTACTACCATCGATGCTTGCCAAATTGAGGCGAACTTGGAAAATAAGATTTTTGATAAGCTTAAAGGACTTTTGATTGAGTTTAAAGTTGGTGAACAAAGTGCTCCCGCTACGGCTAAAGCGGTTGAGGTTTCTTGCATGTATTGTGGTGGAGGTCATGATTTCTCCGAGTGCATTACCAACGGTGGTAACACTTCGAGTGCCTTCGCGGCCACGGGAAATTACAACGAAAACGGTCAAGTTTCCCGCTCTAATCAAATGACTCCACCGGGTTTTGGTTCAAATCAAAATGCTAACAACAACTATCGTAACAATCAAGTTGGTTTCAAAAACAATTACAACAAGGGAAACTATGGGAATCAAGGGGCTAATAATCAAGTTTCAAACAAAAATGATTTTCAAAACAACAACAAAGGTTTGCAAACATTGAAAGATCTTACAAGTGAGTTTGTTGAATATGCTAGTGGGAATGATGCTAGGTTTGACAATATTCAAAGAGAAATCATTAGCCTAAGATCCGAGTTTAAGAACGACTTGAAGAAAGAGTTGAAAAATGAGTTAGCTAATGAACTTAAAATCCACACCAACAAGATGGAAGGAAATGTCACTAGGTTACAACAAAACCAACAAAAAATGGAACAAGGGCAACATGAGATTAAACAAGAGATGATTAAGGCCGAGAAAAGGCAAACCGAAGCCGTATTGAGGCAATCTAATTTTAAAGATAAAATCTCATCTATGTTTGAGGCAATAATGTGTAAACCGTCTTCGGGTGGTCTTCCTAGCAATACCATATCCAACCCTAAGGGTGAGATGAAAGTGATTACCACACGTAGTGGTAAGACACTTAAGGAACCGACTCCTCAACCAATTGCTCCTATGGAGGAAGCAATTGAGGAAGAACCCGAGGTGGTGGTCCAAAAGGAGCATGTCCCAATCCCACGAAGTACCGCTCATGCCACACCTACGGTTGACCCATTACCATCATTGGAACCCGAGATTCCAAAGGCTATGCCTACTATGCCTCAACCCACACCACCTTTGCCCTATCCATCGAGACTTAGGAAGGAGAAACGTCAAGAGCGCGACAATTATCAATTTGAGCTTTTTATGAAAATGTTTCGTGATTTGCACTTTAATGTGAGTTTCGCCGATGCTTTGGTCATGATGCCTCGATTTGCCGCTAACTTTAAGAGTATGTTGAACAACAAGGAGAAATTGCACCAATTGTCTAGTTGTTCGTCGGTTTATCTTAATCGCATACCTCAAAAAGTCAGTGATCCCGGTAAATTCTTGATTCCATGTGCAATCCAAGATATGGAGGAATGCTTCGCCTTGGCCGATCTTGGTGCTAGCATGATACTAGATATTTCATGGGGGTTCTATATATTCTCTTGATATCCTCTCGAATTGATCTCGGTTCTAAGTGGAATGATTGTTCTTGGTTACTAAAAAGGGGAGTGGTTTTCTATTCTACTAAAGGTTTAAATACATTAAAATGTAAACTTAAATCTAAAAGCAATTAAATTTATAACAAATGATAAAACTTGAATTAAAATTAAGATTTAAATATGAAATGAAGAAACAGTAAGTAAGACTAAAAAAAATGCTCAAAAGAAAATTGATTCGGAAGTTGACCTTGATTCGGAACTTGATTCGGAACCTTCACTCGGAAGTTGACTCGGAACCTTCATGCGGAACTTTGATTCGGAAGTTAGTTCGGAAGTTCACCCGGAACTTTTCGTTCGGAAGTTCACTCGGAAGATTGATTCGGAAGATTGATCCGGAAGTTTATCCGGAACTTTGAGTCGGAAGTTTATTCGGAACTATCAACTGATTCGGAACTTTTGAGAATTGATTCAGAACTTTTTAAAAGAAAACTCATTCGGAACTTTTGAAACTCATTCGGAAGTTTGTGTTCATCCGGAACTTTGTACTCATTCGGAAGTTTGTGTTCATCCGGAACTATTTGCTCATCCGGAACTTTTGGTTCATTCGGAAGTTTGTGTTCATCCGGAACCTGGGAATACTCAAGAACAGTAACCTTACAGAAAAACAGGGAGATACGTTTTAATCCAAAATCAAGCTAAATAAGCAAAAAGGTTTTACCAAATTAACCAATAATCATCTAATAACCATAAGCAACAAATCCCAACAGTAAAAACACAATTTCAACAACTTTTTAAAATCAAAACTCAACCAAATAAGAACTTTAGAACTTGAAATAAAAAGATGATGAAGAACAAGATGAATGAAAAGATTAAAGGAAGACTTGTATTAATGATTAATGTTGAACAAAATAAAAGACAAGATTAAACTACAAGATTTGGAAGAACAACAATCAAAATCACCAAACACCCTAGTGGTGTTGGTGATGACTACGAACAAGAAAAGAGAAAAAGAAGGGAATGAAAAAACTAAAAAACTCAATGAAAAGTGTGAGGGGAACCCTTTATATAGGTGTTCCCTTTGGTTGGTGAGTGGGCTTTCTCCCGTTCTTCTTGTCTTCTCGTCTTTTCAGAAAAGTTGACGTTTTCGATTCTGATTCGGGATTTGTCGTCGATTAAATTCAACTCGTCTTTTAATTTCTTCGTTTAATAGACTTGAGTTTCTTCGACTTATATAAATCTTCCATCTTTGGTCCTTTTCTTCGATAAATCTTCGAATAGGCCCAGTGACTTCAAATATTTTGCATCTCTTGGACAATAGACTTCATCTTGAGTCTTTTTCTTCGGTAAAACCCGTGTAATCCCATGTTTTCTTCAATAATCATCCGGTTGGCTCTGAAAACACAATAAACACAAAAACCACGCATAATTCCAAACAAATGATATTAAATACGCGTTTTGGTCTCGTTTTAGCCAGAATTAAGTGGTAAAAGGATGGGTGTTTACACACCTATCAAATCCCCTACACTTAACCATTGCCATGCCCTCATGCAATGCTTAGTGATAAAGCAATTTTACACTTTTCTCATAATTAAACAACCTTGGCCTTATTCAAATACTACTAAACAAAAATTAAAGTACTAAAAGAAAGGAAACAAAAGGATAGAAAACCATTTTCACTTGAAAATAGCTACATGGGAATAACTTGCAAAGAGATCAAGGACTTACATTAGGGCTTTGGTGCTGCGAAGATTTATCACCCTCAAGTTTCACGTTCCCCAAACTAAGCTTAAAAACGAGATCATTGTTATTATAAGTTAGCAAATCAAACACTTACACACATGGCTTAAGTATATGCTTAAACTCCCTTATTCCTAGGTGTATCTCTTATATTTTATTTTTGTCTTAGAATGATCATGAAGATGCATTTTTGGACTTATTTCGATAGTTTATTTAGGCTGAAAGCAAAGTAGGACGATTTGATCAATAGTTAGCTAAAGGACAAAATCTCTTAAAACTGCTTCTCGGGATATCAAAAAGTTCATATCTTGGCATAACTCGGTTCACGATTTGAGACCTTTCTCGGGCTGATATTTGGCATGTACTTCACACTTCATATCTTGAGAGACGTGCTTGAGATAATGGTCTTCTCATCGTTAATAGAGTTTCTTCACTTGGAGACTTTTGAGGGGTACTCCAACTTTGTTGACCATGACTTCATGATTATTTCTTCAATCTCTAATTGGGATTTTGAGATACAACGATCCGCCTCCTTTTCGGACTTGGATCTATTTATCCTCATACCTTGTTAGGGTCTTTTCGGATAGACTTCTCCATGATCTTTATGGGAGTTGATTGCTTTCCGTCGTGAGTCTTGATCCTTCATATTGAATTTGGGATTAATGCTTTTCACATCACCTTGGATCTTTAGCTATAAAATGGAATCCTCATGCCTTGTTAGGGCCTTTTCGGACTCGCCAATCTTCGCGCCCCGCTTCATAAGTTATGCCTTGGCTATGAACTCTTATCATTATCGAGCAACTTTTAAACGATCTTGGGCTAGAAGCTAAGTAACTTTTCAAATCGTACGACCTTACTTATTGCAGATAAATTATTAGCAAGTGATGGGAGAATAGGCAAATAATTACACCAAGTGAGCTTGTGCAAGAATACCGACTTATAATTGACTCTATCGTTTCTCGTTCTCCACAATTTAAAATCTCAAGTAATGAGACTCGTGGACACTTAGCCTAATAAACCAATTAAGGTCTACATGGTTAAGGATACTAGCTAGAATAAACTTGGATAAGTCTATTCGGGTTGAGTCAAAATAATCGCAACGGGCCTAATATGTCAAAGATTTCTAAACTAGCTACACCACTTTATTAATATTTTTGACTTTATTGCGGGATATATACATATGAAAGCAACGATAAAAATTTAAAAATTACGACAAAATGGCCAGAGTTAATTAAAAATTTGAAAAATGTTGAAAAATATGATTTTCCAGTTAAATGAAGGCATTTTCATGGAAAAGTCCACTTAAAACTTCGATAGAAGTCCCCTCTACACTTAAGATAAACATTGTCCTCAATGTTTAAGCATGTGGGAAAAATCTCCCCTACACTTATGACATTGTGCACGTTGGTTAACAAACCCCTATAGAGGTCCCCCTACACTTAGGAGGTTAAAACATAAAAGGATAGATACTCGGGCTGCCTCCCGAGGAGCGCTTGTTTTTGATAACCGAGTCACGAGCCTGACTCGACCCAAAATTAGTTCATGGGGAACGTGGTGAGGGATGGAATCATCTCCTGAGAGGTGTCCTCACCAAAGTACAACTTCACTCGTTGGCCATTCACCTTAAAATTAGGTCCATTAGGTTGAGCGAGCTCGAGAGTACCATATGGAAAAATTTGGGCAATGGTGAATGGGCCGGACCAACGAGATTTTAGCTTGCCCGAGAAGATTTTCAACCGAGAGTTAAAGAGCAAAACTTTTTCTCCAACTTGGAACTCTCGGGTTTTAATCTTAGAGTCGTGAATGAGCTTAGTCTTTTCCTTATAGATCAAAGAATTTTCATAAGCCTCATTACGGAGTTCATTGAGCTCATTGAGTTGGATCTTGCGTAGGTCACTGGCTTTGTTGATATCAAAATTAGCCCACTTCAAGGCCTAGTAAGCCTTGTGCTCCAACTCAATGGGGAGGTGGCATGCTTTCCCGTACACGAGACGATATGATGTACAACCAATCGGAGTCTTGTATGCGGTACGGAAAGCCCACAAAGCATCATCAAGTTTATCAGCCCATGAGGCACGATGCTCTCCCACGGTTCTTTCCAGAATTCGCTTTAATCCTCGGTTGGATATTTCAGCCTGGCCATTAGTTTGTGGATGGTAGGCTGTGGAAAGACGATGATTTACACCATACTTAGCCATGACTCTTGCGAATTGGTCATTGCAAAAATGAGTCCCACGATCACTAATAATGGCACGAGGCTCACCGAATCTAGCGAATAGAGATTTTAAAAAGTTACAAACCACCCTTGCGTCATTAGTGGGTAAAGCTTTGGCTTCAACCCATTTGGAGACGTAGTCAACAACTACAAGGATGTATTTGTTTCCTTTAGAAGAAGGGAATGGCCCCATAAAGTCGATACCCCAAACATCAAAGATTTCACATTCTTGAATGAAATTCTGAGGCATCTCGTCTTTATGTGTGATCGTGCCTTGTTTTTGGCAAACATCACAGCGTTTAACCATATTGTGAGCGTCACGATATATGGAGGGCCAATAAAATCCCGAGTCAAACACTTTTTTGGCGGTGTAGTTGGGACCAAAGTGACCACCGGTGGGTCCCTTGTGGCAAGCATCAAGGATTTCCAAAGCTGCCGGTCCATCAACACATCGGCGAATAATCAAGTCGGAACATTGTTTGAATAGATACGGGTCATCCCAAAAGTAAATCTTAATGTCTTTGAAGAACTTTTTCTTTTGCTGGGATGTTAACCCGTCAACGAGAATTCCACCCACCAAGTAGTTTGCAATGTCCGCAAACCACGGGGTTTCATCAGAAGTCGAGTTAATAGACATTAAGGTCTCCAAGGGAAAAGAATCATTGATTTCTTTGTTCGGATGATCCCCCTGGTAAGGATCCTCAAGTCTACTGAGATGATCCGCGGCTAGGTTTTCCGCTCCTTTTTTATCGCGAAATTCGATTTTAAATTCTTGGAGAAGGAAAACCCAGCGAAGAAGTCTTGGTTTGGAATCTTGCTTTGTCAACAAGTACTTCAACGCGGAATGATCGGTATAAACGATTGTGGTGGAAAGGACAAGATAGGGGCGAAATTTTTCAAAGGCATAGACAACAGCTAAAAGCTCTTTTTCGGTTGTCGTGTAATGCAATTGAGCCCCCGCCATTGTCTTGCTAGCGTAATGGATCGGTTGGAAGTGTTTGTTCACTCTTTGGCCCAAAACCGCTCCAATAGCAAAATCACTAGCATCGCACATCAACTCAAAGGGAAGCTCCCAATTAGGGGTAACCAAGACGGGTGCCTTAGTTAGCTTATCCTTAAGCGAGTTGAAGGCTTCAAGACACTCTTTGGAAAAGATAAAAGGAGTATCTTTTTCCAAGAGGTGGGTCATCGGGCGAGCGATTTGAGAAAAATCTTTGATGAATCGACGGTAGAAGCCCGCATGACCCAGAAAACTTTTCACACCCTTCACTGTTGAAGGTAGAGGCAACTTAGCGATAACATCGACTTTAGCACGGTCCACTTCAAGACCGGCTTTGGAAATTTTGTGTCCTAGCACGATGCCTTCTTTTACCATAAAATGGCATTTTTCCCATTTCAGAACAAGGCGAGTGTCTTCGCACCGCTTAAGCATACGTTCAAAATTGGCAAGGCAAGAAGAGAAGGAATCCCCGAAGACCGAGAAATCATCCATGAAGACTTCCATGGTTTGTTCAACCATATCATGGAAGATAGCTAACATGCACCTTTGGAAAGTCCCGGGGGCATTGCATAAGCCAAAAGGCATTCTTTTGTAAGCAAATGTGCCATAGGGACAAGTGAATGTTGTCTTCTCTTGATCTTGGGGATCGATGGGTATTTGGAAATAACCCGAGAAACCATCAAGAAAGCAGTAATATTCATTACCCGCTAAACGTTCAAGCATTTGGTCCATAAAAGGCAGAGGGAAATGATCCTTTCTCGTGGCATCATTGAGTTTGCGGTAGTCTATACAAACTCTCCACCCAGTAACGAGACGAGTGGAAATCAACTCGTTGTGTTCATTGGGAACAACGGTTATTCCGCCCTTCTTGGGCACACAATGGACTGGACTAACCCATGGTGAATCTGAAATAGGGTAAATCATACCCGCATCAAGAAGTTTGATAACCTCTGTTTTGATGACTTCATGGATTTTTGGATTCACCCTTCGTTGGCTTTGAATTGTGGGCTTAAAGTCGTCCTCCATGAGAATTTTGTGTGTGCAGAAGTGAGGATCAATTCCGCGAATGTCGGAGATTTTCCAAGCGATAGCCTTCTTATGAGCTTTAAGCACGACGATGAGGCGAGTTTTCTCTTCATCTTTCAAATCCTTTGCGATGATGACGGGCGACTTCTTCTCTTCTTCAAGGAACACGTACTCGAGATGAGGCGGCAACTCCTTAAGTTCTAAATCCGGAGGATTTTTGACGGGAGGCGTATTCAAAGTCGGAGTATCGATAGCAATAACCGTGGGAGATGGTGGAGAAAGATTGTCTTAGTTGAGAAGGTTTTCAAAGAAATGCATGTCGTCATCCCCATCGGTGGGAAAATCATCATTAGATAAATTCACATCTCCCATGGTGGCTTCAAGATTGTTCCAAAACAAATCACTTTCTCCAAATAGAGACAGTGATGAATCAATAGAGGAAACAGTTTAAACATTGGGAAGAGAGGTAGGAATACTTTTGCAAGCATTTTGGAAGTGTTCTTCACAAGCCTTATCAAGAACGTCAATACAATTAACAATCTCGTATGAATAAGGTTGTTTAGACAACTTTCCCATGTTGAAGACGATTTTATCGTCACCCACTCTCATGATAAGCTCACCGGCTTCAACATCAATGAGAGTGCGACCGGTCCTCAGGAATGGACGACCCACGATCAAGGGAACACGAGGGTCCATCTCGTAGTCGACGACGATGAAATCGGCAGGAAAAGTGAATTTGTCGACTCCTACAAAGACGTCTTCGGCTATCCCCATTGGATAAGCAACCGTACGGTTAGCTAATTCCAAAGTCATTTTGGTGGGGACTAGCTCAGGGAGAGATAATTGCTTCCAAACGCTTAGAGGCATTAGATTAATACTGGCACCTAGATCGGCTAGGACCATGCAATTCTCTACTCCCTGGAAATTGCAAGGGATTAAGAAACGACCCGGATCACCAAGCTTGGTTGGCAATTTCCTTAAGAGCACTGCAGAGCAATTCTCATTAAGTTGGGTGTTGGCAATATCGAGAAGCTTTTCCTTGTCGCTCAGAAGATCTTTAAACATTTTCGCATACTTAGGCATGTGAGCGAGAGCCTCAGCGAAGGAGATATTGAAATTCAGTTGTTTGAACATTTTAAGAAAGTTTGAAACCTGAATATCGTCCTTGCTTTTGAGCTTCTCTTTCCTCAACCTAGATGGATAAGGTATATTGGAAGAAGAGGAAGGCTTTGGGAGAATAGGATCACTCACATCCTTGGGTGGAGGAGGGGTAGAAGTAAGAGGTGGAGAAATTGGGGAAGGAGAAGGATGAGGAATAGGAGCAGGTGACTCGTTCTCCTTAGTCACAATCATCGGTGGAGGTATAGGAAGCTCGGGTTCCTTGGTACCTTTGCCACTGCAAGTGGTGATTGCTTTCATCTCCCCTCTTGGATTCGCAACGGTGTTACTCGGAAGAGTACCCGAAGAAGAGGGTTGATTACCTTGGAAAAAACTAGCCATCATGTTCTTCAAGTCATTCGTTTGACTATCCAACGTGTTTCTCATGTCAGCTCTCAGATCGTTCCCTTGTTTCACCAGGTCTTGCTTTCAAGTTGAGCACTTCCCGCTGAAGATTTCCCACGATCACATCGTTAGTCCTCATATAAGTTTCCACTTCTTGGTGAAGAGCAGTGGGTTGGTTGGGAGGAGCATTGTATGCGGGTGGTTGATAAGCAGGTTGCTGGTATACTTGGTTGTTTCGTTGAGGTGGTTGTTGCTGCTTGTGAGGTGGTATGTAAGGTGTACGAGGTTGTTGTTGTTGTTGAGGAGGGCGGTTGAGGTTTTGTTGTTGGTTTGGAGGAAAACCGGGTGGTTAGAGGTAGTTGTTGGAGCGGTAGCTAAGCAAGTTACGGTCACCTTGAGGTCGAGCTTGATAAGCGGGTTGAGGATAGGTGCCATAAGCTGCATTCACATTTTCAGAAGGGTAGTCTTGGGTGGCAGTACAAGTGGTGTAAGAGTGAGGACCCCCGCATATCTCGCATGGTTGGCTAACAGCATTGACTTGAGCGTCTTTAGCGTTTCTAGCGTTGATGCTGTTGGTGTTGCTGGCAGTTTGGGTAGCAAGCGATTCAAGAAGCACAGTGATTTTGTCAAGTCGCTTGTCGCTGTCACTAGTACTAGCACTAGCAACATTGGTCCGAACACTCTTGGTTTGCACACGAGACTTATTCTCAATGATATCCCAAGCAGCATTGGAAGTCTTAGCCAAAAGATTACCCCCCGAGGCACTATTTAGTGAATCTTGGTCATTCATGCTTAAACCATTATAAAAAGTGTTAATTTGGTGCGCTTTGGTAAAACCATGTTGTGGGCATTTTCTTAAAAGATCTTTGAAACGGTCCCAAGATTCACTAAACGACTCATCGTACTTTTGTTCAAAGTTGATAATTTCATTCCGCAAAGCGGTAGTACGAGAGGGTGGGAAAAAGTAATTGATAAACTTGGTTTCCAAATCCGTCCACGAAAGAATACTTTGTGGAGGTTCCTTAGCAAGCCAATGCCGGGCTTGTCCCTCTAAAGAAAAGGGAAAAAGTTGTAACCTGATTACCTCTTGTGGAACACCATTGAATTTGACCGTATTGGTGAGTTGCAAGAATCTCTTGATGTGGTCATGTGGATCGTCAATGGTACGCCCCAAGAATGGTTGAGCGGAAACCATCTGGATAAAGCCGGATTTGAGCTCAAAATTGTTTGCTGCAATCGCTGGTATAACAATTGGATCAGTGTTGCCATCTACATGAGCTTGCAGCAGTTCAATCATCGGGCGATTATCCGGTAGAGGCTCATTGTTGTTGTTATTATTCATGTTGTTGAAAGGTGGGTTGTTATTGTTATTATTGTTTTGAGGTGGTATGTTGTTGTTGTTTTGGACACCGGCCATGTCTAAGTTATCGAGAGGCTCGGGCTCTTGATAAGGCGTTGATCGAGTGCGCATACACCTGCAAAAGAACTAACAAGGGAAAAACAAAGCAAAATATTTTTGGTTTTTATGTTTTTTTTAATTTTTAGGATTTTTGAAAATTTTATATTTTTTTTTGTGTTTTTGAAAGTTTTTATGAAAAATTAACGTTCACGGGGAACGGATCCCAAAATCCAACTTCTCACAAAAAAACTTTTGATCTTAACGAGAAGAGCCGGCAGCGGCGCCATTTGATACTAGATATTTCATGGGGGTTCTCTATATTCTCTCGATATCCTCTCGAATTGATCTCGGTTCTAAGTGGAATGATTGTTCTTGGTTACTAAAAAGGGGAGTGGTTTTCTATTCTACTAAAGGTTTAAATACATTAAAATGTAAACTTAAATCTAAAAGCAATTAAATTTATAACAAATGATAAAACTTGAATTAAAATTAAAATTTAAATATGAAATGAAGAAACAGTAAGTAAGACTAAAAAAATGCTCAAAAGAAAATTGATTCGGAAGTTGACCTTGATTCGGAACTAGATTCGGAACCTTCACTCGGAAGTTGACTCGGAACCTTCATGCGAAACTTTGATTCGGAAGTTAGTTCGGAAGTTCACCCGGAACTTTTCGTTCGGAAGTTCACTCGGAAGATTGATTCGGAAGATTGATCCGGAAGTTTATCCGGAACTTTATCCGGAACTTTGAGTCGGAAGTTTATTCGGAACTATCAACTGATTCGGAAATTTTGAGAATTGATTCAGAACTTTTTAAAAGAAAACTCATTCAGAACTTTTGAAACTCATTCGGAAGTTTGTGTTCATCCGGAACTTTGTACTCATTCGGAAGTTTGTGTTCATCCGGAACTATTTGCTCATCCGGAACTTTTGGTTCATTCGGAAGTTTGTGTTCATCCGGAACCTGGGAATACTCAAGAACAGTAACCTTACAGAAAAACAGGGAGATACGTTTTAATCCAAAATCAAGCTAAATAAGCAAAAAGGTTTTACCAAATTAACCAATAATCATCTAATAACCATAAGCAACAAATCCCAACAGTAAGAACACAATTTCAACAACTTTTTAAAATGAAAACTCAACCAAATAAGAACTTTAGAACTTGAAATAAAAAGATGATGAAGAACAAGATGAATGAAAAGATTAAAGGAAGACTTGTATTAATGATTAATGTTGAACAAAATAAAAGACAAGATTAAACTACAAGATTTGGAAGAACAACAATCAAAATCACCAAACACCCTAGTGGTGTTGGTGATGACTACGAACAAGAAAAGAGAAAAAGAAGGGAATGAAAAAACTAAAAAACTCGATGAAAAGTGTGAGGGGAACCCTTTATATAGGTGTTCCCTTTGGTTGGTGAGTGGGCTTTCTCCCGTTCTTCTTGTCTTCTCGTCTTTTCAGAAAAGTTGACGTTTTCGATTCTGATTCGGGATTTGTCGTCGATTAAATTCAACTCGTCTTTTAATTTCTTCGTTTAATAGACTAGAGTTTCTTCGACTTATATAAATCTTCCATCTTTGGTCCTTTTCTTCGATAAATCTTCGAATAGGCCCAGTGACTTCAAATCTTTTGCATCTCTTGGACAATAGACTTCATCTTGAGTCGTTTTCTTCGGTAAAACCCGTGTAATCTCATGTTTTCTTCAATAATCATCCGGTTGGCTCTGAAAACAAAATAAACACAAAAACCACGCATAATTCCAAACAAATGATATTAAATACGCGCTTTGGTCTCGTTTTAGCCAGAATTAAGTGGTAAAAGGATGGGTGTTTACACACCTATCATAGCATTAACTTGATGCCACTTGCAATCTTTAAGTCGCTCAATCTTCCTAATCTTACTACTTCACTAATGTCTATCGAGTTGGCCGACCATTCCACGATTCCCGCATGTGGTTTGGCGGAAGACGTTTTTGTGAAAGTGGGGAAGTTCTACTATCCCGTAGACTTTATCGTTGTTGATATCCCCACGGATCCTCAAGTTCCTCTCATTTTAGGTCGTTCGTTTTAGATACGTCTATGGCTTTGATTGATGTTCATGCTAGAAAGATCACCTTATGTTTCAACGACGAGGAACTTGTTATAAACGCAACTCAAAACTCTCAAATTTCTCATGTTTATTCCGTTGCAACCATAAACCTCGTTGATATGATCGACGTAGTTTGCGAGGAATTTTCACAAGAAGTTCTAGGTTTTGGTGATGAAGAAACTAGTGGCAATCCCACTATGTTAGATCCAATTCTTGATAATTCGACACCAACCTTCACTCCATTTGAAGGTGGTGGTTTTACGTTGGAAGAATTCGATGTTCCACGTACTTGTGACGAAGACCTCGACAACGATGAGTACTTCTCGATTATCAAGGATTTTCTTAACGATTTCCCATTGCCTCCACCCGAGGAGGTTATGAGTATCGAGCCCAAATCTTCACTTGAGGAACCACCTATCCTCGAGTTGAAAGATTTACCTCCTCACCTCGAATATGTCTATTTGGAGGAGGACGACAAGTTGCCGGTAATTATTGCGAAGGAACTTTCGAATGATGAAAAAACCGCACTTGTCAATGTTCTAAAGGATCACCAGAGGGCAATTGCGTGGAAGTTATCCGACATTAAGGGAATTGATCCCAAGTTTTGTACCCACAAAATATTAATGGAGGAGGATTACAAGCCCGCAATCCAAAGTCAAAGGAGGGTGAACCCCAAAATTCACGACGTCATCAAAAAGGAGGTCCATAAACTCCTTGACGCGGGAATGATTTACCCAATTTCCGATAGCCCTTGGGTGAGTCCTATTCATTGTGTCCCTAAAAAGGGAGGGATGACCGTTGTGCCAAACGATGCCAACGAGTTGATTCCCACTAGACTCGTGACCGGATGGAGAGTGTGCATTTACTATCGTAAGTTGAATGAAGCCACTCGAAAAGACCATTTCCCCTTGCCCTTCATGGACCAAATGTTGGAGCGTCTTGCGGGAAACGATTTCTATTGCTTTTTAGATGGTTTTTCCGGTTACTTCCAAATTCCCATCGATCCTCGTGATCAAGAAAAAACTACGTTTACGTGTCCATATGGAACGTTTGCATATCGTAGAATGCCATTCGGACTTTGCAATGCACCGGGAACCTTTCAAAGGTGAATGATGGCTATTTTTCATGATATGATCGAGAAGACGATGGAAGTCTTCATGGATGACTTTTCCGTGTTTGGTAATTCGTTCACTTCGTGTTTATCGAACCTTGAGAGAATGTTAAAACGTTGTGAGGAAACCAACCTTGTGCTCAATTGGGAAAAATGTCATTTTATGGTTAAGAGTGGAATCGTCTTAGGGCACAAGGTCTCGAAAGCGGGGATTGAGGTAGATCAAGCTAAGGTAGACGTCATCGCCAAACTACCTCATCCCAAAACCGTCAAGGGAGTTAGGAGTTACCTAGGCCACGCGGGCTTTTATTGTCGATTCATCAAGGACTTTTCAAAGATTTCTCGACCCATTACACATCTTCTTGAAAAAGAGGCACGTTTTGTCTTTGACGAAGATTGTGTACGAGCCTTTGAAATCCTTAAGAGGAAACTTACCGAAGCTCCCATTCTTGTTTCTCCCAATTGGAACCTCCCCTTTGAGCTCATGTGTGATGCTAGTGATTAAGCTATTGGGGCCGTTTTGGGGCAACGTCATGATAAGCACTTCTTGTCTATTCACTATGCTAGCAAGACGATGACCGAGGCTCAACTAAAATACACTACAACGGAGAAGGAATTCCTTGCCGTGGTGTATGCATTTGAGAAGTTTCGACCTTACCTCGTCTTAGCTAAATGCATAGTGTATACGGACCATTCGGCTATCAAGTATCTCATGGCAAAGCAAGATGCTAAGCCTAGATTACTTCGTTGGATTCTCCTCCTTCAAGAATTTGATCACACCATCGTTGACAAAAAAGGAGCCGAGAATCTAGCGGCCGATCATCTTTCTCGTTTGGAAGATCCTCACCAAAGTGTTTACGAGCCCAAGGAAATCACCGAAACATTTCCGCTCGAGACACTTGGTGTAGTGAATTCTAAGCTTGATCCTTCCACCCTATGGTTTGCGGACTTTGCAAATTACCATGCGGGTAACTTCATCGTTAAGGGTATGACGACTCAAGAAAAACGAAAATTCTTTCGTGAGGTCAAGTTCTACTTTTAGAACGACCCTTACTTGTTTCGAACTTGTGCGGATCAAATCATCCGACGTTGTGTATTTGGCACCGAAGCTTCTAACATCCTTAGAGCTTGCCATGAGGGACCCACGGGTGGTCACCACGGTGCTAATCTCACGGCTAAGAAGGTGTTTGATGCCGGCTTCTTTTGGCCTACTATTTACTGAGATGCACAAGATCTTGTGAAGTCTTGTGATTCATGCCAACGACAAGGAAAAGCCTCACAAAAAGATGAAATTCCACAAAACATCATCCAAGTGTGTGAGATCTTTGACGTTTGGGGTATAGACTTTATGGGGCCGTTCCCATCATCTCGTGGTAATAAGTACATTCTCGTTGCGGTTGACTACCTATCTAAGTGGGTGGAGGCCAAGGCCTTGCCCACCAATGATGCTCGTGTGGTAGTCAAGTTTTTGAAAAGCTTGTTTTCTCGGTTTGGAACCCCTCGTGCTATCATAAGCGATCGTGGAACCCATTTTTGTAACGACCAATTCGAAAGGGTCCTAAGGAAATATGGGGTTACACATCGGCTTTCTACGGCTTATCACCCACAAACGAGTGGGCAAGTCGAGGTTTCAAACCGAGCTTTGAAGAGGATCTTGGAGAGATCCGTTGGGGAAAATCGACAATTGTGGTCGGATAAGTTAGACGATGCTTTATGGGCCTTTAGGACCGCTCATAAGACACCCATTGGGTGCACTCCCTATAAGCTTGTGTATGGAAAGAATTGTCATTTGCCTATCGAGTTAGAACACAAGGCTTATTGGGCCCTAAAGCATTGTAATGATGATATGGAGACCGCGGGAAAACACCGGAAAATGCAATTGAATGAATTAGATGAATTGAAGGACATTGCTTATGAAAATTCATTGATTTACAAAGAAAAAACTAAAAAGTTGCATGATTCTAAAATTAAAAACCGGGTTTTTAACATTGGGGATCAAGTTTTGCTTTTTAATTCAAGATTAAAAATCTTTTCCGGTAAGTTGAAATCCCGTTGGTCCGGTCCATTCACCGTGACTCAAGTGTTTCCGTATGGGACCATCGAGCTAGCTCAAGATGATGGTCCTAACTTCAAGGTGAATGGACATAGGTTGAAGCACTACTTTGGCGGGGAAGTTCCATCCTTGAACTACCTCGACCAAGTCACCTTCCCCAATGATAATTAGTATTGAGGGGATCGAGTCGAGCTCATGACTCGGTAATCAAAAACGAGAAGCCTCGTGGGGGAGTCCCATGCTTATCCTATGTATATATTATCGCTTTCTAATGTAGTTAACGTGTGGGGATTTGTACCCTTCCAACCTTTGTTCCGTGGTTGTTTGTGAATTGTGGACTTTAGATGATCATGATCTTCACGATTGGAGCCTCTCGTGTTCGTTTTATGGGAGCACTCGATCGTTTGCTTTGAAGACTTTCTCAATATCCATGATATATCCTTTGATGTTCTAACCTTAGGTTTATAGGACACTTCATAAATGGCTATTACTTATTGGTTACACCCTTTCCATGCTAGATTATGCATTCGACTACGTCTCTAGTATGGGGGTGTTTGCACCCCTAGACTCGAAACATTGAGGACAATGTTTAACTCTAGTATGGGGGGGGTAAATAGATACTTGCCTTGCCAAACCTTCACGCTTTCCAAAGTTTATCTTTTTGTTTATCGTTTTGTTGCAAAATAAGGCTAAAAATGGCCAAATTATAAAAATTTTCTCATGTTTTATAAGTGTTTGAAGACACGAATGTAGGTTTTCCGATGGCAAGAATAAGAGTAATTTTTGACTCGACCGTGCGTGTTGAGCACTTAGCTTTGATTCCTTAACTACACATTAGGCTAAGTCTCTTAAATGAGGACGAGAAATGATAGGGTTAATTATAAGTTACTATGCTAAACGTAGAGTACTCGTATTCTTTCAAAAACTCATGTGTTCTCGTTGTTTGCTTATTCTCCCTTCGCATGTAAATATTTTTTGCTTAATAAATATTGACTTAGCGGTTTATTTAGGATTGTTGGGTTTCTAGTCTTTTCTAGTAGCTTCCGTGTAATTAAATTGGGAAGACATTAAGGTATCGCCAGCGTCACGGTTTTGAAGTATTGGCACCCTAATAATCAAAAGCTTCACCCAATAATTAAATTTCAAGTGCTCACCTAAATCAAGCAAACAATTTGAAGCCCCACAAGGCCGAAAAATCTATGCAAAATTGAAAGTGAATCAAGCCTTAATCTTCGAAGCTTTAAAGATCCAAATTCGCCTTAGCGTGAGGATATACGTCTTTGGCTAATAAAACTACCGATGAGGTGGATAATAAAAGGCAAGGGAAGACCGAAGTCATAATAAAAGCTTCATGGCGAAGTTGAATAAAAGATGGAGGTAAACCAAAGATAATAAGGCCCTTCCGTTAGGGGGCGTATAAAAGTCTTGGTAATAAGTCTCATGTTCAAAACCGTTATAAAACCGTGTTTATCGATTCTTCTTGTCAACTTAATTTTTTGACATCGTTGTCTATTGGGAGGGGTTATTGATTTGATGGTCTTGGTTACACCGTTAGGACTCTATTTTTAGACCTAAATCTCTATTATCGCATAAGTCAAACAATGTATCCTCGTGAAACATTCAAGACAAAATAAAATATAAGAGATACAACTTAGGAATAATGGGAGGATAAGTACGTGATTAGGGCATATGAGTAGTGTTAGCATTACTAACTTATAATGACAATGATCTCGTTACACGCTTAGCATGGAATTGGGGTGAAAATCGAGGACGATGAAATTATTTCTAACGAAGCATTCACGTGTTCTTATTCTATGAACCTAAACGTCCCATTTTGCGATGAAAATCATACATTATGTCTAAAACACAAGTAGTAGTAGCAATAGAAGTAGTGTAGCTAGTTTATCGTTCAATAAAGTGAATAAAAATGAATTTTAGAGATGCTGCGATACTCTATTCTAGCATTGCGTGAGGGCACGACAATGGTTTAGTTTGGGGGAGTGATGAGACTGGTTTTATACATAGTCTCATCTTCCAAAATAGGGCTTAAAATGCATTAAATATCATCAAAATACCCATATATATGCTTGTGTTTGTTACATGTGTATTTTAGGTACGGATATTGAGAAAATGACAAAAGATCACAAGAATCATGCAAAAACGAACACGGGAAACGAAGCCGCACAATGAACCAAGCCCTAATGAAGACTTTCCCAAGATCAACCCTTGAAGATTTGAAGAATTACGAAGAATGGTCCTCCAATATTGAAGAATTGACACTTTATACCCTTGTATCCTCATAATTACAAGATTGGTCCCTAAAGTTTGTCAAATTTACAAAAAGGACCCTCCACTTTGAAGATTTGGCAAGTTTAGCCCCTCAACAAAGCTAAATTGTCAACCAATATCATCCACAAAGTCAAATATATTATGAAGTCCTTCAAAGTGCAAGAAAATACAAGTTTGGTCCTTTGAAAATTTCAAAATTACACAAAGGACCCTCAACTTCCAACATTTGGCAAAAATGGTCCCTCATCAAACAAGACTTGGCAAATTAAGTCCTCCAAAATGCTCAACAAACAATTCAAGACCATTATCCATCAAGAAATTGCCAAAACAGTCCCTCAAAAATCACAAATTGGCAAGAAGTACCCCTGAATTTACTTTGTAAAAGTTTTTGGGCCAAAAATGTAAAAAGGCAAAAGTTGACAAAGCTGAATTAGGCGTTGATAGAAGTTTGGAAAGCATTTGACAAGTTTATGAAAGTGTGGGGTGTAATGCTGGCAGACAACATAGTAACCTAGACCAGTGATGGGGTGACACGTGCCCTACTCACTCTCTCCACAAATGAAACCTCACCATTCTTCCATGTCATCATCCACCCAAACCGGTTTAAGATTAAATTAATCTTGGCGCCTAAACATGTTTTTAAACTTAATCCACCCCCAAAAACAGATTAAAAACTGTTCTTAGTGTTCTTCACACAATTTGGGTTTTTCTTCATCATTAACAATTAAGTGATAAAACCCTCTAGAATGTTGATTAAGCTTTCCCTAAATACATCCCAACCTTAAGATTGGCCACCACATCATCCACGTGTCCACATGGGACCTCCCCTGCTACACCTTTGAGCAAGAAGACAAGATTGCACCAGCAATCCAACGTTTGAGATTGAAGCTTACTTTTTAAGCTTAATTGGAGCCCTTGGATACACTCACACATGCCAGCTTCAACAAACAGCCAAGAAAGGGTCACATGATTCTTCCAAGAAAACAAAACCTCAAAGGGCAAATTTGGAACTTCATTAGCTAGGGTTACACGTTTTTCAGCTTTCATAGTTCATTTGTATACCTTTATAAAAGCTTAGGGGTCCAACATTTGTAGTTTGCTTTTGATTTTTCCTTGTTCAAGTTTCTGTAAATCCCATTTCAAGTTTAATGAAATTGAGTTTGAAACATTGAAGGGAAGTCATTGGCCAATCTTTGTTACTGCTTTCTATTGTTATATGCTTGTTAGTTTTAGAAGTTAAAACGTGTTTCACTTGGAGGTTGCAAAAGTTTGCAATTTTCCTCATTCTTGATATTTTGCTAAGTTCTTGTTCCAATCTTGGAATTCTTGGGTTATAAGGCTGATCATAGCATCCTAACTGAGTTAGTTAAGGTGTTGTGAGGCTTATAACTTGGGGATAATCAAGTGTGGGGTAACAAGGTTGCATCAATCAAGATTTTTGAAGTTTCTGATTTTTATACACTTGTGCTTTACCCTTGTTCAATCTTAGCAGGCTTATTGTGGAAGCTTGTGCGTGTTCTTGCTAGCACATTAGCTCAAAATTCGTGGGTGTGGATGTACATCCATGAGGTTTGCATACTCAATCTCAAAATCTGCTTAAATTCATGATTTTTGGTGATATTTGTATGAAACTTGTTATCTTGTGAATTTTGTGGCCTGTTCTTGCTTCAATCTGTTAATCTTACCTGTTTTAGTGTTAATTGATGCTTGGGTAGTCTTGAATCTCACTTTTACTTTGTAAAATTTGATTTGGAAAAGATAAAGGGGTGTTTGGGACTAACTGTTTGTGCTTGTAACTTGTTATTGTGTTAAGGGAAGTTGGTGTTTATGCTTTGTATCTGATAAATACCTTGTTGAGAGTATTTTACTACAAGTTTTTGGGTTTGAACACTTGAATCAAACAATCTGCTATATAGACTTTGATATTGCCTGTTTTGACCTAGGATTTTGGGAACACTTAGTGTGTATGCATGCTTAGGGCTAAAAGTGGTTTAAACAAAGTTAATATAACCTGTTTGAAAGATTTGAGGTGTTGAATCTGGCTTAAGTGTCAAATACATCAGCAAAGTAGAAAACTGCATGTGTTAGTGTTCATCAGTAACTTTCATGTGCTTGAATCTTGCTTAGTTCTTTGAACCATTTCATGAAACCTATTTAGACTTGCTTATTGGAGTTTATAATAGCTTGTGTATGCATTTGATTGAATTTGGCTGACTGATTATTGCTAAAACTGCTTATTTGTGCTCAACTGCTTATTCTTCATGTCTGTGCAATGTCTGGTGATTAATTGATTAAACTGTATCAATTGGGTGTTGGTGATTGTATTATTTTGATTGTTATTGACTCCTTTTGATCCAAAGATCATTTGGGTGCCTTTGTGTAATCTGAATCTCCAAAAAAGTCACTAAAGACAAAAAGTCAAACAAGTCAAGCAGTGGAAAAAGTTTCCACTGCTCAACATCCAAAACTAGCCCCTGCTAGTGTAATTTTGTCATCAGCTTAACAATAAGCCATTCTAGCTTATCCAGACTTGCAACAACTTATTTTTTGTAATAGGTCTTCATTATTTGACCCATTTAAGTAGACTGGAGCTTATTGGACTTTGACTTTGACTTTTTACCAGAAAACCAACTACTTTGACTTTTTACACAAGTGCTTATTTGATTTTCCAGCTTATTGAGTGTGCTTACTTGAAAACTCTTTGTTGATTTTTCTTAATTAAGTCATTTAAAAGCTTTTGGAACTTGAATCAGCACTTGGGGTGGCCTAGAACTCAAAAACGACTATTTTGTCGTTTTGTGTAGATTGCTTATTGCATTTTCAGGTTATTCCTTGGGCTTATTTAAAATTTCTTTTTGCAGAAGTCTTTGTTAGGTCAAAAGAAGCTTGTGTGTCAAATTTTAGCTTATGGCATTGGCTTATAGCTTAATGGGCCAAAAGGCCCATTAAGAATAAGCTGCTTGTTATAAGCTAGCTTATTTCACATTTTCAGCTTTTGGGCCTTTGGAAAAAGTTGTTTAAAATCAAATTTTGAGTCAACCTGTGCTTTTTGGGCTTATTTTGAACAATTTTTGTTATTGGGCCCAATTTTGGCCCAATAGTGTACTGTTTTGGGTTTAGCCCATTTTCTAGGCCCAATAGGGGTATTTAGGTAATTTCACTTTCATTTCTGAGTAATTTAGGTTAAATTAAGCTAGTTTGCAAGTTTTTAGAATTTTTTATGATTTTTGGATTTTTAATATTATTTTAATATTATTTTATTATTAAAATTTAAAAGTCTGATTTTCTAAGTTTTTACATTTTTCCTAGGTTCTAAACACTTAATTAGGATTTTTGCAACTTTCCAAATATTTTTAGAGTTTTTAATTATTTTCTAGAATTAATTTAAGTTTCAATTAATTTTAGTAGTTTTTAATTGTTTAAAAATAGTTTTTATTGGTTTTAAAATTTTGAAAAATAGTTTTTAGCTTAATTAGAGTATTTTTGAGGTGTACAAACTTTAAAATCTTGTTTAAGGCTTTTTAATAATTAATTTTGATTTTTAGGGCTTTAATTAGCATTAAAAAGTCATTATCTAATTAATTAAAAGGTTTTGGCAAGTTTGGATTTTTTGTAAACTCTTAGAATATTATTGTGGATTTTTGGTAATTTTTAGAAATTTTTAGGGTAAAATAATTAATTTTAGTGCTTTTTACGACTTTACGTGTATACCTTTTTCGACTTAGTTTAATCCGACTTTATAACCGTCATTCTTTTCTAATCCCCCTTCTATTTTCTTATTCTCAATATAATCACAAAGATAATCCAATTCATTACACACATAACACACTAGCCTCCTTGAGAACGAACTCATTTTAGGGTCATTTACACACGGTTTTCCTAAATCGTCGTGCTTACTTGCCCTAATTGCCATCCTTTTCCTAAAGGGGTAATTTTACAACTATCAGGAAGATACGCTTAACCGCTTCAAGGTGAGAGGTTTTCGGAGCCTCTTGGAAGCGAGCACAAAGGCAAACACTAAACATGATATCCGGTCGACTTGCCGTTAGGTACAACAAACTACCAATCATACCTCTATATTTGGTGTTGTCTACCGACTCACAATCATCATCTACGGTGAGTTTAGTATCCGAGGCCATAGGGGTCTTCATTGGTCTAGATTCTTCTAATCCAAATTTCTTTAGCATTTCTTTAGCGTACTTAGATTGACTAAAGAAAATACCATCGTCCATTTGTTTAATTTGGAGTCCTAAAAAGAAGTTAAGTTCTCCCATCATACTCATTTCAAACTCATCATGCATGATTTTGGCGAAGTCATCACACAATTCTTGACAAGTTGAGCCAAATATAATGTCATCAACATATATTTGTACGATTATGAGGTGAGGACCTTTCTTCTTTGTAAAGAGCGTATTGTCTACCATCCCCATGGTATACTCATGTTTAACAAGAAATGCTTTAAGTCTATCATACCAAGCTTTGGGTGCTTGTTTAAGACCATAATGTGCCTTCTTAAGCTTGTAAACATGATCCGGTTTCTCAAAATCAATGAAACCGGGAGGTTGAGCCACATATACCTCCTCATTGATCAAACCGTTAAGAAATTCACTCTTTACATCCATTTGTTGAAGCTTAAAGTATAAGGCACAAGCGTAGGCTAAGAGGATTCTAATGGATTCTAATCTAGCTACCGGTGCATATGTCTCGTCATAATCAATCCCTTCTTGTTGATTATAGCCTTGAGCTACAAGTCTAGCCTTGTTACGAGACACAACGCCATTCTCATCTAACTTATTCCTAAATACCATTTGGTTCCTATAATGGTAGAACTTCTAGGTGGAGGAACAAGTTCCCAAACATCATTGGCAACAAATTGATTCAATTCTTCTTGCATCGTAATGACCCAACTCTCATCCGTCAAAGCTTCTTTAACATTCTTTGGTTCAATCAAGGAGACAAAACAAAAGAAGTTTCTTTGGTTTTGGACTTGAGATCTTAGGGTCCTTTGATTTAAGTCACCAATGACATTATTAAGAGTATGATCCCTAGATTCCTTAATGTTTACTTCCTTTTCAACACTAAGGTCTTCAACTCCTATTTTTCTAACCTCTTTGGCTTTAACTACTTCTAATTCATCCAAGTCATCATCAACCAATGGTGGTGTCTTGGGTGAAGGAGGGGTTTCATCAAAGGTTACGTTGAGTGATTCTTCAATAACCCCTGAGGTTCTATTTAGGACTATGTAGGCTTTGCTAGTTTGGGAATAACCTAAAAGGATACCTTCGTAAGAATTTGGGTCAAACTTGGTAAGGTAGTCTTTGGTGTTGAGGATAAAGCACTTGCTTCCAAACACCCTAAAGTATTCCAATGAGGGTTTCTTACCTTTAAGAATCTCATAGGGGGTCTTTCCTAGGAAAGGTCGAATAAGAATTTGGTTGAGAATATAAGTCGATGTGTCCACGGCATTGCACCAAAACTTTTGAGGCAAAGATTACTCGTTTAACATCATCCTACTCATCTCTTGGAGAGTCCTATTCTTCCTTTCAACTACCTCATTTGATTGTGGAGTGCGAGGAGCCGGGAAGTTATGGGTAATACCATGAGCTTCACAAAAGGCACCATTGCACTTCATTATCAAATTCCCTACCATGATCCGTCCTAATAGAGACAATTGAACATCCTAGTTGATTTTGAATTCTTCGACTAAAGATTTCGAAGTGATCGAAAGCTTCATTCTTAGATGCCAAAAATCTAGTCCAAGTGAATCTAGAATAGTCATCAACTATAACTAGGGTATAAAGGTTACCTCCATAACTCCGTATGGCGGAAGGTCCAAAAAGATCCATATGTAGGAGCTCTAAGCACCGAGAGGTCGAAACCAAATTCTTGGCTTTGTGACTTGAGTGAACTTGCTTTCCAACTTTGCAAGCATCCTAAAAGTGACTATCAAACTTAATCTTGGGGAGGTGTCTTACCAACTCCTTAGAGACTAAAGATTGAATTAAACGCATATTAGCGTGACCTAATCTCCTATGCCAAAGAGTAGAACTATCATCTATAGTCGCAAGACATATGTTGTCTTTTGACTTCTTATTGACCTTCATAACATAAAGCCCATGCTTTCTAATACCTTTTCCAATGACCTTTCCATCTTTTACGATTTCACTGTCATGTTCTGAAAAGATGACGTTACACTTATTATCACAAATTTGACCTATACTTAAAAGGTTAAACCCTAAGTTATCTACGTGCTCAACATTTTCAATGGTCATGGAGTCAAGAGAAACCGTACCTTTGCCAATGATATTACCACGTAGACTACTAGCGAATGTGACGTTGCCTCTATCATATGCTTTGTAATGCGAGAACAAACATCGATTACCCGTCATGTGTTTAGAACATCCACTATCCTTAATTCACTCATCGGGCTCCAAATCAATTCCCAAGCATATCTAGGTAACAACACACAAGATCAAACATTTGGTCCCCAATATCTCATGGGTCCAAAATTGTTAGTTCCAAACATCCCTTGCATTTGGTTGGGATGCATGAATGAAGGAGGGGTTCCCCATGGAGAACAAAATAGAGGAGGGTAGTAATTCATGTAACCATTTTGTTGTTCATTATTTCTCCTAGGTGTATTTGATCTAGGTTTAGAGTTATGATTATTCCTTCTAGGTGTTGGGGTTTTACTTCTAGATCGTGAATTGTTTTGATTATCTCTTCTAGGCGTTGTCGTTCTACTTCTAGGCTTAGACTCATTCCGTACTATAGGTGGAGTAGAAGATGGTCTAGATAAACTTCTATTTCCCATGAGAGGTTTACTCAATGGCTTGTAGAACTTATCAATAGCATTATCGTCAAGTATGGGCAATTTTACCTTATTAACAGTAAGATGCTTTGGTTTTTCACCTAATTTAGATTTTTCAAAAAAATCATGATTTTCACAAAATTCATCTTCTGGCCGCGGTACCTTATCTATGGCGGCGGTTCCATAGTGATAAGGAACCGCCCCATACAATCTGGGACCGCGTACAGTGGGTGATTTTTGTGAAAATCTGACTTGTTTAGGTTCACTTGTTGAGGCTTCATTTGAGTTAAAACCTAGACCAAGTCTTTCCTTAGAATGAACTTGTTTGTTTAACATATCATCAAGAGCACTAGTACCTTTCATGAACTTTTCCAATTTAATGGAGGTGCTCTTGAGATATTCATTCTCTAATCTAAGTTTCTCACAACTTAAGCAACCTAAATCCACTTCTTTATTTTTCTCAAGTATTGCCAATTTCTCCCTAAGTTCATTGATCTCATTTTCAAGCTTAGTTTTGGTTGATTTTAAGGTTTTATTATTTTCTATGAATTTAAGACTAAGTTTGTGTAAACTATCATATTTGCCTTCGAATTCAATATCATCAAAGGTGGAGCTATCATAACTATAATATTCGGTTTCGGAATGTACCTCTTTAGAAGTGTGAGCCAAAATACATTTCTCCTCTTTGGGGTTGTCATCATCATCTTCACCGCTATCGCTCCAAGCGCCACTAACGAACGCCGTGTGGTTCTTATCGCGAGCGGGATTTGGACAATCACCAATGAAGTGATTTGGATCACCACATCCAAAGCAATTCCTATCACCTTTTTCGTTCTTGGCAAACCGATTCTTTGAGAATGGTTTCTTGTCATTGTTGGGTTGCCTAACGTGTTGACCTCGTCTCTTGAAGAACTTCTTGAAATCTCTCACCGCCAATGCATATTCCTCGTCATCGCTTTCCGAGGAA
This sequence comes from Glebionis coronaria, assembly GCA_025667525.1. Classification (NCBI taxonomy): domain Eukaryota; kingdom Viridiplantae; phylum Streptophyta; class Magnoliopsida; order Asterales; family Asteraceae; genus Glebionis; species Glebionis coronaria. Next base: position 479,835,030 of record CM046874.1, read on the forward strand.
CTATCATGGTCACTTTGTGCCTTCTTGGCTTCAAGTGCAAGAGATTTTCTTTCACTCTTGGTTTTCACTAATTCTGAGTCCTTCAAAATTATCATCTCATGAACCTTCAAGTTGCTTATGAGTTCATCGAGTGATAAAGTTGAGAGATCTTTCGATTCTTCAATCGCCGTGACTTTTTCTCTCCACTTTGGATGTAAAGCCCTTAGAAACTTCCTAACATTGTTCTTGCTAGAAAAACCTTCATCAAGTGCTTTTAGACTAGTAATAATGGTGTTAAACCTAGCAAATGCACTATCAATAGTTTCATCTTCTAAGATGACAAATTGTTCATATTGTTGGACAAGAAGATCGATTTTGCTTTCTTTGACTTGGCTATTACCTTGGTGGGTTACTAAAAGAGTGTTCCAAATATCTTTAGATGTTTCACACATAAAAATCCTTTCATAATCTTTCTTAGGTAAAGCATTATAAATCACCATTTTAGCCTCATTATTTTTTGAAAGTTTCTTTTTAGTATCGTCATTAGCTTTGTCAAAAGTGACCAATTCTTTTGTTTTAGAAACTTCATTAAATTGATAGGGTAAAAAATCACCATTGGTAATAACATGCCAAAGATCTAAATCTTTTGATTTCACATAAGTTTCAAATCTATTTTTCCAATAAATAAAACTATCGGTTTCAAAAAGTGGTGGTCTTTGCATAGATTGCCCTTCTAGGTATTTGTTGGAATCCATAGATCGATTCAAGTTTTAAAATACAATATACTTTAAAAATTCTTGAGCAACCCGCTCTGATACCAATTGTAGAAACTAGACGGGGGGGGGGGGGGGGGGGTTGAATAGTTTCTTATAATTTACTTGTTAAAAGGTGGTTTTCAAAAATCTTTTTTCAAAAACTTAGACTTGAGGAAATGTGTGAAATCTTCTTATGCACAATATGAACAATGATAGTGTAACTAAACTAATACTAACAAAAATATATGCACAAAGAATAAAGAATGTAAAGAGTTAAGGGTAAAGAAAGATCAAACCGAACACCAAGGATTTATAGTGGTTCGGCAACGAAGCTCACTCCTCGTTCCTACTCCACTCCTCGAGTACTAATTACTCGAGAGTTCACTACACAGCAAGCTCCTTATGGTGGAGAAAACCGTACACGTCGCTTAACCAATTTCCGACTCTAAGCTAAAAGTAGAGCGCTAATCGTAGCTAGGACCAATCTACACAACTATACTTAGTACATACACAACTTCCAAATAGACACAACTACTTGGATCTTCTCAACTAAGACACAACAACAAATTTATAAAAGTAGATCTTCAATGGATCTTTGGTGGTGGACTCAACACTTCACAAGGATAGTGTTCTTCTCTTTGCACTTGGAGAGGAAGGGATGGAAGGACAAGATTCACTTCTTAAACAAGTAGTAATCAAACAAATGATCAAAGATTTGAGTGATTAAAGAAGAGTGTTTGAATCTGGAAACAGATGTGCAAAAGAGGTGAATTGAAAAGCTGAGAATGGTCCACTATTTATAGGACAAAGGGCCAACGGCTATATCTGCCCGTGGTACCTTATCTTAGCCCGCGATACCTTATCGATAAGGAACCGCCTAGGAGCTAAGGTACCGCTGGACTTGACTCCGCTCCCTTTTTGTCATTTAGTGGTGGAGGTCATATCTGGTTTAAAAAATATCCTGATAGAATATTCCTAACCAAATAAGAATATGCCATTTTCAAATTTTCAAATAATTAATTTAATAAAATATTTTCTTAAAAAGAAAGTTTAATAAAAACTTGTCACACTTAATAAAAAGTGAGTTTTAAGAAAAGATTAAATCACTCGATCACTTGATTAAGGTTAGTACTTGTTTATCCATACCTTAAGTGAAAATGGGTAATATGAAAAATACTTGAACTCAAGAATTCGTTTTTCGTTGTTTTCGTAAACGCTTGTTTTTACATATTGTCGTAATCAAAACAAAGCGAGACCGAAAAATGCAAGTAACGTTTTTAGGCATTATTTCATTAACAATCGGGTTGCCTCCCGAAAAGCGCTTGTTTTTGTTAACCGAGTCACGAGCCTGACTCGACCCAGAACTAATTCAAGGGAAACGTGGTGATGGATGGAATCATCTCATGAGAGATGTCCTCACCAAAGTACAACTTAACACGCTGGCCATTCACTTTAAAATTTGGCCCATTTGGTTGAGATAACTCAATGGTGCCATAAGGGAAGACTTTGGCGACGGTGAATGGACCAGACCAACGGCTCTTAAGCTTACCCGAAAATTTTCAACCGAGAGTTAAAGAGTAAAACTTGATCACCAATTTTGAACTCTCGGTTCTTAATCTTAGAATCATGAATGAGCTTGGTTTTCTCCTTGTAAATCAACGAATTTTCATAAGCTTCATTCCTTAGTTCATTAAGTTCATTGAGTTGGATCTTCCTAAGATCACCGGCTTTGTTGATATCAAAATTAGCCCAATTCAAGGCCCAATAAGCCTTATGCTCCAACTCAATAGGGAGGTGGCATGCCTTCCCGTACACAAGACGATATGGAGTGCAACCAATAGGTGTCTTATATGCGGTACGGAAAGCCTAAAAAGCATCATCTAACTTATCGACCCATGAGGCACGATGCTCTCCCACAGTACGCTCTAAGATTCTCTTAAGTCCACGGTTTGAAATCTCGGCTTGACCATTTGTTTGTGGATGATACGCGGTGGAAAGACGGCGATTGACACCGTAATTAGCCATGACTCGTGCAAATTGATCATTGCAAAAATGAGTCCCGCGATCACTAATGATAGCACGAGGAACACCGAATCGGGCAAATAGTGGTTTTAGAAAGTTCACAACCACCCTCGCATCGTTCGTAGGTAAAGCTTTTGCTTCAACCCATTTAGATACGTAGTCAACGGCTACGAGGATTTACTTGTTCCCTTTAGATGATGGAAATAGCCCCATAAAGTCGATACCCCATACGTCAAAGATTTCACATTCTTGGATAAAATTTTGAGGCATCTCATCTTTATGTGTGATCTTGCCTTGTCTTTGGCAAGCATCACAATGCTTAACCATTTCGTGTGCATCACGATAAATGGTGGGCCAATAAAATCCAGAATCGAAAACTTTCTTCGCGGTATAATTAGGACCAAAGTAACCACCGGTTGGTCCTTTATGGCAAGCTTCCAAGATTTGTAAAGCTGCGGGCCCGTCAACAACACCGACGAAGGATCAAATCAGCACATTGTTTGAAGAGATAAGGGTCATCCCAATAGTAAGTTTTCACATCCTTGAAAAATTTATTCTTTTGTTGGGACGATAACCCTTCGATGAGAATTCCACCCGCCAAGTAGTTTGCAAAGTCCGCAAACCATGGGGTTTCATCAAGCTTGGAGTTAATAGACATCAAGGCCTCAAGGGGAAAAGATTCATTGATGAGACTGTAATTATACATAGTCTCATCGTCCAAATCGGGCTTTAAACGCTTAAAATATCATTAAAATACCCAAATATATGCTTGTGTTTGTTCATTGTGTATTTTAGGTACTGATATCGTGAATTCACCAAATGATTACAAGAATCAAGCAAAAACGAACACGGGAAACGAAGCCGCACAAGGAACCGGACCCGAATCATGATTTTCCTATCAAGTCCTTGAAGTTTGAAGACTTGGCAAAAATGGTCCCTCAACTTTTGAAGACTTGTCACTTTTGACCCTTGTAAAACTCAATTATTACAAATATGGTCCTTAAGTTTCAAGAGAATACATGATTGGCACTTGAAGATTGCTTTTATTACAAAAGAAATCCTTGATAAAAGTTTTGATATGCCTTGTGCCAAAAATGACAACAAGACCAAAGTACTTTACAAAGGATTTTTGAGTATTGTCGCTGAAAACTTCATTTGACAAAAGAAAGGGAGAAGGGGGACTAAAGTTGCCCAGACAAGAAAATTTCACCCTCCACTCACGAACCACTACCTCAGCCTGCCCCTCCACATCACACGCCACATCACCCTATATTTTAATACCGGGTTTAAATTAATATTGTTTAAAATTTTCCCACTAAACATAATTAACCCCTCCCATATTAATCAAACACCACCCCAAAACCAGTTCATCACACCCACGAACCCTAATCCTAAAAACCCCAAATCAATGGGTTATTCATTGATAACTTCCAGAACCCTAATTAACCTCAACCTAATCCAAACCCACTCCACAAAATACCCAACCCGTGACCCAAATGGGACCCCCATGGTTCCCCTGCTCAACCTAAAATGGCAATATTCGAATCTCACAGAAATCTAACGTTCCCAAAGGGTTTTCTGGCTCCCAAAGAGTAGATAAACGATCAAGATTGAAGATTCCACCTGGCTACATCACATGGGCAAATTTGACCAAATTTCAGTCAAGACTCAAAGGGAAAAATCAGATTTTTATGTAATAGGGTTTTAGCTTTGCATTATTTTATTCAGTAGCCTAGATTGTTCTACTTAGCTGTATATAAGGAGCTTGCAACTTGTGCAAAGCCCTTGTTCCAGTTTTTTGTACCTTTTTATCAAAGTAATGAAAATGAAAAGATTTCAAATTGTGCAAACAACTGAGTTCCTTTACTGCTTTTTCTTAGTTTAATCATTTACTTTACTTTGTAGAATTAGTTTAAAGCTTATTAAAAATTCGTGTTAAAAGATTTTTGGAAAAGTTTTTTACAAGGTTTGAATCACTTAACAAGCTGAAGTGAAAGTGGATGCTTGTTGAGTGAATTCAGGTTTGAGTTTGTTGGTTACAAGTGTTTTCAGAAACATTGTTTCAAGGTTTGATAAAATCAGTTTTTTAAAGGATTTTTATAAAATCTGATCTCATTTTTATTTAACAGTTTTACTGTAGCAAAAGCTAAAAGCCAAAATCTTGTAGCCTTTGCTACTTGGAGTTTGTTTATTGTTTGTTGTGGTTGTGCAGGAAGAAGAACCTCATACAAGACCCCTCATCCCATTTCATTGAATTTTATTTTGAAGATATGTGCAACCCTTGGGTACTTCTTTAGATTCCATCAACGGGTTTTCTCTACAGTCCGTAAGCTCATACAAGCCCTAAAAATTCCAAGTAGAAGGCAATCAGCCAAGGTATTTCGGGCTTGAACCATATTTGAAAGTTTTTTGGGTTTCTTATGAATTATGTGATTTTGGGTGAGAAGCTGTTTAATGTTAGTATATCTGTTTTTTTTGTGCTTGATTGATAATCTTATACATGTTTGAGTTGATTAAAATCAGATTTGTGTAGATTTAAATAAGTTTTCTTTGTTAAAATCCATTTTCAGTTATTTCAAAGGGTGTTTGGATCTAGGTTTTAAATTGGGTTTGGGTGACACAAACCTAAGGAAACTAGGCTAAATACATTTAGATAGGTAGGATAGTTATTAATCAGTAGTTGGTTTGTAGTTTGATAGGTTTTAAAACATTTGGTGTGTTCAAAACTTGCATACAAGTAGTTAAAAATCAGTAATCTTCTTTTCTGTTTTGCTATAGTTAAAATTTACTCTCAAACCTTGTTAAGTTGTTAGGGTTAGGTGTAATCTAGGTCTAGGTTCATGCTTGTTATGTTTTGGTATTAATTTGAGCAAGTTTTGTGAAGTTGAAGTTCATTTGGAGGCCATTTGCATCAGTCAAACAACCCACATAGTACCAGACCCCAATTTTTGTTTTACAGTAACTTACTAGGGCAATTTTATGTGAATTTTGCTTGTGGACTATTGTGTTTATTGTTTACTTGACTCCCTACAACCCAACTGATTGTGGGGGTGCCTTTGGATCTGATTAAAACCAAAAATCCAGCAAGATATAGCCAAAAGGTCACCAGACCATTTTTTATAAGTGTCAGTGGGAACCAAGTTCCCACTGCTAGTGTTAGGGTTGGTACTGCTGAGCTAACAGACAAAAAGCACAAAGTGTCACTTTCAGTCTTCAACTATTTTGTCTTTAGTGGTGTTATTAAAGAGTTATAACTTGATTTTAGTTTCATTATTTTTCTTATTTTATTTTTGATTTTTCTATTTAGTTTATTTTTCTGTTAATGTTCATTTACCATTTTTAGATTAAATTGCATTTTAAATTAAATTTTAATTTACTGTTTTTGTCTTCTAGTGTAAAAAGTTAATATTTTTCAGTTTTAAAAATTTTCTTAGATTAAGAAAAGTATTTTAAGATTTTTAGTTTAAAAAATATTTTTACTTTTCATTTTTAAGTATTTTTTAGAATTAATTTTAGTTTAATTAGGGTTTTATCATTTCTGTTTTGTCTTTTAGTGAAAAGTATTTACTTTTTCAAATTTTTTTTATTTTTCTACTGTTCATTAGTATAATTTAGGATTTTTAAAATTGTCAAATTATTTTTAGCATTATTTTAATATTTTTAATCATTATTTTAGTTTAAAAATAGTTTTTAGTGTTTTAAAAATAGAAAAATAGTTTTTAAAATTTAGGAAAAATATTATTTAGTCTTTAAATAATATAAGTGATTTATTAGTTCAATAAAATAATATTTTGGGCTCTTTCTTAATTATATTTAATTTTATGGCTTTAATTAGCATTTAAAATTGAATATTTAATTAATAAAAGGTTTTAAAAATTATTTATTGGATTTTATTCTTATTTATATTATTTTAGACTTAGTTTAAATTTTTGATTAATTTTTAGGTTTAATTTTTAATTTTGTCACGTTTTACGTATTTACGTTCGCGTTTTACGTTAATTCGTCGTAGTGTAATCGTAATCGTAGCTCGTCTTTAATTTTTCTCTTCTAAACAAAAAACGTCACTAATCCAAACCTTGATTTTACATATTGGCACACTTAATCCACACACCTCCTTCGAGAACGAACCCGCATTTATTCGGTTTTATGTTTTTCCTAAAGCGTAAGACTTAATACTTGCCGCTCATACGCGTTTTTCCTAAAACGTGTACGATTTACCATCATCAATTTTTGGCGCTGCTGCCGGGAGGTGTTTTTAGTGTGCCATTATTAGTATCGTGTTTGTGTGAGTAGTGCGTTTTTGCTTTTCAATTTTTGGAAAACGTAAATATCGTACATACTCATTTTTGTTATTTGTCCTTATTATATTACAGTATCCAAATAAATCGTGTTTAATTTTCCTAAATTAAACAGACAACAATCATTTTACTTTATTATAGATATCCCATTATCGTTTTCGTTTTTCTTTTGAATATATTACTATATTGTACTTACGTAGAACAATAAATATACAAGTACTCCAAAAGCGTGAAAACGCAACCTTGATTCGGGATTTCATCACTCGATCATTGTATTCGAATCTAAAGCAAAAGTTTAAAGGAAACATTGATAAATACTTCCGTGAGGCTTAATTTTGATTAACACAAACTATAAAGTAGGTATAAGGCGGTTGTATTTCACGACCTAAGGGAAAAAGGCTCTTAAGTGCTTAGCGCCGCCTCGTTTCCCTCGCTTGCTTGTGCGTGTTTTGAGAAAGAGGGCTAATCGAGGGTTTGCCTCCCAAGTATTATCTACGTATCATATATATTTGCTTGTTTTCAAGATTAAACCCTCTTGAACGTTTTGGTGTTCCACCAACGTTCTTAAGTCATCGAAGGCGTTCACTCCACGTGATCGTTTTCATTCTTTAAGGCTTCTTTAATCGAGAAATCGATTCGAGGAGAGATTTGTAGATTTGTGTCTACGTAATACACCAAAATCCAAAAAAATTAAAAAAACAATCAAAACCCAAAAAAATAAAAAATCGAAAAACCGTAAAAAGAATCTTCTTTGCTACCACCCATTCTACGCTTAGTGCATGAGCACTCGATTGAAGGATTATTTTAATTCTATCGACGCTTCGAATCGACGCAATCGTAATCGAAGGAATCGACGACGTAGACGAGATTTAGAAACCGACGTTCCTAATATCGTTGTTGAAGAAACCTTTGACGAGATGGCCGACAATCGTTCGATGATGGAATTGCTCCAAGCACCCACCGAGGGTTATGGAGACGCGATCGTAATTCCCGCTATCGAAGCGGAGAATTTTCAGATTAAGAGCGGAATGCTTTCGTTAATCCAAGCTACGAAATTTCGAGGTCGTGAAGCCGATAATCCTCATGACCACATTCGGAATTTTGATCGTCTTTTAGCCACGAGCAAGTTTAAGAACGTCGACGCCGATGTCGTCAAGCTTATGCTTTTTCCGTACTCGCTCGATGGTGCCGCCAAGGATTGGTACGAGAAAGAGCCACCTAATTCCATAATTACGTGGAAGGATCTCGTTTCCAAATTCGTTAATCATTTTTTCCCACCGTCTAAGACGACGTTTTTCAAAAATGAAATTACGAGATTTGAGCAAAAACCGAATGAATCTTTTAGAGACGTGTGGGATCGTTTTAAGGAATTGCTTAGGCAATGTCCTCACCATGGTTTTTCCGAGTTGCACCAATTCGATACATTTTACAACGGTCTTAGTTTTCAAGAACAAGATTCATTGAATTCCGCCGCCGGTGGCAACTTTTTGTGTAAGACTCCGAAAGACGCTTTAATGATTATCAAGAATCGATCTAAGGTTTACCAAATCCGCAACGCACCGAGTGTTGCCAATGTCACCAATGTTAGTAGTTCTAATCGCGACATTGAGAGAGTTGATGCGAAAGTCGACAAGTTGACGAATGTGTTTACGTATTTTCTCGTTGAAATGCAAAAGAAAGACGCTCCCGCTACAGTGAAAGCGGTTGAGACATCGTGTACGTTTTTTGGTGGGCCTCATAATTATTATGAGTGTGCGGCTACGGATGGCCAAACGTCGAATGTGAGTACGTTAAACAACAATATTTCTAATCAAAATCAAAATAACGCGGGTCTATCACAATAAGGCAATTATAACCAAGGCAACAATTTTAATCAAAACCGAAATAATTTTCAAGGAAATAATCAACAAGGAAATTTTTCAAATCAAAATCAAGGTTATAATCAAGGTCGCAATTTGAATTGGCAAAACCGAGACAACAACAACAACCAAAACTCGAGTTTTCAAAACAACAACAATCAAGGTAACAATTTTTCAAATGGTAATCAAGGAAATTTTCAAAGAAGTAATCAAAACCAAGGAAACTTTAATTCTAATCAAAATAGTTCGTCAAACGATTTTCAAAATTACATGAAAACGAATGAGGCTAATATAAGACGATTAGAGGGAGAAATTGGTACTTTGAAAAACGACTTTTCTAATACATTGAAATTGCAAAACACGAAGATTGAGCAAGGACAAATTGACATTAAAAAGATGTTTTTGGCTATTATGAACAAAGCCTCGGGTGCTTCATCGAGTTCGTCACCTAGTGACACCGTTGCTAATCCGAAGGAACAATGTAAACCCGCCTCGTCTCGTGAGTAAGGTCGTGTGATTACCCCTAACCTTGAAGGATTTCGAGTTGTTCCTTCTTCTCAACCCTTGACTTCTAAGACGTCTTATTGTTCTAAAGTCGATGGGGTGAACGTGGAGACCAAGGGAAAGAGTACACACCATCGTGTACCTCAAATTCCATCCACGGTTCAAAAAGAGAGTTTTATCGACCTTACGAAAGTAACCCTTGAAGAAACTTGTGCATCGATCCTTCTTAAAAAACCCAAAAGGCATATGCCGAGAAATGAAGAGGATCCGGGCCAATTTCTATTACCTTGTGATTTTTACGAGATTGAGGGATGTTTAGCCCTTGCCGATTTAGGTGCTGGCATCAATCTCATTCCTCATTCTCTTTGGAAATTGATGAGATTGCCTAGACTTACCCTCACGAACATGACTATCGAGCTTGCGAATTGCACACCCTTAATACCAATTCGAATAGCCGAGGATGTCTATGTGAAAGTTGGAAAGTTTGTTTTTCCCGCGGATTTCGTCATATTCGATTACGAGTGTGACCCTAAATGTCCTATTATTTTAGGCCGACCATTTTTATCGACGGCTCGAACCGTAATCGTCGTTCACGAGGGGAGACTTACTATGAGATATGGGGAGGATAAAATGGACTTTTTCACGAGTAAATCCCAAGTGTCTTATGATAATGAAAAAACCGAGGTTTCAAAACCTAATGTTTCTAAACCTAATGATTTCAAAATGTTCACTTTAGCAGAAAGAATGAGGCTTAATGCATGTTTTGAAAAAATTAAGAAGAACGGTTTTAAAGATGAGGATTTTAATGATAAAGAATACGTGTACCTAATTCAAAAAGGTATGTGTAAATTTATGGATGAAAATTCACTTTGGGATGAATTCGATGAAACAAGTGAAACACCAATTCCGAAGGGCGACGTTAGTGCCATCACGACAATGACCAAAATGGGCTCGTCTTCACCACCTTCGAAGGACCACGTCTTTGAGGCTTCAACTTCTAACTCCATCGAAGTGCCTCCATTTCCTAGCCCAACACCCGTTGAGGCGAAAGGTTTTATCAACATCGATCCTCTCGTTTTAGAAAAGTCACCTAAGCATAGTCATTCGACTTTTAAGACCATGGTTGTGAGTGCTCACATCGACTCTTTGTTTGACGATGACGATGGCGATTTTGCCGATATTGATCACGTACTTCAAAATCCACATGCCATTTTTGATTCTCCTAAAAAGAAACATGTGAAGTACGATGATTACGAGTTTGATCTCGAGATTGAGGAAATCATTGAACGAGAGCTAGCTCTTTTGCCTCCACTCCCACCTACGAGTGAGGTCGATCTTTCCAAAATCAAGGATGAACTAAATGAGTTGGAACGTCTTATTTTCGATGACGTACTAACTCATGTGACCAAAAATCTAAATCTCGAGGAGTTACCTAATCAACACTCCTCAAATGAGAATTACGTTTACCACATTCGTGAGGATTTAACTTATCAACAATCCTCACAAAAGAATGATGGTTTCGTGCTTGATCGTGATCTCTTCGAGAGAGTTTCTAAAATCATCAAAGAGGGGAATGACAAACCATGGTTTGACAAGCCTATCTATGACAAAGAAATCGATGAGATCGACGTTCATGAAGATGACGAGTATGTAGACCCCGAGGGGGCGGTGTTCTTTATTGATCGACGTTTTGAGAACTTATATAATCCACCACCCCCTAACAGCGACTTAACTGTGAGGATTTTTAGCGCGACTAATTTTGAATTTGACACGCCAAATATTTTCGACATTATCAAATCGGGTTTTCATAGAGAGTTTTTAAACGATGAAAAAGGAAAGGATTTTAAAAATGTTTTAAAAGAATTTTCTACAAGTTTAACTCCGTCATCACCGCGTTTTATGAGTGCTACCACCTCGTCTACTCCTTTTGACGACGGTTGGTGTGGATCTAGTGTGGGGGAAGCCCCTTATGTTCCCTCACATTTCTCCACCGAGGATGAGATTTACGATCCCGGAATTCCTTGTAAAGGGAAATCTCGGTCTTCCACCGATGCAATAAATGGAAATCTTATTCATTTGTTTGGCGTGAGTCTACCTCGAGTAGCTCCTAAGTTTGACTTACCAATTGCCCCACCCTTCTACTTCTCATCTCTTTACTTCTACCCCTTTAGGGTTTTAGCATGCGTTGAAGTGGTGTTGTTTCGTTTATCCCATGACAACGAGGACGCCATCTTCGATCCAGGTATTTTGCATCATCAAAGGACTTAGTCCTTAGTACCGGTTTCTTTTGGGCATTGTTTATCATGTAAGACCCATAAAAAATGACCGTACCATGATTATCCCTAAATGATCACATTTATGGGGATTCGAGTCGAGCTTTTGACTCGGTTATAAAAAACAAGGTGCCTCGTGGGGGATTCTCATGCTTAGCCTTGTAAATATTTTTGCTTTCTAATAGTGTAACGAGGGGACTTGTGCTCTTCCAACCTTTGTTTCGTGGTTGTTTGTGTTTGTGATTCATTAGGTTCATCGACACCATTGAAGCCTCTCGTGTTCGTTTTACGGATCACTCGAGCTTCGATCATTGCCTTTGGAGATTCCGATATCCAATGATATCCTTTTATGTTCTAACGTTTATCTTATTAGCATAATTCATAAACGGCTTTTAGGTTATTCGTTTTACCCTTTCCATGCTCGAGATTAAGCATTCGACTTCGTCTCTAGTATGGGGGTGTTTTCACCCCTAGACTCGAAACATTGAGGACAATGTTTAGTTTTAGTATAGGGGGGGGGTGAGTAGATACTTTACCTTGCTTACTTCACCACGCAATCCAATATTCATCGTTTTGTTATCGTTTTGTTGCAAATAAGGCTAAAAATGACCAAATTTTAAAATTTTTCTAATTTTTCATAAGTGTTTAAGACACGAATGTAGGTTTTCCGATGGTGAGAATAAGAGTAATTTTTGACTCGACCGTGCGTGTTGAGCACTTAGCTTCGATTCTTTAACTTTTTAGGCTAAGTCTCTTAAATGAGGACGAGAAATGATAGAGTTATTTATAAGTCTCGTAATCGTCACGATCTCATGTGTAGTAATTATTAGCTTATTCTCCCCACGCTTTTGTTTAATAAATTGTTAATAAATATTGATTTAGCGGTTTAGTCACTATTGTTGGTTTCTAATTTGTTTTAGTAGCTTCCATGTAATTAAATTGGAAAAACATTAAGGTATCGCCAGCGTCACGGTTTTGAAGTATTGGCACCCGAAAATCGAAAGCTTCACCTAATAATAAGATTTCAAGTGCTCACCTAAATTAAGAAAAAATTTGAAGCTCACAAGGCCGAAAAATCTATGCCCAATTTGAAAGTGAATCAAGCCTTAATCTTTGAAGCTTTAAAGATCCAAAATTCGCTTTAGCTTGAGGATATACGTCTTTGGCTAATAAAACCACCGATGAGGCGGATAATAAAAGGCAAGGCAAGACCGAAGTCATAATAAAAGCTCCATGGCGGAGTTGAATAAAGGATGGAGGTAAACCTATGATAATAAGGCCCTTCCGTTAGGGGGCGTATAAAAGTCTTGGTAATAAGTCTCATGTTTAAAACCGTTATAAAATCGTGTTTATCGATCCTTCTTGTTGACTTAATTTTTTGACATCGTTGTCTATTAGGATGAATTTTTAATTTAATGATTTTGGTTACACCGTTAGAACTCTATTTTTAGACTTAATCTCTATTCACGCATAAGTCAATAGTGTATCCTCGTGATCATTAAGACAAAAATAAAATATAAGAGATACCAAATAGGAATAAGGGAGTTTAGGTTCATAATTAACACTCATGAGATATGATCGTGTTGCTAACTTATAATAACAATGATCTCGTTACACGCTTAGCATGGAATTGGGTGAAAATCGAGGACGACGAAATTATTTCTAACGAAGCATTCACGTGTTCTTGTTCTATGATCCCAAAAGTCACTTAATCGTGATGAAAACAATACATTATGTCTAAAACACGTGTAGTAGTTTATTTAAGTTTATGTCCTTAATAAAAGTCATCATAAAATGAATTTTGGAAGTGCTACGATACTTAATTCTTGCATTACGTGGGGACACGGCAATGGTTTAGTATGGGGGCGTGATGAGACTGTAATTATACATAGTCTCATCGTCCAAATCGGGCTTTAAACGCTTAAAATATCATTAAAATACCCAAATATATGCATGTGTTTGTTCATTGTGTATGTTAGCTACGGATATCGTGAATTCACCAAAAGATTACAAGAATCAAGCAAAAACGAACACAGAAAACGAAGCCGCACAAGGAACCAGACCCGAATCATGATTTTCCTATCAAGTCCTTGAAGTTTGATGATTTGGCAAAAATGGTCCCTCAACTTTTGAAGACTTGTCACTTTTGGCCCTTGTAAAACTCAATTATTACAAGTATGGTACTTAAGTTTCAAGAGAATACATTATTGGCCCTTGAAGATTGCTTTTATTACAAAAGAAGTCCTTGATAAAAGTTTTGATATGCCTTGTGCCAAAAATTACAACAAGACCAAAGTACTTTACAAAGGATTTTTGAGTATTGTTGCTGAAAACTTCATTTGACAAAAGAAAGGGAGAAGGGGGACTAAAGTTGCCCAGAGAAGAAAATTTCACCCTTCACTCACAAACCACCACCTCAGCCTGCCCCTCCACATCACACGCCACATCACCCCATATTTTAATACCGGGTTTAAATTAATATTGTTTAAAATTTTCCCACTAAACACAATTAACCCCTCCCATATTAATCAAACACCACCCCAAAACCAGTTCATCACACCCACGAACCCTAATCCTAAAATCCCCAAATCAAAGGGTTATTCATTGATACCTTCCAGAACCCTAATTAACCTCAACCTAATCCAAACCCACTCCACAAAATACCCAACCCGTGACCCAAATGGGACCCCCATAGGTCCCCTGCTCAATCTAAAATGGCAATATTCGAATCTCACAGAAATCCAACGTTCCCAAAGGGTTTTCTTGCTCCCAAAGAGTAGATAAACGATCAAGATTGAAGGTTCCACCTGGCTACATCACATAGGCAAATTTGACCAAATTTCAGTTAAGACTCAAAGGGCAAAATCGGATTTTTATGTATTAGGGTTTTAGGTTTGCATTATTTTATTCAGTAGCCTAGATTGTTCTACTTAGCTGTATATAAGGAGCTTGCAACTTGTGCAGAGCCCTTATTCCAGTTTTTTGTACCTTTTTATCAAAGTAATGATAAAGAAAAGATTTCAAATTGTGCAAACAACTGAGTTCCTTTACTGCTTTTTCTTAGTTTAATCATTTACTTTACTTTGCTAAATTAGTTTAAAGCTTATTAAAAATTCGTGTTAAAAGATTTTTGGAAAAGTTTTTTACAAGGTTTGAATCACTTAACAAGTTGAAGTGAAAGTGGATGCTTGTTGAGTGAATTCAGGTTTGAGTTTGTTGGTTACAAGTGTTTTCAGAAACATTGTTTCAAGGTTTGATAAAATTAGTTTTTAAAGGATTTTTATAAAATCTGATCTCATTTTTATTTAACAGTTTTACTGTAGCAAAAGCTACAAGCCAAAAGCTTGTAGCCTTTGCTACTTGGAGTTTGTTCACTGTTTGTTGTGGTTGTGCAGGAAGAAGAACCTCATACAAGACCCCTCATCCCATTTCATTGCATTTTATTTTGAAGATATGTGCAACCCTTGGGTACTTCTTTAGATTCCATCAACGGGTTTTCTCTACAGTCCATAAGCTCATACAAGCCCTAAAAATTCCAAGTAAAAGGCAATCAGCCAAGGTATTTCGGGCTTGAACCATATTTGAAAGTTTTTTGGGTTTTTTTTATGAATTATGTGATTTTGGGTGAGAAGTTGTTTAATGTTAGTATATCAGTTTTTTTGTGCTTGATTGATAATCTTATACATGTTTGAGTTGATTAAAATCAGATTTGTGTAGATTTAAATAAGTTTTTTTTGTTAAAATCCATTTCAGTTATTTAAAAGGGTGTTTGGATCTAGTTTTTAAATTGGGTTTGGGTGACACAAACCTAAGAAACTAGGCTAAATACATTTAGATAGGTAGGATAGTTATTAATCAGTAGTTGGTTTGTAGTTTGATAGGTTTTAAAACATTTGGTGTGTTTAAAACTTGCATACAAGTAGTTAAAAATCAGTAATCTTCTTTTCTGTTTTGCTATAGTTAAAATTTCCTCTCAAACCTTGTTAAGTTGTTAGGGTTAGGTGTAATCTAGGTCTAGGTTCATGCTTGTTATGTTTTGGTATTAATTTGAGCAAGTTTTGTAAAGTTGAAGTTCATTTGGAGGCCATTTGCATCAGTCAAACAACCCACATAGTATCAGACCCTAATTTTTGTTTTACAGTAACTTACTAGGGCAATTTTGTGTGAATTTTGCTTGTGGACTATTGTGTTTATTATTTAGTTGACTCCCCACAACCCAACTGGTTGTGGGGGTGCCTTTGGATCTGATTAAAACCAAAAATCCAGCAAGATATAGCCAAAAAGGTCACCAGACCATTTTTTATAACTGTCAGTGGGAACCAAGTTCCCACTGCTAGTGTTAGGGTTGGTACTACTGAGCTAACAAACAAAA
The DNA here is from genome assembly GCA_025667525.1 of Glebionis coronaria. Lineage (NCBI taxonomy): Eukaryota > Viridiplantae > Streptophyta > Magnoliopsida > Asterales > Asteraceae > Glebionis > Glebionis coronaria. The sequence goes on from CM046874.1 coordinate 479,851,092, forward strand.
AGCACAAAGTGTCACTTTCAGTTTTCAACTATTTTGTCCTTAGTGGTGTTATTTAAGAGTTATAACTTGATTTTAGTTTCATTATTTTTCTTATTTTATTTTTGATTTTTTTGTTTAGTTTATTTTGCTGTCACTGTTCATTTACCATTTTTTAGATTAAATTGCATTTTAAATTAAATTTTAATTTACTGTTTTTGTCTTCTAGTGTAAAAGTTAATATTTTTCAGTTTTAAAAATTTTCTTAGATTAAGAAAAGTATTTTAAGATTTTTAGTTAAAAATTATTTTTACTCTTCATTTTTAAGTATTTTTTAGAATTAATTTTAGTTTAATTAGGGTTTTATTATTTATGTTTTGTCTTTTAGTGAAAAATATTTACTTTTTCAAACTTATTCATTTCTCTACTGTTCATTAGTATAATGTAGGATTTTTAAAATTGTTAAATTATTTTTAGCATTATTTTAATATTTTTAATCATTATTTTAGTTTAAAAATAGTTTTTAGTGTTTTAAAAATTGAAAAATAGTTTTTAAAATTTAGGAAAAGTACTTTTTAATCTATAAATAATATAAGTGATTTATTAGTTCAATAAAATAATATTCTGGGCTCTTTCTTAATTATATTTAATTTTAGGGCTTTAATTAGCATTTAAAATTGAATATTTATTTAATAAAAGGTTTTAAAAATTATTTATTGGATTTTTATTCTTATTTATATTATTTTAGACTTAGTTTAAATTTTTAACTAATTTTAAGGTTTAATTTTTAATTTTGTCACGTTTTACGTATTTACGTTCGCGTTTTACGTTAATTCGTCGTAGTGTAATCGTGATAGTAGCTCGTCTTTAATTTTTCTCTTTGTTGATGCAAAAGTTGGTTGATCCTTGCTAGATCCGAATTAGGCTTAATTCGGGTTGGCTGGGCTCCGGCTCCTGCACCAAGTGAATCGTTTGGTTGGGATCCTGCACACTAAACAACACGCGTTAGACTTACCGTGGGAATGTTTCCCACGATTAGACTCCGGCGTGAGAGTAAGTAATCGATTTAGGGTTTATGTGAGTTTAGAGTATAAGTCGTAATACCTTTGTGGAACCCTTGGAGGTTCCTTTTATAGGCAGTGAAACCCTAGTGGGCTTTCACTGATCCTTCGGCCCCAAGGAAGAGATAAGCACCAGAATTAGAATGATTGTTATCTTCTAATTCTGGCAGTGAATATCCTCTCTTATTGGGGTAAAGATATTCCTAGACAGAATATTATTCTGTCTAACCCTATGTCGGCCGTGTCGGCCGTACCGGGCCGTGAGCCGCACACATGTGTGCGGTTACTGTTCATCCAAGCCCATAAGCCTGACGACATTATCCCACCCATCCGTGATGGGCCGGATACGGGTAGTACCCTTGGGCGGGGTCCATGACCCGGCTGGGGACTACACGTCATCATGTCCCCCCAGTCTAGTTGTTACAACCATAGGTGGAACCTCTAGACTACAAAGATGCTCCCGGACGTACCAAGGAAACCATAGCAAAGGACCAATTTGTTCAAGAATTTATGTTGGCCGCACGTGGCAACCTGGCTTAAGAAGTTATCTTATCACTACTTCATCCATACATAGCAGCCGAGACAAATTAAATATATCATTAAATGTCAAGTCTTACGTAAGAGCCGCATAACCTGACATGAACAACTGTTCATCTGACTTGTTTGACTGACAAAAGTGCAGACAGTCAGAACCTTGAGCAGTGCAAACGTGTGGGTCAGATATGACCCGTGGGTCCCACCTGACGTTTCACTTGCCACTTCCCCCTAGCCACACGATTAAGAATAGTGGCAGACACGTGTCACACATCCAACAGGCTGTGACCCACGAGGCAACCCTATAAATAAGCCACCCCTACGGCTGTGTGAAACACACAGTTCATAACCTTCATTTCTGCCATTAAAGCTTTTCTCTTAGCTTGAACCAAGTACGCACGGATCCCTTCACACGCAGGTTAGAATACCACGTCCTTACACTCTTTTTTAGTAATGGCTCATAGAAACAGCCCTACCATCGGATCCGTGCTAAATGTCATGACCCAAGACCAATTAAACCATTTTTGTACAAATTACTTCATCCCTACCAACCTACACCCCTCACTTCCTGGCGCCGGAGACCTCATAACTGAGGCTCCAGCGGGTAAGATAGGCCTTTATACTCGCCTGTTTGATGCGGCTAATTACCGCATCCCTTTTACCCACTTTCTCGTAGATCTGCTAGGATATTATAATGTACACATTAGTCAGCTCCACTGCATAGGTGCCTGTAAGATTAGCCAATTCGAGATTCTTTGCCGTGCTAGGAGAATCCCCCCAACCGTAGAGTTATTTAGGTTGTTTTATACCCCCAACTTAGTGAACGGTTGGGTATCTTTCAAGAAACGAGCCTCCAACAGTCCCCAATCACACAACAAACCAATGGATTCACTGAAAAATTGGTATGATCATTACTTTTTCATTGACGCAGTGGTATGGCCGGGTGATTATGTCATTAGAACCAGAATTCCGCACGACCCCAAGCCGCACACCAGTACATACAATCCTCGTCACTCCCAAGATTTAGATCTAAATAGGACTGGATTCCACAGAAACCTACCCGAATCATTCCTATGCTTGCTAGGAATTAGCCGCAATTACTTTGGTCCTTCCAATAGGTATCCCGTTTTTTGGAGAAGGCAGGGCGAAGGTAGGCTAATCATCCGTATGCCAAAAAGTATGTATACATGTATTTACATAATAACTAACATTTGTTGTTTTGTGCTGGACAGAAATGAACTTTTTTGGACTGTTGCGCCAGGGTGATCCAAGGCTTGTGCCGGAAGGTCTCCGTCCTCTCCGTGAAAATGAACAACCCCTTCTCGAGCACACCCGACCCGTGACGGTTGCCTTGGAAGCCGTGCCTGATCCCCATTCAGACGAGGAACATGGAGACAACGGCGATGGTGACAATCAGATGAACGAAGGAGGGGCCGGGCCCTCCTCACCACATAGGGAACAACAGGGAGACAACATTGAACGAACCGACTCCAGCATTCGCCGACTGATGGGCGATGATGATGATGAAGTGCAACAATATGTCAACCTGGAAGAAGAGGAGGAAGCCGAGGAGGAAATCGCTGAACTAACAACGCAGCCCATCACCAGGCGTACCTGGAAGAGGGGCAACCGTGCAAGAGGGACTGCCTCGGTCGAGATTGGTGAACACAATGCTCCCGCCAAGAGGCTTCGAGAAGACCACCCCATGTATCAATCTGTTGGGAGTGCTACCCAGGGTTCCGAGGCTAACCAGGCCGCTCATGTCGATCCCGTCACCCAAATTGCCCCAACCGCCTCCGAAGTAGCAAGGAGCAACATGTAAGAACCCATCTTAATATGTAAGAATGACAAGTTTTTTTTTCTGTAAGCAATACTTAAGATATTTCGTAATACTTGTTTCACAGGGACAACCAGGCTGGTGCCGCGCCTCCTTCTGACGCCCAAGTGGATAAGGGGAAAGGAAAAGCAATGGAAGAAAACCCCACGGCCCCCACAAGGTCCGGTCCCGTATTTGAAGATGGTTCGCCCATAGCTTCCCAAGACTTCCCAACGTCCGGCGTCCCCCAACCTTTTAACCCAGTTTGGTCTATTACCACGGCGTCACGATTGAGGAACGCTGACGAGTGCTGGGAGTATCTCAACAACTGCATACCACCAAGCTTGGTGCAAGAGGTAAACTCGCTCAGTCATGCTGATTTGGCGGATGAGTATAATGGCACGCTGGTACACCAAATGGCAATGGGAACCTCAATGAGGGTTAGGTTTGAAGCCGCGCTTGGGCATGTTGACTCTCTCAAGAGAAAAGTTGGATGGAGGGAAAAAATGATTGAAGATAATGAAGCCCTAATCGCTGACCTCCAATCCCAACTAGTGAATGCCGAGGCGACCATCAAAAAACAGTCAGCCCGCGCGAGTGAGTACGATCAGCAACTTACCACCCTTGAGTCTCAACTAGATGCTGCAAACACCAAGGTACATATCCGTGCCGCGCCACCCATATTTAAAAAATGAATGTGCTAACACGTTTATCCCTATAGGTAGCCACGGCGGAAGCTTCTGCCCACTCGTACTCCAGCCAAGTAGACGTGCTGAACCAAAAACTAGAGGACGCGCACCTGGCCGTCCAAAACATGGAAAAAGTGCAGACAGACCTTGCTGAGGAGAGGGCCGTCGTCCAAGAACTGAAAGAGGCAGTTGCCCAAAAAGAATTGATGATTGATGCCCTTACCGCTGAGCGTGACAATGTACTGTGCCCCCAACTGCTAACAGCCATTGCCGGCCGCAGGTGGATGGTTGGGTATGGAGCGCGCCTAGCCGTCATGAAGGTGCTAGAGGCCCCGTCCTTTGTACAACAATTCGCCAACCTTGTGTCTGATGGCATTGACCACGGACGACACGAAGGAATGGTTGAGGCCGCTGAGCTGATCACGAAGGGGGAGACATCGCCCGTCATACCTTCTTTAAACCCGAAGCTGCCAGCAAGATGACTGCCTCCATGGCCGCGATGCAAGATCTATGATAGGTGTGTAAACACCCATCCTTTTACCACTTAATTCGGGCTAAAACAAGACCAAAACACGTATTTAATATCATTTGTTTGGAATTATGCGTGGTTTTTGTGTTTATTGTGTTTTCAGAGCTAACCGGATGAATATTAAAGAAAACATGGGATTGCACGGGTTTTATCAAGGAAAAAGACTCAAGATAAAGTCTATTGTCCAAGAGATGCAAAAGATTTGAAGTCACTGGGCCTATTCGAAGATTTATCGAAGAAAAGGACTAAAGACGGAAGATTTTCATAAGTCGAAGAAACTCGAGTCTATTTAACGAAGAAATTAAAAGACGAGTTGGATTTAATCGACAACAAATCCCGAATCAGAATCGAAAACGTCAACTTTTCTGAAAAGACGAGAAGACAAGAAGAAAGGGAGAAAGCCCACTCACCAACCAACCACTAGGAGTATAAATAGATCACTCCCTTCACATTTTAGGGGGAGTTTTTTCATTTTCCTTTTTCCAGGCTTTGTAGTTCGTCTCATCACAAACTCCATTAGGGAGTTTGGTGATTTTCATCTTTTTCTTTTAATCTTGTAATCTTTAATCAATACCATTGTTACTTTTCCCTTAATCAATCCATTCCATCTTTTCATTAATCTTGTTCTTCATCATCTCTTTTTGCAAGTTCTTAAGTTTTTATTTGATTCAAGTTTGATCTTAAAAAGTTGTTGAATTAGTGTTTTTATTAGTGGGATTTGTTCTTTATGGTATGTTAATGATTATTGGTTAGTTTGGTTAAACCTTTTTAAGTATTTGATTTGATTTTGGATTTTTGATTAAGTTCCCCGTTTACTTGCTGCTGTTACTGTTCTTCATCTGCCCAGAAAATTCCGAATAGGCATTTTGTTTTTCCCTTATTCGGAATCTTTCAATATTCCGAATAGGGGTATTCTCGTTTTGGTTACTCGGAATATTTCAATATTCCGCATAGCCGATTTTACAGTTTTCTTATTCGGAACTTTTCCAACATTCCGAATAGAGTTTTTATTGTACCTTACTCGGAATATTTTCCGCATAGCATATTTTTGTTTCATTACTCGGAATATTCCGAATAGCCATTTTGTGTTCCCTTATTCGGAACTTTTCAATTATTCCGAATAGGGGTATTCTCGTTTCCTTATTCGGAACTTTTATAATTTTCCGCATAGCCTTAATTTTTCCGCATGGACTTTACTTTCCGAATGAAGCAGTTTTTCCGCATAACCATGTATTCCGCATAGGGAAGATTTTCCGCTTAGACTGGTTTTTCCGCATAGAGCAATATTACATTCCGAATGGTCTTATTTTCAGCATAGGGTATTCTTCAGTAAGAGTTATTTTTCAGATTATTTTTCAGATTATTAATTGTTTTAAGTTTACTTCATTATCATTTTATTTACTTACCTGTTTAGTAGAATAGAAAACCAAATCCACTTTTTGTCACCAAGAACAAATCATTCTACTTTTAACTGAGATCAATTCGAGAGGATTCCGAGACTAATTCTGAACCCATACAAAAACCCTTGTATCAATCTACACTACCCATTCCTGGATGAGCTGGAGGCCACCAAAGATGCCCCAAACACTGAAATTATGGAAAAGCTCAGTCTTAGCACGCCTTCCAATGCTTCCTTTCCTCTGACCCTTCCTATATACGAGGACGTAACCAGGGTCGTGCTTGACGAGGAACCCTTAGGTGTAGTGTTGGAAAGAACTGCGGCTCAGGCCCAGAAGCGGGGAGAAAGTGATGAATGGTTGCCGCGTCTGATCGAAGAGCAAGCAGAAATGGGTAGGTTTCTCCCCTCTATTTAGGATGCTCCTTTTTCATGACCAAACACTTTTGTTTTGTAATCTATGACTATGTATTGTTTCTATTCGTCCGTGCATGTACACGGCTAACAATATTTGTGTTTTATAAGTCCGTGAGTAACCACGGCAATTTTGATATGTTTGGAAACCTGTGTATTTTACTTGTGTTTGAAATATTGTAGATCAATACCGCATGATATATCACGTCTTACACACAAAGAAAATGCATACAAGTCTATAATTTACTAGACATGCGACGTGCGTCTTTGCTTATGCGGAGCACCATGTGGCTATAGCATATGAAACTTACCCCAACGTCTTGTGAGTAAGGTGTCTAGTAAGGATACATGATCCGTGCGGCTGGGGTTGCATCCCTCTTACGCGGCAAGTTGAATTAGTAGGTTCACTTAATCCTCTTACCCCACCTGGAGGCGTATGGTACATGTACAGTAATTTGAGAGAATGCATACGAATGAAACATGGCATATTATAATACAAGTAAAATTCATACGGCTAACAAAGAATCTAACAAAGAAAGGAAAATGGTTTGCACGAAACAGGCCGTGGAGCTAGCTAGGCACCACGGCATTTTATTAGAACGTTTACACTTTTGTTTGAGTAATGACGACAAGTCCTAAAAAACAAGAAAGGAAACTTAAACAATCATAAGAAGAACAAACAAAACAAATAACCCGCATGGTTCTTTATTAAGACCGCCTATAGCGAAGTACCCATGCGGAAGCCGTAGCTTTCAAAGATAGCACCTTTTGAGATTGGAGATGTTCCATGTGCGCTCTAGGTCGCGGCCATCCATGTCACGTAACTTGTACGCGCCTCGTCCCAAGGTTTCAGTGACTTCATACGGTCCTTCCCATTTAGGGCCCAGTTTTCCTGTATTCTCCACTCGACTCGCTTCGTTAGCACGATAGACGTAGTCTCCCGGTCGAAAAGAAACACCCTTGACCTTGGCGTCATAATAAGCCTTCATCTTAGCCTTGGACTTAGCCTCATTGATGGCTGCTATTTCCCTTTTCTCTTCCAACAGATCCAGGTTGATTCGCAGTTGTTCATCGTTTGTGACGACATTAACCTCCGCCGTGCGGATGGTAGGCATCCCTATTTCTGCTGGTATAACGGCTTCAGTGCCGTAAGCCAATGCAAATGGAGTATCTCCGTTGGCTGTTTTTATCATGGTTCTATGTGCCCATAGCACGTGTGACAACTCATCGACCCATTTGCCCTGTCGTTCATCCAGCCGCGCCTTGATTCCATTCCCCAAGCTCCTATTTGCTCGTTCGACAAGGCCGTTCGTTTGTGGATGCTTAACGGACGCGAAGCGCCGTTTGATGTTCAATGATGTACACCAGTCTTTGAATGGGTTGTCCGTGAACTGCTTGCCGTTGTCCGATATAATTTCTCCTGGTAGACCGAAACGGCACACGATGTGTTCCCACACAAACTTCTTGACCTACTTACCTGTGATAGACTTGACTGCCTTGGCTTCTATCCATCGTGTGAAGTAGTCCATTGCAACAATCAAGAATTTAACCCCTCCCGCAGCTACAGGAAATGGTCCTGCAATGTCAATTCCCCACTTGTAAAATGGCCATGGGGACGTGATAGGTGTAAGCTCCTGCTACGGGTGTCGCGGTACTGGCCTATGCACTTGGCAATCATTGCACCTGCGAATCATGTCGCGCGCGTCTCTGTGCATAGTGGGCCAATAGTATCCTGTTCGTAAGGCTCGGGCTACCACGGATCGTGGGCCTGCATGCATGCCGCACAACCCTTCGTGTATGTCACTGATGACGTAAGCCGCCTGGCGTGGTCCAACACACCGCAGCCACGGCTGCAAGAAAGAGCGTTTGTAAAGGATGCCTTCTCGGAGTTCGAAATGTTGTGACTTCCTTTTAACGCGCCTTGCTGCTTTTTCCTCGTCTGGAAGGGTTTCATTAGTCAAATAGTTGATGATTGGGGTCATCCACGTAGGTCCCTCCTCCTCAACTATAGCGGCCACTTCCCCTTCCGTGATAGATTTCTCCTTGAGTATTTCCACCAAAACCTGTTTAGACAAGTGGGCGAAGCTCGTGGATGCGATCTTGCTGAGAGCGTCCGCTTTCTTGTTCTCGCCCCTTGGCACCTGCTTGATGGAAAACTTACTGAAAGTCATGATTAACGACTTGACTTTTTCCAAATACCTGACCATGTTGTCCTCCTTAGCCACATACCCACCTAGAATATGGTTCGCGACAAGCCGTGAGTCCACGTAGGCCTCAAGGTTGCGGACTCCCATTCTAGCGGCGATTTTTAAACCCGTAATTAATGCTTCATATTCCGCTTCGTTATTGGTGGCCGTGAACTCAAAACGGAGGGCGTATGTGAATTCCATTCCTTCTGGATTTGTGAGGATGAGACCTGCCCCGGACCCGTCTGTGCATGAGGATCCGTCCGTGAATAGCACCCAAGGTTCTGCTGGTACCTCGTCTTGCTTAATGATTGGTTCTTCCTCATCCGGCTTCTCGATCAGGAAATCTGCCAAGATCTGGCCTTTAACAGCCGTCCTTGGTCTGTAAGATATATTATGCCCTCCCAATAGGATGCTCCACTTCTCTAGCCTCCCTGCCACGTCTGGTCTAGAGATAACCTGCTTAATTGGCTGATCCGTGATCACCACAATTGGGTGCGCCTGAAAGTACCGGCGCAACCGCTTTGTAGCAAATACTAGTGCTAGCACCAATTTTTCCATGGAGGAATAATTCAACTCCGCCCCTTGTAGTGTTCTACTTATAAATTAGACCGGAGTTTGTATTGTATCTCTATCCGTCATCAGTACCGCGCTTATTGCGCCATGGGTAGCTGAGAGATACATAACGAGTTCCTCCTTTGGCCGGGGAGCTACTAGCATGGGGAGAGATGCGAGATGCTGCTTGAGTTGGCAAAAAGCTTCCTCAGCTTCCTTCGTCCAGCGGAAGTCTCCCTTTCTAATGCACTTCTTGAGTGTCTTAAATAGGGGTAATGACTTCTCTGCGGATTTAGATAGGAATCTATTCAGCCCGGCTAACTTCCCATTCAGGGACTGCACCTCCTTCCGTGTCTGGGGGGACGGTAGCTCCTTCCGTGCCCCATCCTTGGGTGGGACAGGTGGAGCCGGTGTTGTCACGGTGTGACACTCGGATGTTGGTACGACTATGTTGTAAATAGTAACGATTCCCCCCTCAACGGGGAATTTGATCATTCCGTGTGCCGTAGAGGGTACTGCCCGGATAGCCAAAATGCCTGGTCTGCCTATGATTCCATTATAGGGAGAGTGTGAACGTATCACCATGAAGTTCATCCACGTCGTAGTGGAATGTTCCTCATTCCCAATGGTGACAAGCAAACGCAATTGCCCTATCGGCCAGATAGTGTCTCCACTAAAGCCAGTAAGCGGCGACGTGGCCGGTACTAATTGGCTTCTTATTTCTGGGCATAACTGCACAAAGCAGTGTTCATACAGTACCTCTGCTGACGATCCTCCATCCACATACATGCGACGAACATTGTGTGTTCCAATGCTTATCTCAATAGTGAGAGGCGCATCAACCACATCGCTTGCTGTGATGAGAGGGAATGAGATTTCCCTGCCGCGTGAAAATTTTTGGCCAATTTTCTGTCTCGTGCGGCGCTATCTGGATTGGATCATGTATATGGTAGAAGGCTTGTCCTTTTGGGTATCCTTCTTATCATACTTCTTGTTGTTGTCTTTTCCGTCTTTCCAATCTTTAACTAGATGCTTGAGTTTGCCTGATTTGATCAGCGACTCGATATGCTTCTTGAGCTGGATACACTCCTCCGTACCGTGTCCTTTGTCGTTATGGAACTCGCAGAAGCGACTTCCCTGCTGACGTTCTGGGGGAGTGGTCATTGGGGGAGGTCTTGGAAAGTTCGCCCCTTCAGTCAGCAAGATCTCCCGGTAGGACATCTTTAGGGGGGTGAACTTGTCGTCCGACCGTCCGCCTTTGCTTTGGCTCTTATAGTCCGAGCCCTTGTTATTGTTCTGGTTGCCTTGACCGCCCGACTGTCTCCGGGACTGGTCATTTGACCGGTACCCATTTCCTCGGGATGGGTAGGCTGCGGCAACAGCTGTCTCTCCCTCTATAAAATTTCTGACCCTTTCCATGAGGTCATCATATCTCTCTGGGCGCTTGTCGTTGAGACGCCTGATCAGTTCTCTGTCTGTTATGGCGTGCATGTAGTCAGAGATTTTCAGGAGCTCTGGCATGGTTCTTGTGCGTGTGCACTCATCATTGAAGCGCTCAGTGAAGGCTTCTGTGGACTCCCCCGGCCGTTGCTTAACGGTTGCCAATGAGACCGGATCCCTATTATACTTCTTCCTTTGAGTATAATTGTTCTCGAACGCAGTGCGTAGTTCCGTGAAACTATCAATGCTCCGTGGGGGGAGTGCCTCGAACCAGTCACGGGCGTTTCCAATCAAGGTCGAATTAAACATTTGGCACCATATAGGCATGGGCCATCGCTCAATTTTAGCCTGAGTATCGAATATTTTAAGGTGATCCACAGGATCACCGGACCCATCATAAGTCTTGATACATGTCGGCATGCGACGTTTGGTGTCCTCAGAATAGTTCCGTATGCGGAGGGTGAACGGATCTTCCCTGGGATCAGCCCATGGCCGTGTGAGCCTAGGGTCATCCCATGGTTCACACCATGGACGCGAGAGGTCCTCTGCTTCCGTATCCCGATAGTAAGGGCCACCATAATACTCCTCATTGTTTGGTGGTGGAGGCGTGCGCCTTGGCCGGCGGCGCTTAGGCGGATGGTCATCTGAGTCTTCCCCAGACGGATCTGGGGACGGTGGTGGTGCCCCGCCTTTTGAATAGGGACCACTTTTTTGAGACGAACCAGGAGCCTTTCTCCCAGTGTTCATTCTATCCCACACACTTGGGCGGCGTGTGGTTCTGGTCAGCTCTCGATCTGGCCGCTCGGGTGAGCCATCCGACCTTTCTCCTTCTTGAGACTGCGTTAATTCTTGTATAAGGCGATCCCCTATGCGCTCAAACACATTCCGGGGTTGAGGGTTTTCCTCAAAGTTTCCCTGCTCCTGAGGCCGAGTTCTCCTTTTCCTCCGGTTTTGGGAGGGGGTGGTTGGTCCACTGTCACCAAAGTTGAGTCTGGCTTGGAGGTTCCTCCCCAGACTCAATCTTGATGCGATCCCTGGGACGATCCTTTCGAAGTTCTGAGTGAGAACTCGAGTAAGATCCTCCTCACTGAGTGGCAGGGCTTCCACTTCTTCCTCCGTCGAGGGTCTGCGCGGTTCCTTGTTAGGAGGGTCTGGCGCACTCCCTGGATCAGGGTTTTCCAGGGTTGAAGTAGGTGGGGGTGTCACCGAGATCGTGCTCGTCACCCCCGCGGGTTGAAAACCGCTACGGTTACCCAGCCCGCCTGCGAGGCGGTTAGGTGATTGGTTGGGGATGAGAATCCCTTCCCCTTGGGACTTCCGGTTCCCAGGGTTCACATTCCTGGGGTTAGTTGGCGGATGCCCCTTCGTCATTGGAGATTCGAGATGAGGTTTTGTTCTAGCTTAGTGTTATGGGTCCCACGGATTGCGCCAACTTGTTGATGAAAAAGTTGGTTGATCCTTGCTAGATCCGAATTAGGCTTAATTCGGGTTGGCTGGGCTCCGGCTCCTGCACCAAGTGAATCGTTTGGTTGGGATCCTGCACACTAAACAGCACGCGTTAGACTTACCGTGGGAATGTTTCCCACGATTAGACTCCGGCGTGAGAGTAAGTAATCGATTTAGGGTTTATGTGAGTTTAGAGTATAAGTCGTAATACCTTTGTGGAACCCTTGGGGGTTCCTTTTATAGGCAGTGAAACCCTAGTGGGCTTTCACTGATCCTTCGGCCCCAAGGAAGAGATAAGCACCAGAATTAGAATGATTGTTATCTTCTAATTCTGGCAGTGAATATCCTCTCTTATTGGGGTAAAGATATTCCTAGACAGAATATTATTCTGTCTAACCCTATGTCGGCCGTGTCGGTCGTACCGGGCCGTGAGCCGCACACATGTGTGCGGTTACTGTTCATCCAAGCCCATAAGCCTGACGACATTATCCCACCCATCTGTGATGGGCCGGATACGGGTAGTACCCTTGGGTCGGGTCCATGACCCGGCTGGGGACTATACGTCATCACTCTTCTAAACAAAAAACGTCACTAATCCAAACATTGATTTTACATATTGGCACACTTAATCCACACACCTCCTTCGAGAACGAACCCGCATTTATTCGGTTTTACGTTTTTCCTAAAGCGTAAGACTTAATACTTACCGCTCATACGCGTTTTTCCTAAAACGTGTACGATTTACCTACATCATTCATTAATCTCTTGATTTGGGAACTCCCCTTGATAAGGATCCTCGAGTCTACTAAGATGATCCGCGGCTAGGTTTTCCGCTCCCTTTTTATCACGAATTTCAGTTTTGAATTCTTGAAGGAGTAAAACCCAACGAAGAAGTCTTAGTTTGGAATCTTGTTTTGTTAACAAGTACTTCAATGCGGAATGATCGGTATAGACAATGGTAGTGGAAAGGACAAGGTAGGAGTATATTTTTTTCAAAAGCATACACTACAGCTAAAAGCTCTTTTTCGGTAGTGGTATAATGCAATTGAGCCCCCGTCATTGTCTTGCTAGCGTAATGGATTAGTTGGAAATGTTTGTTGATTCTTTGTCCCAAAGCCGCTCCAATAGCAAAGTCGATAGCATCACACATCAATTCAAAAGGTAACTCCCAATTAGGAGTAACTAAGACCGGTGCCTTAGTTAATTTATCCATAAGAAGATTGAAAGATTCGATATACTATTTAGAAAAGATAAAAGGAGTATCTTTTTCCAAGAGGTGGGTCATCGGGCGAGCGATCTTAGAAAAATCTTGAGTGATTCGACGATTGTGATACCAGTGAATGTGCCGTATGATGCTAAGTTATTGTCTTAAGAGCCGTTCAGTATGAGCATCTCTCTTAAGTTGCGACTCACTTGAGGATGTGATACCACGAACCCAACGACATTTATTTTACCCTAAATTACGAATATTTTTGAAATTTTTAAGAAATTTCGTTTATTATATATTTGACGGTTTAAGTTGAAACCAACGTTTAAGGTCATAATCTTAACGATTGACGATTTAAGAAGAACCGATGACGATTACGATCTCGACGGATGCCCAATTTTTATGTTTTATTATCGTTTTGTCGCTATTAGATTTTTTCAAGAATTTTATTTTTGGTTCGTATTAAGTCGAGCTGGGTGCGTTTTATTTTATTCATGGTGCGTTTAAATTGCTTTAAAAGTATTTTCGAGTGTTCGGGGCGACTCCCGACTCCCACAAAATTTTCAAAACCAACTAGTAAGTCGATTCCCGCTACTAAAAATTTTCGTTTAAAAATAAGGCCAAAAGAATAACAAAATTGCAAGAAAGGTCCCTCAAAAATTTACAAAAAGGAAGTAAGGAAAACACACTTCACAAAAATCATTTCAAAATTTTTTCTTCTCCTCTCCCCTCTCTCTCTATCACCGCTGGCCACACCACCCACCATACACCACCACCATCAAATTTTCTTGGGTTTTTGGAGAAGGTATTCAAAGTCCAATCTTTTAATTAACTAATTGAATGTTTTAATTAAACAAAAACACACATGCAATCAAGAAATATTTTCAAAAATTATGATTTTTCAAAAATAGGTTTTGATCTAATTAAACCATATACAAGTTTAATTCATGTGTTTATAATGTTAATTCATCAATAAAACGAGTTAAGGGCTGTTTTTCTTGGGTGTTTTTGCTACACCAAACCCACGGCCAAAGGGGGTTTGGTTGTGGTTTGATGATCTTGATGTGTTATGTTGTGGGGTTATGTTTTTACTGATGTTTTTAGTGTTTTTAAATTGTTTAAAGCATATTGCATGTGTGATTTAGGATTTGAGTTTTTATGAAGATTTGATGTTCATAGTGTTATAGGCTGATTAGGGTGATTAGGAATGATTATAAGTGGTTAATATAGGTTTAGGTGATGTTTGGATGGATTGGAAACAAGTGTTAGATTGATTTTGAGGTAGTAAAATTTAGGCAGATTGTTTGAGGTCATTTTTGGAAACCTTAAGTCTAAGTCCAGGTTATAAACATATTTTAGAGCTTTGTTTTAGCTTCGTTTTGGTATAAGGTAGATCTTACGACTCGAAACGAGTCAAAAGTTATGCTATTTTGAAAGTTCGTGTACCGGGAGATGAGAATCAACATAGTCAAAAATTATATTTGGTTTTGGGTCAAATCCCGGGGACCCTAGATTGAGTTTTATAAATGATTGAAAGTTGTTCTTTGGTTTCAAACCTGCATTTATGAGTCTACTTTTAGACTTAATGGTCAAATTAGCTAATGGTGTCTTTTAAATGGGTCAAACAAGTCCTATATTGTAGAAGTGCAAAATCAGTCCGAAAGTTTACATCTAGTAATGTAATGAGTAATGAGTCTTAAAAGTGAAAACTTTCTATGATATTTAAAATTAGTTTTCTACAGATTGTAGGGGATTTTTACAAATTTTATCGTAATTTATAATGATGTCTAAGCGTTAGAAAACAGCCCGTACTTTTGGTAAGTACCGACAAAGTTTTAAAATTTGGAATATTTTTAATTGCCTAGATAGATAGGATTAGTCTAGTAATAATCACACGTATGAGTTTTGGCGTGAGTTTTCATAAGCATTAAGTGTTTTTATATGCGCGTGTTTCGTACAATTATGTACACGGAGTATTGATTTGGTTTTCGTACTTTGATTTTTAGGTCTCGTGTTAGATTTTCCGGGGCAACCACATCGTCGGTGATATTTTCGTTACGTCTTCGCTAGAACCTCTACTACTACGCAAGGTGAGTCTATAGCCTCGCTCTTAACTTATTTCAAACGTTCTTACCCGTGAGGGGGGATGCATGCTATTTAAATGAAAATGAACATAAGTCATAAATGATTGTTGGACCCGAATGTTACCTTGAATTGTGTTAAGTACCTAGTTGTAAGAGTCCCTAAATTCGTGAACTATTAAAAACTGTCTTGCCCTTGTGTGGGTTGGAGATAGCCGCTTATACAATTTGTTAATGCAATGATGCCTAAAAACGTTACTTGGATTTTTCGGACTCTCTTAGTTTTGATTACGACAATATGTAAAAACAAGCATTTACGAAAACAACAAAAAACGAATTCTTGAGTTCAAGTATTTTTCATTTTATCCATTTTCACTTAAGGTATGAATAAACAAGTACTAACCTTAATGAAGTGATCAGGTGATTTAATATTTTCTTAAAACTCACTTTTTATTAAGTGTGACAAGTTTTATTAAACTTTCTTTTTTAAGAAAATGTTTTATTAAATTAATTATTTGAAAATTTGAAAATGGCATATTCTTATTTGGTTAGGAATATTCTGTCAGGATATTTTTTAAACCAGATATGACCTCCACCACTAAAGGACAAAAAGGGAGCGGAGTCTACTCCGGCGGTTCCCTAGTGCCTATGCGGTTCCTTATCGATAAGGAACCGTCGGCTGAGATAAGGAACCGCGGGCAGATATAGCCGTTGGCCCTTTGTCCTATAAATAGTGGACCATTCTCAGCTTTTCAACTCACCTCTTTTGCACATCTATTTCCAGATTTAAACACTCTTTTTTAATTACTCAAATCTTTGATCATTTGTTTGATTACTACTTGTTTAAGAAGTGAATCTTGTTCTTCCATCCCTTCCTCTCCAAGTGCAAAGAGAAGAACACTATCCTTGTGAAGTGTTGAGTCCACCACCTAAGATCCATTGAAGATCTAACTTTATACATTTGTTGTTGTGTCATAGTTATGAAGATCCAAGTAGTTGTGTCTATTTGGAAGTTGTGTATGTACTAAGTATAGTTGTGTAGATTGGTCCTAGCTACGATTAGGGCTCGACTTTTAGCTTAGAGTCGGAAATTGGTTAAGCGACGTATACGGTTTTCTCCACCATAAGGAGCTTTTTCTGTAGTGAACTCTCGAGTAAGGAGTACTCGAGGAGTGGAGTAGGAACGAGGAGTGAGCTTCGTTGCCGAACCACTATAAATCCTTGGTGTTCGGTTTGATCTTTCTTTACCCTTAACTCTTTACATTCTTTATTCTTTGTGCATATATTTTTGTTAATATTAGTTTAGTTACACTATCATTGTTCATATTGTGCATAAGAAGATTTCACATATTTCCTCAAGCCTAAGTTTTTGAAAAAGGATTTTTGAAAACCACCTTTTAACAAGTAAATATAAGAAAATATTCAACGCCCCTTCTAGTTTCTACAATTGGTATCAGAGCGGGGTTGCTCAAGACTTTTTAAAGTATATTGTATTTTAAAACTTGAATCGATCTATGGATTCCAACAAATACCTAGAAGGGCAATCTATGCAAAGACCACCACTTTTTGAAACCGATAGTTTTATTTATTGGAAAAATAGATTTGAAACTTATGTGAAATCAAAAGATTTATATCTTTGGCATGTTATTACCAATGGTGATTTTTTACCCTATCAATTTAATGAAGTTTCTAAAACAAAAGAATTGGTCACTTTTGACAAAGCTAATGACGATACTAAAAAGAAACTTTCAAAAAATAATGAGGCTAAAATGGTGATTTATAATGCTTTACCTAAGAAAGAGTATGAAAGGATTTTTATGTGTGAAACCGCTAAAGATATTTGGAACACTCTTTTAGTAACCCACCAAGGTAACAGCCAAGTCAAAGAAAGCAAAATTGATCTTCTTGTCCAACAATATGAACAATTTGTCATCTTAGAAGATGAAAATATTGATAGTGCATTGCTAGGTTTAACACCATTATTACTAGTCTAAAAGCACTTGATGAAGGTTTTTCTAGCAAGAACAATGTTAGGAAGTTTCTAAGGGCTTTACATCCAAAGTGGAGAGCAAAAGTCACGGCGATTGAAGAGTCGAAAGATCTCTCAACTTTATCACTCGATGAACTCGTAGGCAACTTGAAGGTTCATGAGATGATAATCTTGAAGGACTCGAAATTAGTGAAAACCAAGAGTGAAAGAAAATCTCTTGCACTTAAAGTCAAGAAGGTACAAAGTGACCATGATAGTTCCTCGGATAGCGATGACGAGGAGTATGCATTGGCGGTGAGAGATTTAAAGAAGTTCTTCAAGAGACGAGGTCAACACGTTAGGCAACCCAACAATGACAAGAAACCATTCTCAAAGACTCGATTTGTCAAGAACGAAAAAGGTGATAGGAATTGCTTTAGATGTGGTGATCCAAATCACTTCATTGGTGATTGTCTAAAGCCCTCTCGCGATAAGAATCACACGGCGTTCGTTAGTGGCTCTTGGAGCGATAGCGGTGAAGATGATGATGACAACCCCAAAGAGGAGAAATGTCTTATGGTTCACACCTCTAAAGAGGTACATTCTAAAACCGAATATTATAGCTATGATAGCTCCACCTTTGATGATATTGAATTTGAAGGCAAATATGATAGTTTACACAAACTTAGTCTTAAATTCATAGAAAAGAATAAAACCTTAAAATCAACCAAAACTAAGCTTGAAAATGAGGTCAATGAACTTAGACAGAAATTGGCAATACTTGAGAAAAATAAAGAAGTTGATTTAGGTTGCTTAAGTTGTGAGAAACTTAGATTAGAGAATGAAGATCTCAAGAGCACCTCTATTAAATTGGAAAAGTTCATGAAAGGTACCAATGCTCTTGATGATATGTTAAACAAACAAGTTCATTCTAAGGAAAGACTTGGTCTAGGTTTTAACTCAAATGAAGCCTCAACTAGTGAACCTAAACAAGTCATATTTTCACAAAAATCACCCACTGTACGCGGTCCCATATTATATGGGGCGGTTCCTTATGACTATGGAACCGCTGCCATAGATAAGGTACCGCGGCCAGAAGAAGAGTTTTGTGAAAATCATGAACTTTTTGAAAAGTAAAAGTCAGGTGAAAAACTAAAGCATCTTATTGTTAATAAGGTAAAATTACCCATACTTGACGACAATGCTATTGATAAGTTCTACAAGCCATTAAGTAAACCTCTCATGGGAAATAGAAGTTTATCAAGACCATCTTCTACTCCACATAGAGTACGGAATGTGTCTAAGCCTAGAAGTAGAACGACAACGCCTAGAAGAGATAATCAAAACAATTCACGATCTAGAAATAAAACCCCAACACCTAGAAGAAATGATCATAACTCTAAACCTGGATCAAATACACCCAGGAGAAATAACGAACAACAAAATGGTTATATGAATTACTACCCTCCTCCATTTTGTTCTCCATGGGGAACCCCTCCTTCATTCATGCATCCCAACCAAATGCAAGGGATGTTTGGAACTAACAATTTTGGACCCGTGAGATATTGGGGACCAAATGTTTGATCTTGTGTGTTGTTACCTAGATATGCTTGGGAATTGATTTGGAGCCCGACGAGTGGATTAAGGATAGTGGATGTTCTAAACACATGACAGGAAATCGAAGTTTGTTCTCGCTCTACAAAGCATATGATGGAGATAACGTCACATTTGCAAGTAGTCTATGTGGTAATATCATTGGAAAAGGTACGGTTTCTCTTGACTCTATGACCATTGAAAATGTTGAGCACGTAGATAACTTAGGGTTTAACCTTTTAAGTATAGGTCAAATTTGTGACAATAAGTGTAAGGTCATATTTTTGGAACATGACAGTGAAATCGTAAAAGATGGAAAAGTCATTGGAAAAGATGTTAGAAATCATGGGCTTTATGTCATGAAGGTCAATAAGAAGTCAAAATACAACATATGTCTTGCGACTATAGATGATAGTTCTACTCTTTGGCATAGGAGATTAGGTCATGCTAATATGCGTTAAATTCAATCTTTAGTCTCTAAGGAGTTGGTAAGACACCTCCCCAAGATGAAGTTTGATAGTCACTTTTGTGATGCTTGCAAAGTTGGAAAGCTAGTTCACTCAAGTCACAAAGCCAAGAATTTGGTTTCGACCTCTCGGTGCTTATAGCTCCTACATATGGATCTTTTTGGACCTTCCGCCATACGGAGTTATGGAGGTAACCTTTATACCCTAGTTATAGTTGATGACTATTCTAGATTCACTTGGACTAGATTTTTGGCATGTAAGAATGAAGCTTTCGATCATTTCGAAATCTTTAGTCGAAGAATTCAAAATCAACTAGGATGTCCAATTGTCTCTATTAGGACGGATCATGGTAGGGAATTTGATAATGAAGTGCAATTTGGTGCCTTTTGTGAAGCTCATGGCATTACCCATAACTTCTCGGCTCCTCGCACTCCATAATCAAATGGGGTAGTTGAAAGGAAGAATAGGACTCTCCAAGAGATGAGTAGGACGATGTTAAACGAGCAATCTTTGCCTCAAAAGTTTTGGTGCAATGCCGTGGACACATCGACTTATATTCTCAACCGAATTCTTATTCGACCTTTCCTAGGAAAGACCCCCTATGAGATTCTTAAAGGTAAGAAACCCTCATTGGAATACTTTAGGGTGTTTGGAAGCAAGTGCTTTATCCTCAACACCAAAGACTACCTTACCAAGTTTGACCCAAAGTCTTACGAAGGTATCCTTTTAGGTTATTCCCAAACTAGCAAAGCCTACATTGTCCTAAATAGAACCTCGGGGGTTATTGAAGAATCACTTAACGTAACCTTTGATGAAACCCCTCCTTCACCCATGACACCACCATTGGTTGATGATGACTTAGATGAAATAGAAGTAGTTAAAGCCAAAGAGGTTAGAAAAATAGGAGTTGAAGACCTTAATGTTGAAAAGGAAGTAAACATTAAGGAATTTAGGGATCATACTCTCAATAATATCATTGGTGACTTAAATCAAAGGACCCTAACATCTCAAGTCCAAAACCAAAGCAACTTCTTTTGTTTCGTCTCCTTGATTGAACCAAAGAATCTTAAAGAAGCTTTGACGGATGAAAGTTGGGTCATTGCGATGCAAGAAGAAATGAATCAATTCGTTGCCAATGATGTTTGGGAACTTGTTCCTCCACCTAGAAGTTCTACCATTATAGGAACCAAATGGGTCTTTAGGAATAAGTTAGATGAAAATGGTGTTGTGTCTCGTAACAAGGCTAGACTTGTAGCTCAAGGCTATAATCAACAAGAAGGGATTGATTATGACGAGACATATGCATCGGTAGCAAGATTAGAACCCATTAGAATCCTTTTAGCCTACGCTTGTGCCTTAGACTTTAAGCTTCAATAAATGGATGTAAAGAGTGAGTTTCTTAACGGTTTGATCAATGAAGAGGTATATGTGGCTCAACCTCCCGACTTCATTGATTTTGAGAAACCAGATCATGTTTACAAGCTTAAGAAGGCACTTTATGGTCTCAAACAAGCACCCAAAGCTTGGTATGATAGACTTAAAGGATTTCTTGTTAAACATGAGTATACCATGGTGATGGTAGACAATACGCTCTTTACAAAGAAGAAAGGTTCTCACCTCATAATCGTACAAATATATGTCGATGACATTATATTTGGCTCAACTTGTCAAGAATTGTGTGATGACTTTGCCAAAATCATGCATGATGAGTTCGAAATGAGTATGATGGGAGAACTTAACTTCTTTTTAGGACTCCAAATTAAACAAATGGACGATGGTATTTTCTTTAGTCAATCTAAGTACGCTAAAGAAATGCTAAAGAAATTTGGATTAGAAGAATCTAGACCAATGAAGACCCCAATGGCCTCAGATACTAAACTAACCGTAGATGATGATTGTGAGTCGGTAGACAACACCAAATATAGAGGTATGATTGGTAGTTTGTTGTACCTAACGGCAAGTCGACCGGATATCATGTTTAGTGTTTGCCTTTGTGCTCGCTTCCAAGAGGCTCCCAAAACCTCTCACCTCGAAGCGGTTAAGCGTATCTTCCGATACATTAAAAGAACTATACATTTAGGATTATGGTATCCTAAAGGGGCCGGTGTAGAAACCATTGTCTACGCGGACTCAGATCATGCGGGAGACTATGTGGACCGGAAAAGCACTAGCGGAGTTTGTACCTTCATGGGTTGTTGTTTAACTTCTTGGTTCTCCAAGAAACAAACCGCTCTTGCAATATCCACCACGGAAGCCGTGTATGTGAGTGCCGGAAAAGCATGCCAACAAGCTCTATGGATGAAGCAAGCGCTTGTTGATTACGGGATTTCTCTTGATGATGTTCCCATCATGTGCGATAATAAGGGTGCTATAGATCTTAGCAAGAATCCCGTGCAACATTCGCGAACCAAACACATAGAAATTCGACACCATTTCCTTAGGGATAATGTTCAAAAGGGGAACATTTAAATTGAGAAGGTACCCTCCGAAGACAACTTAGCCGACATCTTCACTAAGCCACTTAAGAGGGAACCTTTTAATTACTTGCGTCTAGGTCTAGGATTAATGGAACATCTTCCTTAATTTCCTTCTTTTCTTTTAGTGTGTTTTCTTTTTTTTTCTTACCACTTTGAGTCATTGAGTCTTCCAAACTCTTTTTGAAAAAACCCTCTCTTCTCCTTTTCAAAATTATCGAAGTCTCTTTCGAAAATGGTCGAGAAATACGTTTGACATTGTTAATTCAATCTAAAAACGGTTTTTCATAGGTTCTCGCTATTAATATATAGCTTACATAATTCATATGTATGATTCTCTCAAACATAGCAAGAACAAGATAGAATCATGGAGGATCATTGTGTCATGACTTAAGACTTGTCTTACACACCTCCTACATTGAAATTTTTTAATCCATGTATTTTGGTCAAATCTATATTTGGTAAGTTTGCATATGTTTTCTTTGTCTATCTTTGTTTTTAAGCATATCCCTATGATAAGTTAGACTAGAAAAATAAGATTTGCTGAAAAACCTCCCTCCAAACATCAAACACAGCCTCTGCAGTGTTGATCCCAAACTTAGATCGATTAGCTTTGTGTATACGAGATTAGATCAAGTATAACACGTAGAGAAACCTTTGTTATATGCTTTGTGAATCTAAGTATTATGCGGAATTTAATACTTAAACAAGAACACAAGATGTAAACAAAACTTTCACTTTGATTATCAATGTCGAACTTGCTTACAATGAAAGATGTTTACGAATGAAAACTTAATGAAAACTTGATATTAAACATTAACCTAAAGGCCTTCTTTTATAGACCAAGAAGCCTTGTACAATAAGCTACGTATCAACTATTCTAGGTAAAGATAAACATAGAAAATACATTGTCGTTTCTATCCTCACTAGAAGTATTCTAGAATATAATAAACGTGTAGCTCACATCTTCCATCAGTGCTTGTCTTCAATCTGTCAACGCTTGACTTTAACCTGTCAACACTTAAGCTGTCAGCGCTCACTTTGCTCTTGTCAACGCTTGAGTTGTTCTTGTCAGCGTTCAAGTGATCTGGCCTTAATTTATTCCCAACAATCCTCCCCTAAACTTGATATCCACTCTTATGATCAAGTTTCTGAATAAACATTAAGAACTTGGAGGAGTCTGACAAACCTTATCATATTGATAATAAATAAATCTGATCAAATTCTTTGCCACGTCACTTGTGTAATCTATCTCCAACTGGATGTCCTTCATCTTTTCCAAAACAGCCTTGGATATGAAATACTGAGCATCTACAAGTAAATACTCAGCAAACTTTGTAGAACTCAAATGGTATACACCAGTAGCTGAATATAATCTCCATTGAAGACCACTGAGATCATCTTCAAGATCCTTCCATATTTCAGGATCTTCTTCTTTTGTCCCACACATTCTTTTGAATGTGGTCCAAAGTTTTATTCCATTAGCTGAAGTTGGTGCTTCAGCCTCATACTTGGTCTCTAGCAACCTCCAAAGGTCCACCAAGTCTTCTCTATCACAACTTGCAAATAAAGATATGAGAGTGGTAAAAGTGTGTACCTCCTTGCCATATCTTCCAATCTTCCAGAATCCACATTCATCTTCATCATAACTCACAATTGGATTCCTGGAATCTAGTGGTAACACATGCACCATATCTGAAGCTTCTAATGGGGAGAGCTTGAGGCTCTTTCTAATAACTGCTTCACTTGGATATAGTTGATTCATATCTTTTGGAAACTCAAGTGTAAATCCCTTCTTCACTGGTCTGGGAACTATCATAGCTTTCTTGATTTCCATCTGTTCTGCAAGTTGCTCCTTTCTTTCATCTGAAAGAAGTCTGAAAGTGTTTTCTTCCTGCACTTTCACCCAAATAGGATAAGCCCTATGTTCCAACTCATCAAATGTCAAAGCCTTCAGCTTCTGATGTGTCCATCCAACTCCATGACATTTGAGCAACATAAAGTAGAGCTTCCTTCTATCCCTTTTCAACTCAGAGAGAATGTTGCTTGCCTTGTGCTTCAAAATCACCTTACAATCCTTCTGAACTCTAAGAAGAATTTCCAAACCCCATATCTGATCTGAAATGGTCAAGTCTGGATTATCCATACAGCTTTCTTCCCAAGAATTGTACATCTGAACCACCTCTGGCATATCAAAATCAATCTGCAACTTTAAATCTCTCAACTTTTCCCTAGCAAGCTCATCACCATACTCAAGCCTTTCTGGTTCAACAATCATCACACTTGAGTCTGAGCTAGCTCCATCACTTTCCTCTTCAGAAGTCACAACAAATGGTGACTTTTCCTTTTCACCTTGTTCCATCATTTGCTCAGCCAATCTTCTATCAAATTCAACCTGAGCTGCATTCTTTGGAACAATTTCTTCTACCAACTTACCCTTACCCTTATCTGATGGTGCAATTGTTGGTAAGGTAGATGGTAATACCTGAGTAGGAACATTCTTGATGATAGATGATGACTGGAATACATCACCTCCATATGCAGATCTGTCAACGCCCAAATTTCCTCTATCAGCGCCCAAAATACTTCTATCAGCGTCCAAATTTGTCTTGTCAACGCTCAAATATTTTCCCTCAGCGCCTTGTGTAACCTCTCTCAACATATCTGTAAATGATAAATTTAAATTGGTTGGAGAGATCAAGGACGTATCAAAACCTGTTTGTTCCTTCAAAGTAGTAAGAGCTTCAGCAACATCCAATGATTGACCATCTTGACTGCTCTTATCACTCAGATTTCTTTGATCTTCCTCCCCTTTGGAAGACTCCTCCATACCTCCCTTTGCATGAGCACTCTCCAAAACAACAATCCTCTCCCTCAATTCCTTGAGTTCAAGGCCTTGGTTGCTGACAATTTGTACTAAGTCTGCATTCTACTTTTGCAAGCTAATGCAGACAGCCGTCAATTCCAAAAGAGTCATTGGTTCCAGTCTGCCCTCTTCTGAAATGGGGATTTGACCTCCCAAGTCAGATTCATTGGGCATGGATGAGGACTTAATTATGGTGGGACTGCCTTGGCCAGCTTCTAAGCCAGAACCAATAGTCCCAGCCTCATCCAGGTCACCAACCACACTTGTGGTGGTGGTTCTCTCTGCTTCATGGCTAGGACCACCAGAGGAGAACACTCCAGCAGTCCTTTGGCGTTTAATCAACCTATATTCAGGTGGTGTGGATGATGGTGTGGAAGAATGGGTAGATGTGGGTTGGTTAAGGGGTGTTTGGGATTGTGATGGTTGGGTGTCAACGTTGGAAATAGGCACATCAACGCCCACATTAGATGTGTCAGCGTCAAAGGGTTCTTGGTCGATTTGCATTTGGTCAGGTGAGGGTAAAGGTTCAGGAATAGGTTCAAGTTGTGGTTGTGGGTCAATATGAGGTTGGGGGTCTGGTTGGGGTTGTGCTGCTGCAACAACAGCAAGCATGGCTGGGGTTAAAGGTAGGTCTCTATGAGGTGGTGAATTCATCTTGGTAAAAATAGCTTTCTTTTGTTCAGGGATTTTATAAAAATCATTGTGATCCCTTGAACAATATCTTTGATCATCAAAAATCATTTGCAGAAAACGGGGATAAGCGAAAGTCATTTTTGTCCCCTTGTTTTTACACATTCCTTCAAAAATCATTTTAGACCAGTTATATTTTTGCCCTGTTGCAATACACACAATAGCAGTTGCAATGGATCTATTGATCTCATTGTGTGCAGTACATTTGGGACTCAAACATTGAAGGAGAATGTGAATGAGGTACTTCCAGGCTGGGGGAAATTCCTGCTTATGGTACTTATTAAGAGTACCTTCATCAGGAATAGGGTATCCCAAAGCCCTAAGCCCTTGTTCTATTTCAGTTATGGGAAGAATGGTTATACCATCAGCATCATCAAGATGCAAGGGCTGGCGTACCAAGGCCTCAGTAACCACCCAAGATCTCCCATGAACAATAGAAGTTAATGTGGTCACTCCATTAACTGTTGAGGAACTGACAGTGTTCCAAAACTGTTTAATGTGTGTGACTGGAATGAGTGGTGCATGAGAAAGAGCATACCTTAATGGGGATGCGTTCAAATATGCCACCATTTGTGTGTATTGAGGGAACAAAGTATTATCAGCAACAAGATAAGCAATCATGTTGTGTTGAGACTTGAACCCCAAATCCAATTCTGCTGAGTTAAATCTTGGTGCCATTGATGAAAGCTGTTTAATTTGAAGTATAAAAGATGAAGGTTGATAAGAGAAAAGTGTTAGACAAGAATTATAGATACCCTGTTTAAAAATAGGAGCCAAATTTATAGGAGTGGATGAATGCATGTGATTGGCCCAAAAATAGGCAAAGATTTTCAAAAACTAATCATGAAAATATTGAAAAAGTTATAAGTTATCTCATGCATTTAATGAAAGTAACAACTCCTAAAATTACGGCTTGAAAATATGTCAAAAAGTAACAACTGGGTAGGTCCCATTGAGTGTCAACGGTCAAATATAACCCATCAACGCCCAACGGCTATAATCCTGTCAACGTTCGCCTAAAGCCATGCCAGCGTCCAATTTGGTCACAACAACGCTTGGAAAAATCTTGTCAGCGTCCAAAAATAAAACTGTTTTAAAAAG
This sequence comes from Glebionis coronaria, assembly GCA_025667525.1. NCBI lineage: Eukaryota > Viridiplantae > Streptophyta > Magnoliopsida > Asterales > Asteraceae > Glebionis > Glebionis coronaria. The sequence goes on from CM046874.1 coordinate 479,877,582, forward strand.
TGAAAAATGACCTTAACAAGTAATTTATCCTAGAGAAGATAACCAAAAGCTGATAATTATCATAGGGCGGCAAGCACTGTCCAGTTATGCACACTTGCATAAGCAAGATAGACATAACAGTCCTCTAGTGTCCCTTGCTAACCAAAATTCTTAACAACCAAGTTACCTCATAAAATCCTTGTTACTCCCAGGTAAATTCCATATGAAAATCATTCCCAAGTCCCCCAAAAGACCACAACCAATTCTAGGCCAAAAATGTCTTGGCAGCATGCAAAGTTGATATACTATGCATGCTACAGTGCCTCATGGTTTAGTAAAACTAACCCATACTCACCTGTGGACACAATCTAGAATTGTGATAAGAGTATCATATGGATACCCAAAAATCCTAAAGGTTTCTAAAACCTCCCCTTAAACAAAGATACAAAGAGTTTGCTAAAAATATGCATGAACATAAAAAATTTATGTCAAGATAGGAATGAAACATTCCAACCATCATCCATAAACAAAAACATGTCCAAATGCTTCTCCTTTGATCCATAAGCAACTCTGTATCCAATGGTATACTGCTAACACCATCTGCACATTTAGATTGAAAACCACAAAACTAACATTGTTGCTGACAACGCCCCGATAACACATAACAGCGTTGAAGGAAGCTTTGTCAGCGTTAGACAATTATATTGCTGACAACGTTGTAAAAACACTTATCAGTGTTCAAACAACCTTTGTCAGTGTTAGAAAAATATAGTGGAAAATCTAAATTACCAATAAGACTAATAATAGTAATGCATCATCCTGTACAAACTTTTACAAAAAGAATCAAACACATATTAAGTGAGATTAACCATTCCAATACTTGTTACCAAGTATTGAAATCTTCCAGTATCAAAAGGTTTAGTTAATAAATCTGACACATTTTCCTCAGTGTCAACCCTATCTGGTTGTATTAAACCTTTCTCAAAGCAATCTCTTATAAAATGGTGTCTAATTTCTATGTGTTTAGTTTTAGAATGATGCACAGGATTCTTAATGATGCATAAAGTACTATTATTGTCAACAAATATCTTAGTATGCATGAAATTATACCCATAATCCAACAGCTGGTTCTGAATCCACAACACTTGACCACAACATGCTGCTGCAGCCACATATTCTGCTTCAGTTGTAGAGTTAGCCACCACTGTTTGTTTCTTGCATTGCCAAGATATTAATCTGCTCCCAAGAAATTGACATCCACCAGTTGTGGATTTCCTATCAAACTTGTCACCACCATAATCACTATCTGAATATGCAATCAGCTCCAATGGTGAATCCTTTGGGTACCACAAACCAAGAGTAGGAAAACATCTTAGGTACCTAAAGATCCTCTTTACAGCATAAAGGTGACATTCTTTGGGAGTCACTTGATGGCGTGCACATGCACACACAACAAACATGATATCAGGTCTGGAAGCAATAAGATACATCAAGGATCCAATCATGGATCTATAATGCCTGACATCAACATCTTTCCCATCTCCAATCTTTCCCCAAGGGTGTTCTCTATCCATAGGAGTAGAAGCCCTCTTCTCATGTGGAGAAAAGCCAAACTTCTTCAAGATTTCAGCAACATATTTGTCTTGAGAGATGAAGATACCATCTTCTTTCTGCTGAACTTGTAAACCAAGAAAGAAGTTCATCTCCCCCATAGCACTCATCTTGAATTTGTCTGTCATAAGCTTGGAGAAATCCTCACTCATCTTTGGATCAGTAGACCCAAAAATGATATCATCAACATAGACCTGCACAAGCAACACATCTTTGCCTTTCTTCTTTGTAAATAGTGTCTGATCTATGGTGCCCCTCTTGAATCCATTGTCCACTAAATATGTAGACAAAGTACCATACCATGCTCTAGGGGCTTGATGAAGGCCATACATAGCCTTTTTGACTCTATACACTTTATCTGGATGCTCAAGATCCTCAAAACCAGGAGGTTGCATGACATAAACTTCCTCAACTATGGTGTCATACAAGAATGCACTCTTTACATCCATTTGATAGACTGTAAAGCCCATGCAAGATGCATAGGCTAGAAAAATCCTAATAGCTTCAATCCTTGCAACTGGTGCAAAGACTTATTCATAGTCTATCCCCTCCTCTTGTGTATAACCTTGAGCCACTAACCTTGCCTTGTTTCTGACCACAATACCTCTTTCATCTCTTTTGTTCCTGAGAACCCATCTTGTCCCAATTGGTCTGACATATCTAGGACAATCAACCAGCTCCCAAACATCCTGAATAGCAAGTTGGTGAAGCTCATCCTGCATTGCTTCCACCCAACTTGGTTCTTTGAGAGCATCAAATATCTTCTTGGGTTCTTCTTGTGACAGAAAACATGCAAACAAACATGCTTGTACAAGAGGGGTATCAACCTTCTTGTGTATATTGGCAATAAATCCACCAAGACTTTGATGGGATCTTCTTGTCTGAACTGGAGTCATAACATCACCAATGATCTGAGATGGGGGGTGATTCTTCATTGTGGAAGTGAGAACTCCTCCTTCAAAAAGTCTGGTGTCCTCAACTTCACGCTCCATGTTGCCAATATCTTCTTCATCAGACTCTCTTTGATCAACAGGGATCTCTTCATAAACGCTGGAAGGTCCTCCTTGTTCAAAAGTGGAAGAGAAAAGATGTGCAAAGGTGTTGTCAACGTCTGAACCTTGCTTGTCAGCGCTTGGGCTAACAACGCTTGAACTGTTGTTGTCAACGTCTGAGCCATCAACGTCTGAATTGGTCTTGTCAGCGCTTGATTTGCCTTTGTCAGCGCCTGAAGAACCATGCATGTTTGTATCTGGTGGTATTTGGAAACCACCATTATCTTGTCCAGCAGCAGCAGCAGCAGCAAAAGCATCAGTCCAAATGGGAATTGTGACATATTCAAATGTAGGAGATGCCTTTTCTGCTTGTGATCCAACCCTTTCATCAACCTGTGTACCTGAAACATGAACAACTTGTTCCTCCACAACATTTGAAGTTACCTTCACAATGTCTGGATTAGTGACAGGCATATAATTTAAAGTTCTAGATAAGGGTTCCAAATCAAACAACCAATTAGGACCACTTTCAAGATCACTAGGTTTATTCTCTAAGAACCTAACATGTACTCTTTCAACAATACGTTTGTCCTCCTTAAGATAAACCCTATAACTCTTGCTCTGCACTGAATACCCCATGAAGTAACCTTCATCACCTTTTGCACTAAATTTCCCTAAGGCATCACTAGTGTCTAATACTACTACATGACATCCAAAAGGTCTGAGAAAACCAATATTAGGTTTTCTTCCCCAAAGTAACTCATAAGGTGTCTTGTTCTGAATTTTGTTAACCAATGCTCTATTTTGCACATAACATGCTGTATTCACAGCCTCAGCCCAAAAGGCTATGGGAAAGTGAGCATCAGCCAACATTGTTCTGGCTGCTTCAATTAGGGTTCTATTCTTTCTTTCAGCAACCCCATTTTGTTGTGGGGTTCTGGCAATACTAAACTGTCTAGTAATTCCCTTCCTGGCACAAAAATCATCTAGCTTCTTGTTCCTAAATTCTCCACCATTATCACTCCTAAGCATCTTAACCTCATTGCCAGACCTTTTCTCAATTTGAGTGATAAATTCAATAAGAACATCAGCTGTGTCACTCTTCATAGCTAGAAAGAATGTCCAAGTAAACCTAGAAAAGTCATCAGTGACAACAAAACAATATGACTTGCCATTCAAACTTTCTATATTAGTTGGACCAAAGAGGTCCATGTGAAGCATATGAAGAGGTCTGGAACTAGTATGCACCTGCTTGGACTTGAATGAGACCTTGTGCTGCTTGCTTTTAAGACATGCAACACAAGAGTGGTCATTGTGGAAGGCCTTCTCAGGCAAACCATCAACTAAACCAAGCCTCACAAGTCTATTTATATTTTTAAAATTTATGTGCCCTAGTCTCCTGTGCCACAAATTACTTTCATCTACTGAGGCCTTAGCATAAAAACAACACATATTTGTATTCACTTTAATTCCATTTAAATTCACATTATATATGTCCGTATGCCTAGGTGTTCTATACTCAATGTACTTCTCATCAGGAATCTTAAAATCCTTGCTTAACACCAAACACTCAGTATCAGTGAAAAGAACCTTATTTTTGTTATCACACACTTGTGATACACTAAACAGATTATAGTCCAGTTCTTTTACCAGGAAGACATTCTCAAAACGTAGATTATTGGTGAGAAGGGTTCCTTTGCCTGTGATGGTGCCGTAGCCCCCTCCAAAGTATACCTTATCACCATCTTTAATAGGAGAGAAGTTCGTCAGATAGTCTTCCTTTCCTGTCATGTGCCTTGAGCATCCACTATCCCAATATCCATAGTCATTGATCTGCTTTTGAATGCCCTGCACATAAAGAAAACAAATTAGTTTTCTTTGGGAACCCAAGTCTCAGAAGACTTGGATTCATCTGGTTGTTCAATAAGAACAGACTTAGTTCTCACAACAACCCCATTCTCATTCCTTTTTGGATGAAAAACCCAGTTAACCCCAATTGGTTTTGTAATGACTTTTGAAATATAATTAAACCTGTTGCAAGTCATTGAAATTCCATTATTATTAGGGTTTTGATCTGTCTTGGGTCTCCATGTTAAGCTTGAAGAAGCTTTAGACCCCTTACCTTGTGGCTGCAAAAACTTAGGTCTGGACACGTTTCTGTCAGCGTTGGATTTTGTCCTGTCAACGCTGAAATTACCCTTATCAGCGTTGAACCTAGGGTTTGCTACAGGAACCCATTGCCTATTTGACCAGGTATTTGTCTTTTGAAAAGGTCTTTGTCCATAAGTGTTAGACCTTCTAGTGAAGAATGGGGCTGGTCTAATCACTTGTGGACTTTGCTGCACACAAGGTCTGGGTCTGACAACGTTTGACTTCCTAACAACGTTGACTTTCTTCCTATCAGCGCTGAAATTGTTCCTATCAGCGCTGGCTTTGGGAGCGTTGACACACTTGTATGCCAAGTGTGAAAAGCTACCACAAGTATAACAGGCTTTCTTAGACACATTCTTAGGTCTAGAAGCAAAGAAACCTGTTCCATGATTGTTAACTTGGCTCTTGGGTGACCTATTATTCCTATACATCTCTGCATATTTAATGGTAGGTCTTCTAACAGTGTTGGAGCCTAGGTCAACAGTTTCACCAGTAGCTGGATGAGTAACCTTAATGGGTGGAGATTCATTGGGACTTTCACATAGCAAACCTCCCTTAACAAATAAAGTAGGGTTTGCTTTCTTCCACTCATTTAGGTCAGTCAGTTTTTGTTGATACTCTTCTACTGGGGTGACAACTCTTGGTGGAGGACTGAATTCCTCTTCTTGGCATTCTGGTATACCAGTCCAAGATAAATCCTTTCTAAGGACACCATAGAAGTCACCAGCTGGTGGTGGAACCAAGATAAATCCTTTCTAAGGACACCAAGCCCAGTCATATCCTTAGGATCCCTTTGTTTAGCTACACAGTCTCCTAAGGCTTGGGTGGCTCTATCAAATCTTTGAATCTTGAGGTCAACATTATCTTTATTCTTAATGGCCTCATCTAACTTAGCCTGTAGGTCTTTATTGACTTTTGACATGATATTTCTAATATCCATACTACCCTCTAGCTCATGTTTTAAGATGTTTATCTTATCTTTTAAATCAAATTCCATTTTCTTGTATTCAGAAACGGTTTTCTCAGTTTCAGTAAGAGCTAGTTGGTAATTGGATAATTTACACCTTTCAGTGCTCATATCCTCTTTTAGTTTTAACACCTCTTTGTTAAGTCTGTCAGTGTTAAACCTACAACCTTTGCTACAAAAAGCATCATCATATACCTCATTATCAGATGAAGAGGAGGAGTGAGCCATGAGAGCATATTCAACATGCTCTTCTTCTTTAATATCAGCAATCAAAGCTTTGTCCTCTTCAGCATCCTTAGCCAGATAGCTCCAATCCCATCCAGTACCATCAATTCCTTGAACTGCAACCATGGATTTGGAGTCTTGAGCTTTAACAACCTGACTTGAGGGTTTACCAGCATCAGATCTTCTAGGAGATCTGCATTCCCTCATGAAGTGCCCCATGCGATGACAGTTGTAGCACTCAACTTTGGATTTATCAAATCCAGCAGTGTCTTTAGCATTGAAGGTCATCTTCTTCTTGAACCTTCTATTCCACCTATTTTCTCTTATACTAGCAAGAGCCATGTTCCACTTGATGTCCATCTCTTCCAAGTGTTCATCACTTATCTGCTCAAGGTCCTCATATGTAATCACTGAACCATTGGGCAAAGAAGCAATGTAAGCACAAACAGTATCCAAATCCAAACCAGCAGGTTTAACTCTTGGTGAGTCATTCATGAATGTGTCAGCGTCTGAAAAGGAGACGTTGACAGGACTTGTTCCAGTGCTGACAAATGATGATCCAGTAACTGGATGCATAAAAGAGTCCTGCTGATTGAATTGACCTTCACTATGAGAGAAGAAGGCCATGTTGCTGGTGCTAGCTTTGCTTGAAAGAGTTTCATCTTCCAACAGTCTTAGTTTGTTGTAGATGTCATCAAACGAAGAGCTCTTGTGAGTATTATTGGCAAGAATAGATCTTGCCTCAATCTTCCATGTCTCACCAAGACTTTTCAGAAAAGTAGCATTGATGTCAATATCACCAACTTGTGTCCCCATGAAGGACAATTTGCTTGTGATGTCAAGCAATCTGCTTCTCACACTGCTCAGTTTCTCATTGGGCTGAGCTTTGAAGACAGCATAATCATGCAGAAGTTGCTTTTTCTTTTCTTCCTTAGTTTCTGCATTACCACCATATGCAACTTCAATTGCTTCCCAAAGATCCTTAGCAGATTCATAGCTTCTATATTTGTGCTGATTTTCTTGTCCCAAAGACACTTTCAGAATATTTAGGGCTTTCATGTCAGCCCTTTTCTTTGCAATATCTTCAGCACTTACAGCTCTACCATCACCAGGTTTTTCTTTCTTATCTTCATCAGGACATCCTTCAACAGCTGTTCTTGTTGCAATGGCATTCAGAATCTTTTGAGCTTTATTGAATGAGTTTCCATATTCAATGATGTCCCAGAGTGTGTAGTCAAAGATCCCCAGATACTGTTCAAAGTTGAACCTCCATAAGTCAAAGTTGGTTGCATCAAGCATAGGAATCTTGATGTTTGGTAAGGATGAGGAGGAGGAGGTTATTGCTTCAGACATGATGTTTTTAGGGTTTTGAGAAAAATTAGGGTTTTGGTGTTCGTATATCTTTCTGGTGTTCTTCAAAGATCAAAAGTTCCTCAACAAGCTCTGATACCACTTGTTGATCCCAAACTTAGATCGATTAGCTTTGTGTATACGAGATTAGATCAAGTATAACACGTAGAGAAACCTTTGTTATATGATTTGTGAATCTAAGTATTATGTGGAATTTAATACTTAAACAAGAACACAAGATGTAAACAAAACTTTCACTTCGATTATCAATGTCGAACTTGCTTACAATGAAAGATGTTTACGAATGAAAACTTAATGAAAACTTGATATTAAACATTAACCTAAAGGCCTTCTTTTATAGACCAAGAAGCCTTGTACAATAAGCTACGTATCAACTATTCTAGGTAAAGATAAACATAGAAAATACATTGTCGTTTCTATCCTTACTAGAAGTATTCTAGAATATAATAAACGTGTAGCTCACATCTTCCATCAGTGCTTGTCTTCAATCTGTCAACGCTTGACTTTAACCTGTCAACACTTAAGCTGTCAGCGCTCACTTTGCTCTTGTCAACGCTTGAGTTGTTCTTGTCAGCGTTCAAGTGATCTGGCCTTAATTTATTCCCAACATGCAGGCGGTTCCATATGTGAACCGCGGTGCCTTAGTGATAAGGTATCGCCAGTCGTGATAAGGAACCGCCTACAGTGCCTTCCTTTTTCGGGTTTTTGTCTGAAACTCCAGATTTGCTCCAACATTTTTGAGAATCTTTGTTTCAAACCCTTTGACCACCCCAAAAATACCTTAAGCCTTCCCTATTTAAACCATAAGCATTTTTCCATACTTCACATCCCAAAATGTCTTATTCTCCCAATGAAAGCCTTGAATCTCCTCCATTTTCTCCAATTGCTTTCAATCCCAAATCACCCAAGAACTATTACAATCCAAACTCACCCAAGAACACTCTTAATCGCATCTCTCCTACCAAGAATGTTGATTGTGAAACATCTTTCCTTCCACCACCACCCTTTAGTGTTCTTCCTCCTTCTCATGATAATGTCATGCACCATGGAACATATTGTCATTGTTGTCAATATCAACATCTTGCTATGGCACACATCTATGAGGAGTTTAGCTACATCAAGTGTAACACCCCATTTTGGAAATGGAATATTACGCATAATCATGGCGTGTCATCAAAGCATACAAGGATAAATGTCTAAGCATTATTCAACCATAAAAGGGAAATACCGGAATCAAACATCGGTACCCCAAAGTAAAGCTCATCACACACAAACATAAATACTGTAAAAGGAAAGGACGAAACAATGTCCATAGCAACTGTATCAAAGTAAAGGAAATGCATAAAGTAAAGAAAGACAGTAAAGCTTCCAGTCCATATGCACCTACGTTTGAGATCTACGAGCGTCCCTGAGTACCTGCCGTTTTGGGAACATGAAAAGGAAAACGGCTGAGCAAGACGCTCAGTGCACGGATGTACAATATAGCATGAAATAGGATAAGCATGTAACATATAACAGCGGAAGACTAAGTACTGAGTAAACTGGTTAAGTATCAAGAAAACTGGTTTTATAGTTTGAAAAGCCTTATGTTTATCTTGTGAAAACTGTTTTAACATATATATACCATAGCCCATATAGGTCATGAAAAGGTCACGTGCATGAATACTTGGAGGGGTGACCTCATCATGCTAATTAGAGGGGATGCCTCTAATCAATATACTGGTTTGGGTAGGAGGGATCAACTCCTTGTGAAGGGTGCAAGGCACACACCACATTCACCATGATAAACTGAATAAAACATGTAACTAGGATGCACCCATACGCCCCACCTGATATAATAATATGGCCAAAACTGAAAAGGGACGCCACGAGCAATCACTCCGCCGTGGGGAAGTCATAACATCGGTGCCTCCAATGCTATGGTTATGGTACCTCCATAACTAGGTGAAACTGGTCATGCTTGTATATGGCTATAGATTATGCTAAATTAACATAAGCAGTTCAAAACAATAAAACAAATGCTGGGGAAAACAGTTGGCTGCATACGGGGAAATCCTAATAAGGAAAGAATGTCCATACTGAAAGGACGGGAATCCGTACCTCAAGTCCAGTGAATGAACGGAAGAAAGACTCCTACTTCTGGATCACTAACGCTACATGAATACACACGTGTATAAGTATCGATTCACTGATTACGTACTGGGTTTTGTGTCTCATTTTAGCTGATTTGGTATGTTTTAGGTCATGGTTCACTGTTTAAAGCCTTAAACTGTGTTTATCTAGTATTCTGATTAATCTGATTAAGTATTACTGGCGTTTCATGTATTATTATACTTATTGTGTAATAATAAGTAACTTTCCAAAAATAGCAGGTTTCCAAAAATAGAAAGTTTCCAAAAATAGAAAGTTTCCAAAAATAGAAAGTTTCCAAAAATAGAAAGTTTCCAAAAATAGAAAGTTACCAAAAATAGAAAGTTTCCAAAAATAGAAAGTTTCCAAAAATAGAAAGTTTCCAAAAATAGAAAGTTTCCAAAAATAGATCAGCTTCCTTAATTAAATAAGTTTCCATATTTAGAATTAAGCTGGTTACATAAGCTATCATATAAGTCTAAGTGTTTATAAGCTTGTTTCTTAAGTCATATGATATAGTATATAGTTTAATTATTATTTCATGTATTTTAATTAAACTATAGGTTAAGCATTTTAATTAAAGTATAACATGTTTTAATTAAAATGAAATGAATATACTTAGGTTAAAATGTGTATTATTATTATCAATAATATAACCTAAGTTATGTCTAAATTAATTAATTATAGGCATGTTTTAAATAATTAATTAATTATGACTTATAACATAAAATACTTAGGTTAAATTAATGTCATGATAAACTAATAATTAAAATAACCTAAGTCATGATTTAATTAATATTTCATGTTATTAATTAATTATATCCTAAGTTCATAATTCATAAAAATTAACATGTAGCATGAATCATGAATTAACCAACGAACCATGAATCGGGCATGAATTCGACACCGTACCCCGAGCCAAACCCGGGGCACATGTGTCTCCTTGCTGCCGTGGGTCCCACATGAGCCAACCAAGACCAAAAATGGTCTTGGTGGTGGCGGCAATAGCAAACCAAACCCCCCTCGGGTTTGTTTTGCTAGGCGGCTAGAAACAAACACCCCTTTAAATCCTTCCTTGATTTTAATTAATACCAAAACATGTTAGATCAATGATTAATTATCATGTTTAAATCAAAAAAATAATAACATGTTCATGAAAATAATCAAAGATTAAAAGAATTAAAAAGAATTAAAAAGAAGGGTTAGAAAGGTATACCACTATGTAGCTTGGAAAAAGGATGAACAAACACGGATTCTAACACTTGTTTTTAAGATCAAAATCAAACAATCACCCTCCAATGGTGATGTGAAGGTGGCGGCACAAAAGGAGAAAAAGGAGAGGAGAAAAACTCTTTTAGGGTTTTTGTTTATTTTCTTGTAAAAGTGAAATGAAAACATGTTTTTACCATAACCCCCCCTTAACTTGTAAAGGTCCATGGGCTAAGCCCATTACTTGTTGTGTGCCGTGGGTATGGGGGCCCCACATGGGGTACCCGTACCTTTCTCGTGTCCCGATGTTTCGTGTTCGTTCGTGGTTAAACGTGCTCGTGTTTAAAGTGTTTATGTTTAATCTAACGTGTCGTTTATCGTAACTTAACGCTCGTAATTATATTATAAGTATTTACGTAATTATTTTAGTTCATATATTAAATGGTGATCATGATTTAATTATGTTCACGTGATATATTTATTAACTGTTTATCATGAGTTCGTACGTAATCGATACTTGTCATGTCATACACGTATGCACTTGCTTGATTATTAGCACATGAATGTGATCAATACTAAATGAGGTAAGTTTTAATCTAGGACGTACGATCTTAAGGGCACTATTCATGGTAAAAGCATGCGGGTTTTACAATTCTTCCCCCCTAAAAAGAATAATTCGTCCCCGAATTATAGATAAAGTAAGCTGAAAAGAAGTGACATACCCGAACTCAAAATACGAAGTGAGGGTAAGAAGCCCAGATAGACTCCTCTGTTTCCCAAGTGGCTTCCCGCTCGGTATGGTCCCTCCAAAGGATTTTGACGAATGGAATCGTCTTCCTTCTCATGACTCGTTCTTGCCTGTCGAGTACTCGTTCGGGTTCTTCTATAAAGGTGAGATCTTCACGTATCTGTTCCAGTGGATACTGAACCATGTGAAGGGGATGATAATTGTACCCTCTGAGTAAGGACACATGAAACACGTTATGCACGTACGAAAGCTGAGGAGGTAACGCCAATCGGTAAGATACTTCACCGATTCGTTCAACGATATCAAATGGTCCGATGAACCGAGGACTGAGTTTCCCTTTGATCCCGAAGCGTTTAACACCACGTGCCGGCGAAACCTTGAGGAAGACGTGATCTCCCACATTAAAATGTATGTCCCTACGATGCTTATCGGCGTAACTCTTCTGACGTGATCGCGCTTCCTGCAGCTTCTGTTTAGCTACCTCAGTCTTCTCATTGGTCATTTCTATAATCTCTGGTCCTTCGAGTGTTAGCTCTCCCACTTGATCCCAGCAAGTTGGAGCGCGACACTTTCTGCCATACAACATTTCGAAAGGAGCACATTTGATACTTGCGTGCCAGCTGTTGTTGTATGCAAACTCGACTAAACAGATGTAATCGTCCCAATCACCTGTCCATTCCAACGCACACGACCTTAACATATCTTCCAATGTCTGAATTGTTCGCTCCGATTGTCCGTCCGTTTGAGGATGAAAGGCTGTGCTCAGCTTAAGTTGTGTACCCCAAGCTTTTTGCAGACCTTTCCAGAATCGCGACGTGAAACGAGGATCTCTGTCTGAGACGATGCTGGAGGGAGTGCCGTGGAGTCTCATGATCTCCCTTCTGTAAGTATCTGCGAGTTTACTTACCGGATCTTCCTTGCGTATCGGTAAGAAATGAGCTGATTTGGTGAGTCGATCAACAATGACCCAAATAGCATCGTGCTTCTTCTTGGTAGGCGGAAGACCGGTAACAAAATCCATGGTGATTTTGTCCCACTTCCACTCTGGAATATCTAACGGTTGAAGGAGACCGCCCGATCGCTGATGTTCAATCTTAACCTGCTGGCAGGTAAGACATTTGGAGACATACGTGGCTACATCCTGTTTCATACCACTCCACCAAAAGTGCTGTCTGATGTCATGGTACATTTTTGTCGACCCAGGGTGTATAGAAAATGGGGAGTTGTGAGCTTCAGCTAACAATGCTTCCCGAAGTTCTGGATTGTCAGGAACACAAAGTCTCGTGCCCTGCCAAACGATACCGTCTGCGTCCATTCTGAATTCTGTCTGCTTCTCCAAATTCTGAATTATCGCCCAAATCTCTCCATCATCCTTCTGCGCTTCCTTGATCCTAGTCAGTAATTCATGTTCTACTCTAAGATTCGCCCAGTATCCGTGCTGCCCACGTACCATGATTTCGATGTCAAGCCGCTCCAAGTCCCTTATGTTTTGTTCCTTGATCTCAATGCCGTTTATCATTCCGGACTTTCTGCTGAGTGCATCTGCTACTACATTGGCTTTCCCGGGATGATACTGTAGGTTAATATCATAATCCTTCAACAGTTCCAACCATCTCCTTTGTCTCATGTTCAATTCTCGCTGTGTGAAGATATACTTCAAGCTCTTGTGATCCGTGAAAATGTCGCATGATTCTCCGTATAAGTAATGCCTCCATATCTTCAATGCGAACACCACTGCAGCAAGTTCCAGGTCATGCGTAGGGTAGTTTTCTTCATAGGGCTTAAGCTGCCATGAAGCATACGCGATCACCTTCCCATGTTGCATGAGAACACAGCCCAGTCCCTTCCCCGATGCATCGCTATAGATCTGAAATCCACCTGTACCAGATGGGAGAGTAAGAATAGGTGCAGATACTAACTTCTGTTTTAGGTCTTCGAAGCTCTTCTCTCGTTCTTCCGTCCAGACGAATTTCTCTCCTTTTCGCATCAGTTTGGTGAGAGGCAATGCCAAGCGGGAAAAGTTCTCCACGAATCTTCGATAATATCCAGCTAAGCCTAAGAAACTACGGACTTCTGTCGCTGATGTTGGTATTGGCCATTTAGTGATAGCCTCAACCTTCGCTGGGTCCATAGTGATCCCTTCTGCTGATACAATGTGACCTAAGAATGCCACTTTGTTTAACCAGAACTCACACTTGGAGAATTTCGCATACAGCTGCTTTTGACGAAGAATCTGTAGTACAGTACGGAGATGATCTTCGTGTTCCTCCGTGGACTTTGAGAAAATCAAGATGTCATCGATGAATACAATGACAAATTTATCAAGGAATTCATGAAAGATTCTGTTCATCAGATCCATGAATACTGCTGGAGCGTTAGTCAGGCCGAATGGCATGACCACAAACTCATAATGGCCATAGCGGGTACGAAAAGCAGTCTTGGCAATATCCTGCTCTTTAACCCTTAGCTGATGGTAGCCTGACCTTAGATCGATCTTTGAGAAGTGTTTGGCTCCTTGAAGTTGGTCAAACAGATCGTCTATACGTGGCAGTGGATACCTATTGCGGATGGTAATCTTATTAAGTTCACGGTAGTCAATGCAAAGTCGCATGCTGCCGTCCTTCTTCTTAACGAACAAGACCGGTGCGCCCCATGGAGATGCGCTTGGTCTAATGAACCCTCGTTCAAGAAGTTCCTGCAGCTGGTCCTTCAGTTTTTTTTTTTAGCTCTATGGGAGCCATACGATACGGAGCCTATTGGCTCAGCTCCTGGAACAAGGTCGATGTTGAACTCCACTTCTCTTGCAGGTGGTATGCCTGGAAGTTCATCTGGGAAGACGTCTTGAAATTCTGAGACTACCGGTTGATCCTGAATCGATGGGGATTCAGCATCCATGTCATGAACCGTAGCTAGATAACCTTCGCAGCCATGTGACAGTAATGCACGTGCTTGCAAGGTAGATATGACTTGTACAGACCGCCCGGGTATGAACCCGTTATGAATGTACTCTGGTGCATTAATGTCGCCGAAGATCACCCGATATGAGTGGCAGTCTATGGTAGCATGGTGCTTGGATAGCCAGTCCATGCCAAGAATCATATCGAACTCAATCATGTCTAGGGGAAGTGCATCTACTGCACGAACTTTATCGTCAAACTCTAGAGGAAGACTCTTGTATACATGAGTTATTAATACAGAGTCCCTCAGAGGCGTGGAAATGGTAAGCTTATTTTCTAATGGCAAGGGAAGTGTCCTGATGTTCTTAGCATAAGTAGTGGAAATAACTGAATGAGTGGCACCCGTGTCGAAAAGAACACATGCAGCCTGGCCGTACATATACAAAATTCCAGTAATGGTACCTGTAGATTTGTTTGCCTGATCGCGCGATGTCGTGTAGACACGCCCAGTGGTAGGAGGCGGTTTAGTATCAGCATGACCCGAAGTACTCTCCATTTCACCCTTACGGCAATCTCTCATACGATGGCCAGGGAGGCCGCACTTGTAGCACGCGTCGGAATCACGACGACATGGGCCAGGGTGTCTGCGATGGCAAGTGCTGCAAAGAGGATGAGTGAATCCTCCAGCAGGAGTCCTTGCTTGCTGAGGGCCTGCTGATGACAGAACGTGTTAAGAATAAAGTATATGCACGAGTATAGGACGTAAGCGTCATAAGATGCTTACCAGTGTTAGCTGAACGGTTAGGCTGAGAACCCCTGTGGTTCTGGTCCCTTCCGTTACCGTGGTTCCTAGTAGAGATGATATAGTGTCAGCATGAGAGATATAACATGAAATCATAAGAAGATGCGTAAATAGTAGGACCTGCTGTTGTTGGAGTGTCCCGCATTGTTACGGTAATTATCATTACCGTTGCGCCTTTCCACAACAGAACGGTCGTTAGAGTGACCGTTTCCTTTGGGCTGATTGGGCTGCTGCTGAGTAGCCGGCTGAGACCGGTCCCCAGTTTTCTGCCTGGAAGATACAGTTTAAGAGATGATTATAGAACATATAATGATAGGATGTGATCTGGTTAATCGCTAGAACACGAAATGTTTTACCTCTTGTCGGGTCTTTCAGCTTCCCCGAACTCATCGCGTTCCTGCAACATCTCAAGCTTCCTTGCCGCGTCGGCCACTTGTGCTACTGTATTAAACATAGCACATACCAGATTGTTCGCGACCGAGGTGCGAAGTGCCCACCTAAAATGGTGTGCCTGCTCCTCAGGAGTACCAGCCGCTGCTCCCAGAAAACTAGCCAAGCGAAGAAAGCGCTGCATGAATTCGTTGCTATTTTCGCCCGCTCTTTGACGTATCCCGTGGTATTCACGCTTGAGTTTGTCCTGCTCTGCCTTAGGAAAGAACTGTTCCATCACTCTCTCCTTGAATTGGGCCCATGTCAAACCAGCGACCCATTCATCACCTCCTTCTGACTGCGTCAAAGCTAGCCACCAGTTGAGTACATCGCCTTCAAACCTGTAGCATGCCAATCTTGCCTTGAAGGCGGGGTCACATCCCATAGCATTGAAGATTTTCTCAATGTGAGTCAGCCAGCTTTCAGCATCGCTGGGGCTATCAGTCTTTTCGAAAGCTCTAGGACGGAGCTTGTTAAATCTTTCCAACCATACCGCTAGTGTCACTGGGGGAGGAGGAGGAGGAGGTGCCTGATTCTGCTGCTGCTGATTGTTCGCAGCTTGGACTTCAGCACGAATGTCATTCCTCAGTTGAGGAAGTAAGGCTTGCATGGCAGCCTGAATTGCAGCATTGAGCTGCTCTTGCTCGCGTGTGAGAACCATCTGACAGTATAACATAAAACATATGATTAACAGTTCAAACATAAAATATATAAAAGAAAAATTTTATGCTAAAATTTCACGAGAAAAATTTTATGCAAGAAAATCTTTGTATGAATGCATGATGCAGTTTTATGAAAACTTTTGATGCTCGAGAGTGAACGCCTCCGGTCAGTTCACTCAAAATAAAAGACATATCGAGGGGACGCCTATGGGTCGGTCCCAAATCTAAAAGTTTCGATAAAACACATGCGACTAAATAGGGCCAGTCCTGTACCAACCATTACTTAGTCAAAAACCCTGTAACAATGACATGTATATGTATGCTTAAAAATGATGAATGCATGAAAACAACTGTCAGTTCTAGGAAGACCGTAGTGACTACCCACTAATCACAGGTCATATTTGAGAGCCTACAGGTCGAAGCCTTGGCTCTGATACCATAATTGTAACACCCCATTTTGGAAATGGAATATTACGCATAATCATGGCGTGTCATCAAAGCATACAAGGATAAATGTCTAAGCATTATTCAACCATAAAAGGGAAATACCGGAATCAAACATCGGTACCCCAAAGTAAAGCTCATCACACACAAACATAAATACTGTAAAAGGAAAGGACGAAACAATGTCCATAGCAACTGTATCAAAGTAAAGGAAATGCATAAAGTAAAGAAAGACAGTAAAGCTTCCAGTCCATATGCACCTACGTTTGAGATCTACGAGCGTCCCTGAGTACCTGCCGTTTTGGGAACATGAAAAGGAAAACGGCTGAGCAAGACGCTCAGTGCACGGATGTACAATATAGCATGAAATAGGATAAGCATGTAACATATAACAGCGGAAGACTAAGTACTGAGTAAACTGGTTAAGTATCAAGAAAACTGGTTTTATAGTTTGAAAAGCCTTATGTTTATCTTGTGAAAACTGTTTTAACATATATATACCATAGCCCATATAGGTCATGAAAAGGTCACGTGCATGAATACTTGGAGGGGTGACCTCATCATGCTAATTAGAGGGGATGCCTCTAATCAATATACTGGTTTGGGTAGGAGGGATCAACTCCTTGTGAAGGGTGCAAGGCACACACCACATTCACCATGATAAACTGAATAAAACATGTAACTAGGATGCACCCATACGCCCCACCTGATATAATAATATGGCCAAAACTGAAAAGGGACGCCACGAGCAATCACTCCGCCCTGGGGAAGTCATAACATCGGTGCCTCCAATGCTATGGTTATGGTACCTCCATAACTAGGTGAAACTAGTCATGCTTGTATATGGCTATAGATTATGCTAAATTAACATAAGCAGTTCAAAACAATAAAACAAATGCTGGGGAAAACAGTTGGCTGCATACGGGGAAATCCTAATAAGGAAAGAATGTCCATACTGAAAGGACGGTGTAGAATCGATATTTTCTAAGGATTAGACAAGTTATGGATTATCTATTGAATGATGATAAATGGAAGAAACTTAGAGAGAGAAAGAAGAGAGAGAAAGGAGAGAGTTAAGAAAGATGGAAATGTGATTAATGAATGTGTAAGTGAACCAACAACCCCTCCTAACATGCTAGGAGGGGGTTTATATAGCCCACCCTACATGTGGGCTATATGGGCTATATTGGATCACGAGCCCAATATCGTTGGAGTGACCGATCCTTTCTAAATACGTAAAAACGTATTTCCAACAATCTCCCCCAAAGGGAGGTCACTCCAAGTTACAATGTCCTAAATAGTCTAAAGCTCGTGATCTATGCTAATAATGATGTGACCGAGACTTTCCTTGGAAAAACGTATTTCCAACAATCTCCCCCAAAGGGAGGTCACACCATTTTACAAAATCTTAAACCTAGCATACTATGCTTGAGTCTTCGATCTTGTTCTTGTGAATATGCTGATGAGATCTTTGACTTTAGTCTTGAGCATGTTCTCTTGCCTTGACCTTGTGCATTCATCACTTGTGATATTCGCCTCTTCGTGACTTCATGTTCCACACACTTATACCTTTATAATTCTTGAAAGCCTCAGAGTTTGATACAGCGGAAGACTTGACCTTCAGACTTTCTTGAATTCGTTGAAGTACTGAGTGTATGCAGTATAAGCATGTGGGGACGACTTCTTCTTGGATTCCGCAACGCCACCGTCTTCAAATGCCGCAACATAAGTAGACACGAAAGAAATGGCTTTGAACATCTCATTCTAAATCGGTAGCATTTTACCTCCGGTCGGTGAAGACCGTTGGACGATATTAGATATCGTACCCGTGACGGATAGTTTCAATTAAGTAACTTCCTGACAGGATTTCGCGGGTAAACCCGTTCTCTTTATTCGACCGTCCAAAGCTGACTGCGAACATAAAGAGTGAATCATTTGGATAATAATATCCGCATGATTTGAAGCCGTCAATTCATGTTCCTGGAACAAGTGAAATTCAATTAAGAACCGCACCATCGTTGCTTTCCAGTTGTCACGAGCTTGATTCGTATAGAATCTTGCAAGTTACCTACCAAGTGCTGTTTGAGGTTAACACTAGAAGGATTTCCACTCATCACCGTGAACACAAAGGTATCACTCTGAGTGTTCTGGCAAGATCACTGAGATATTGCGTAGAGGCCTGGAACGTGTTTAAATTCAGTTAAGAATTAAACAGCCGTTGCTTTCCAGTTATCACAAGTTTGATTCATAAAGAATCGCACAAGTCACCTACCATGAGCTTTTTGATATTCGCTCAAGAAGGATTTCCATCTTCATTGTAAATACTTTCGTATTACTCGGATGTTCAGGCAAGATCATGAAGATTTTGCGTAGGACTCTTAAGATCTTTCTTACTTTTCACAGTGTATGAAGAAGCAAGGAATTATGAAAGTGTGTCATAATGAGATATTTAATGATTTCAAATGGCTCTAGACTCGATCGTGCACTTTGGATTTTAGTGATCGGAGGCTGGAGAGGAGTGCCACCTTTTCAATACCAATTTATTCGGAGTGAATAAATCAATAGATAACGTGTTGTCTCCGTGTGATTAAAACAAATATCTTTTAAGAGATATCTGAGTTAGCTGGGATGGGTTGTGCTTTGCATCACTGGGTCCATGATGTCTATCTTCAATATCAAGAATCATTAAACAATGATCTTAATAGCATATGTATTGACCCGGTTTCTGCCTAAGTTGTAAGGAGGGCTTCTTTCTTTACACCCTTTATCTTTACAATTCTTTTTCATTCTTCAACCCCTTCAATGCTTACCAATACGTCATCACTAGCACCTTGTTGTGATTGTTCCAGTGCTAACTTAAGTACTTGGTCGACATTCAGCTACGTTCACAATCTTTCTCCATCTTTCCTAAGGACTACTATTTCTAGCTATGGAATGTCCTTGGGAAGATTCCTCCGGTTCTAGAGGAATCATTGGACTTTAACCTATCCTACCATCCTTATGTCACCACAATCTTCACCGTCGTGAATAGAGATGTTTTGGGTAAGTATATGTCACCATGAAATCCATTTTGAAGTGCAAATCCATTTTTCTCCCCCTTAACATATGCCACGATATCCGAAAACATTTCGCACATGTCGGGATGAGCTATCACGTTAAGTCAAACCATTTATGATTGATCATATCCCATATTAAATCACATTTTCTCCCCCATATTAAAAATATTAACCAATCAATGTTTTTAATATCAATTGATTTAATAGCATTTTAAGAAAAATTTGGGAAGAAAAATGCAAATCTAATTATCTTTCATGAATTACATAAGCTCCCCCTCAAATTAATGAGGGTGTACTTGAAACGTAAATTAAATACCTTTTAAACACAAGTGTAAGGTATTTATCACGTGCAAAGATCATATATGATAATGAATTCACAAGATTAGCAATTTATGAGGTTGGACCTGAATGATGAAGAACATCATATGAAAGAAGCACATGGTTCTTGTTCACGAATGTTGGTCGCCTCATCATGTCTGAAGTTATCTCTTTTCTCCATGTGTACGATTGATATCTTTGTCTTGACACCAACATGTGAACTTGGCACTTTTAGCGTCAAAGATTCTGATTGCTGGACAATTTGCTCCCCCTCAATTGCTGACCCGTGTTCTATTGAAAGAGCTGTAGTCGCCGTTTGAGTAGTCGCATCGTCGAGTATGTAGATATCAATTGTAAATTGCTACGGTTGGTAGAGATGATAACTTCATAAAAACAAGATTTCTCTTGTTTTAACAAATAAATGCACTGACACGTACATATATCCGTGTTAGATTGTGTTATAAAGTAAACACAATCCCTTACATGGTTGTAAAGTAAACCATGCCCGAGAAAATGAATTCCCGTTGTTGAGTCAAAGCTTTCCGGTGAAATGCTTGACTTGATTATGAAAAGCGGGTTACTATCTGAAATAATAGCAAACCATTTTGAGCATGTTTTAAAATATTTGAACTTCTGCTCGAACTTTATTTACAACCCCGTGTCATTATTGAATGACATTTCTAGTATCGTAAATATTATCGATTCCAGAAGACATGCTCTTTTTATCAAAACATTTTTTGAACACACAATTTTGAAAGATTTAGAAAAACCTTTTTGAGAAATTCTCGAAAAATTATGTTCAATGTTTTGAAAACCAATTACTTGAGCTTAAGATGTTGAATATCTTACAAAACGAGCTCAAGTCCGAGAAGTTGTAAACCTCCCGTTGTTAAGGATAAGTTTATCATCGGCGATAAACTTTCCTTTTAACTGAAGAACGAGTCCTAAGTTGACATTTACTTAGAAGTCGTTTTCATGAGCTTGAAAAACTTTGAATGTTTTAACGAAAAGCTCATGACCGAGAAAGGTGAATTTCTCGTTATGAGGAAAAGTTCTCTTATTTAAAAGATTCACTTTCCTTTCTGAGCTTAAAACCTGGAATGTTTTAATACAAGCTCATGACCGAGAAAATTTAATTTCCCGTTACGAGGATAAGCTATCTTTAAAGATAAGCTTTCCTAAAGTTGACGTCCGAGTTACAGTCTGATATTTAACTGTAAGTCATTGTGCATGAGCTTAAAAACTTCGAATGTTTTTAATATAAGCTCATGCCCGAGAAAAATTAATTTCTCGTTGTGAGGATAAGTTTATCATCGGCGATAAACTTTCCTTAATTTGAAGATCGGGTCATCATCTGTCATTTAATGAAGAGCCTTATACACGAGCTTAAAACCTTCGAATGGTTTTAGGATAAGCTCATGTCCAAGAAAACTTAATTTCTCGTTAAAAAGGGTAATTTATCGTTGCGTAGATAAACTTCCCTGTCTCTGGAGTCCGGGTCATCGTCTGTCATTTAACGAGGAGCCATTGTGCATGAGCTTAAAAACTTGGAATGTTTTTGATGTAAGCTCATGCCCGAGAAAAATTAATTTCTCGTTTTTAGGATAAGTCATCATCGGGATGAACTTTCCTGTCTTTTGAGATCGAGTTACAGTCTGTTATGTGACTGTAAGTCCTTTACACGAGCTTAACTGGAAATCCCCTGAGACACTTGTTTCTTAGATATCAGCTTCTTTAGCAACCAAACTCTGAGAGTGTCCTTAATTGAATGGTATACAACGATTGGACCGCTTCGTTCTTTTGGAACATCCTCTGTGGTACCTGCATTCTCATTTGGAATTTGCATGCTTTGATATGGGTTATCAATATCTATCTTAGAAGCAAGTGGGGGTTCACAGTGTTCTTTTCTTGTGCTAGAGGTGACCTGAGGAGATGATTCACTTGTCTTAGCTGGTAAACGTTTCCTTTTATAGAAAACCTTAAGTTCAGGCTTAAGTGATGTATCCTCCTTTTTAATTTCCTCCCTAGTAGTCTTAATAGAATCGGAGACTATCCTAGTTAAAGGGCACTCGTTTTCTACAAGGATGAAAGTTCTACCAGTGGGGCGCCAAATTTTACCAATGGGTTTGATTTTGGCAACCCACTGGGATTTAAGTCTAGCACGGGAGTTCACCTCATTAAGTAGTTTCTTGATACAAGAATCATGATTTGCCGTAAAGACACATTTTCTACATGTTTTACAAGTAGCATATTTAATGTCCGAGTAAGATCTAGAATTCCTAGATGATTGATTGATGCTCCTAGGATGTGACATGCTACGGTTAGCAGTGTTGGGTAAACTAGAAGGCATCTGACTAGGTTTGAAATTCCTATCTCTTACTTGTGTCTTTTGCTTAGCTTCCCTAAGACCAAAAGTATGTCGAACGTCATTTGAACTAGTTCCAGACGTATTCTTAGGACTATGTCTAGGGAAATTAGAGGCAATCATGTGATTATGTCTTGCAAAAGCTGTTTTAGTCACATTGGGCCTAGATGGTGGAGTGACTGTTCTAGAAAGATGAACCATATCAACTTGGGAGGCAAACCGCGGTCTCGAGGATTGTGATCGCTCGGATCTAAATGCAGTAGGTTGTCTGACAGTCGGTTGTCTGACGAACTGATTTGTAGGCGGTTTCCCTAAGATTGATGGTTTTTCAAGCTTAGTGTCCACACTAGGTCCTTTAGTTTTCCTCAATTCATTTTTTAACGCAGCTATAGCAAAGACCTTTTCCTGTACTTGAGCTTTTAAAGTCTCATTCTCTTTGAGCAATTCATCTTGAGATGCCAACTTAGATTCAAGCAACTTAATTTGTTTCAAAAGATTATCTTTTTCAGCTTTAGAATCTAGAGCAGTTTGATCCAATTTTCGTTCAAGAATAACGTTTGACTTTTCAAGTTTTTCAAAATATGTTTCAAATTTCTCCGTTTTCTTCGAAAATTCAATTTTGGCATCCTCAAGCTCTTTGGATTGCTGAGCTAAAATCGTTTCAAGCTCTTTAATCCTAGAATCAGAAGTATTTAAAGAAGCATTCATAAGACACTTATCGTGATGTTTAGCATTTTGAACACTTTCTCCCCCATTATGACTCACATCGGATGAATCAAAACTGGTATCGCTATCACTCTTTTTCATCCCATGTTTGGCATAATTAGGTTCAGAATGCTCAACATGCTGTATATTGTTAAGACTCGGCACCTGAGCAGTTGGTGCTGGTGACTTGCTGCTCGTTTCATGCGTTCCTCCTGATTCCTTGCCATTGCTTACCTTGACGACCAAACTGGCACCTATTTCTTGCACCGGGCAGATCTGATCATCGTTTGACGACAACGTGACGTTTGACGACAACGTGACGGGTGTCTCTCTCTCATGTTCATGCAATGATTTAGACGACTCCTTGATTTTTTGAATCTGACCCTTTTTCAACCGTATCTCGTTGTAATTAACTAACCTGGCCTCAATACACTTCTCAAGTATATTGATGTGATTGAGTAAACCACTTCTAAAGGTTTCAGTCTGGCAACCCGTATGATAGTTGAAAATCTGGTGAAAGATTGGAGTCGAATAATCAAGAGGAGGTTCCATTGTTGAGGCAAAGAAATCCTTAAATTGTGTGCGAAGGATTTCTAGACATATCTTCACTTTAACCTCATAAAGATTCTCCCTTTCAAATTGCAACTGTAATGCATCCAAATTACTAAAAATCTTTTCTTTGAAATTATCCACTTTTCCAAAGAACAATTGAACTATGGGTGGAAGTTCGGTCATGTTGTGCGGATAAAGAAGTGCAAGATGTGTCTTGAGTTCGTGAAAGATTTCCAATGATTGTTGACGCAATTTGATCTCTTTGAGTTGCATGTGTTGTAGTTCTCCCTCTTGAAATTTCGAATTCAAAGACTCCATTGATGTTTGATGAAAGGTAAGTGGAAATGGGAAGGTATAATTCAACGAGAAATTGATGTCTCGGGTTTTGACAAACCAACGAAAAAATCCGTAAATTACTCTAAAAAAAATCCTCGATAGATGATATGTTTCTTTTCTCGGCTTCAAAAAATTGTGGTCGGCTCAAACGATGATAAAAATAAACAGGGGACCAATTCAAACTCAGCTCACTCTAAAAATAAATCTCGTCAACGAATAATTCCAAGTTACGGTGAATATAGTGATTGGCCCGACATTTTTAACTCGACCCCTTAAAATTAACTTTAACCGAGCCCGATGAATTTGCCCAAATATTTCTAAAAATTATGAAATATTTCTAAAACGTTTTTAGCGAATCTGTATAAACGAAAACGTTAGAACTATTAATGGGGAGATAAAAAATAAAAAGAAAAATTGCTCATAAAAATTTTACTTAACTAAAAAAATATCCTTAACTAAAAAATAAAACCCGAATTTTTCCCTATTTTCTCTCAGGCCATTTTGAGACGTGGCAGCCACCCAACATACAAACTCAAGAAAGGACGTGTACCCACCACACAAACGTGGCAGGGAAAATCACCTACCAAAATACTACTTATTGTAACCTCCGCCCCACTCTCATAAATTTCCCTTTGAAGTCCTATTTAACCCCTAATTTATCTCCCTCTTAACCCTAATCTCACATACAAAACTCCGCCCCTCATCTTCTTTGTTTCTCTCAAACTCAAAAACTGATCTTAATATTACTTTCTTCTATCAAAAAACTCAGCCACAGAAGAAAAAATGGATATATCCCTCCGTCACTTTCACCTCATCTCAATACTTCGAAGAGAAGAAATCCTTTACCCACACAAAGTTATCTCCGCTGCCAAATATAACTCACAATCCTCTCAACCTTAAAATTTCCGTCTCATCTCATCTATCTATCAACATCCAGATCACAACAATTAATTAAAAACAGCAAGACCGATCCTTCCTTCAATCGTACGAAGAAGCAACGAATCTGCAAGATCTCGATGTTGAGGTCTCGGGTAGGTGATGCTAACTTTTTTTTATTTTGGTTTTTTGAGATCAATGATAATCTTTTGATTGAGATCGGGTGAAGTCGAGTCTTGTGTCGTTAGAGGTGAGGGTGAGACGAGTGTGGTTGAGTCGAGAGAGGTGAGTGTTGTTTGTTTTGATGAGTCGAGGGTGTGAGGGTATTTGGTGTTCGTGTTTGGGTCGAGAGTGTAAGGGTGAGTCTTGAGTCGAGAGGATGAGTCAGGTTGTTGTGGGTGTTTGAGAGGATGGGTTGGTTTGACAGTCGGTTGTCTAGGTGTGGAGTCGAAGGTGTTGGTGTCGTCCTAGTTATAAGGGTGAGGTCAGTTGGTGATGAAGTTGGTTGTGGAGTCGAGTCAAACCGTCGAGTCTATTGGAGTCTGGTTCGTTTGTATTTGGTTTGAATCTAGGTGTGTCGGGTCAAGTCTGATGGTGTAATCTGATGGTAAGTCGAGGGTTGAGTTTTTGATTTTGTTGTGTTGTTGGGTTGAGTCGAGGGTATGTTGATGGTTTTGGTTTGAGTCGAAAGGGTTTTAAAGATGTGTCGAGTCAAAGGTCGAGTCTTGGGTTGAGTTTGTGGTCAGTCTAGAAGTTGAGTTTGGGTTGAGTTTGGGTCATCGCAATATTCATCTTCATCTCAATATCAACCACACCCACCATCGCAATATTAAAAAAAAAAAAACTTACCATCGCAATATTTATCATTCTATCGCAATGTCTAGTGTTTCATCGCAAAACAGTTAACTTTCCATCGCAATATCAAAAACTCCCCATCGGAATGTGTCTAAGAAAATTTTGGCAGAGTTTCGTTTCCCACTGTACCTTAAACCCGTCGCATTCACGATCGCAAAGTACGATCGGAATACACGTCGGATTAGGGTATCGGAATCCTTGATCGCAAAGTAGAACCTTTCGGTTATTGCGATCGAGATGTCAAAGTACAAACCTGGTGATATTATGATCGGAATAAGGCGACGTTCTATCGGAATATGAGAAAGTGATGCATCGGAATGTTAAACCCTTTTGAGACACAAAATGTTTGATAAAAAAAAACAAAACAGAAAGAACAAAAAAATTGAAAACCGTAAAGGGTTAAGATAGGATAATAAAAAGTGATGAAATATCTGTAAATTTAAAAATGAAGTTGGCAAAACAGAGACAAAACTGAAAAATATAAAAAAATGGATTAAAATTTGAAAATGGATAAAATTTTTAAGAGAAAATAGACGAAGGAAAGAAATATTATAGAAGAAGAAAAAAAATTACCACCAAATCAATAAATAAAAACGTGCTAATCCAAAGAATCAACCATGCTCTTGATACCAATTGTAGGATCTTAGGTTTCTAAGGATTTAGCAAGTATGGATTATCTATTAATATGGATGGAAAATGGAGGAAGTTTAGAGAGAGAAAGAAGAGAGAGAAAGGAGAGAGTTAAGAAATATGGAAAAAATGATTAATGGAAAGGAAGTGAACCAACAACCCCTCCTAACATGCTAGGAGGGGGGTTTATATAGCCCACCCTACATGTGGGCTATATGGGCTATATTGGATCACGAGCCCAATATCGTTGGAGTGACCGATCCTTTCTAAATACGTAAAAACGTATTTCCAACAGACGGGAATCCGTACCTCAAGTCCAGTGAATGAACGGAAGAAAGACTCCTACTTCTGGATCACTAACGCTACATGAATACACACGTGTATAAGTATCGATTCACTGATTACGTACTGGGTTTTGTGTCTCATCTTAGCTGATTTGGTATGTTTTAGGTCATGGTTCACTGTTTAAAGCCTTAAACTGTGTTTATCTAGTATTCTGATTAATCTGATTAAGTATTACTGGCGTTTCATGTATTATTATACTTACTGTGTAATAATAAGTAACTTTCCAAAAATAGCAGGTTTCCAAAAATAGAAAGTTTCCAAAAATAGAAAGTTTCCAAAAATAGAAAGTTTCCAAAAATAGAAAGTTTCCAAAAATAGAAAGTTACCAAAAATAGAAAGTTTCCAAAAATAGAAAGTTTCCAAAAATAGAAAGTTTCCAAAAATAGAAAGTTTCCAAAAATAGATCAGCTGCCTTAATTAAATAAGTTTCCATATTTAGAATTAAGCTGGTTACATAAGCTATCATATAAGTCTAAGTGTTTATAAGCTTGTTTCTTAAGTCATATGATATAGTATATAGTTTAATTATTATTTCATGTATTTTAATTAAACTATAGGTTAAGCATTTTAATTAAAGTATAACATGTTTTAATTAAAATGAAATGAATATACTTAGGTTAAAATGTGTATTATTATTATCAATAATATAACCTAAGTTATGTCTAAATTAATTAATTATAGGCATGTTTTAAATAATTAATTAATTATGACTTATAACATAAAATACTTAGGTTAAATTAATGTCATGATAAACTAATAATTAAAATAACCTAAGTCATGATTTAATTAATATTTCATGTTATTAATTAATTATATCCTAAGTTCATAATTCATAAAAATTAACATGTAGCATGAATCATGAATTAACCAACGAACCATGAATCGGGCATGAATTCGACACCGTACCCCGAGCCAAACCCGGGGCACATGTGTCTCCTTGCTGCCGTGGGTCCCACATGAGCCAACCAAGACCAAAAATGGTCTTGGTGGTGTCGGCAATAGCAAACCAAACCCCCCTCGGGTTTGTTTTGCTAGGCGGCTAGAAACAAACACCCCTTTAAATCCTTCCTTGATTTTAATTAATACCAAAACATGTTAGATCAATGATTAATTATCATGTTTAAATCAAAAAAAATAATAACATGTTCATGAAAATAATCAAAGATTAAAAGAATTAAAAAGAATTAAAAAGAAGGGTTAGAAAGGTATACCACTATGTAGCTTGGAAAAAGGATGAACAAACACGGATTCTAACACTTGTTTTTAAGATCAAAATCAAACAATCACCCTCCAATGGTGATGTGAAGGTGGCGGCACAAAAGGAGAGAAAGGAGAGGAGAAAAACTCTTTTAGGGTTTTTGTTTATTTTCTTGTAAAAGTGAAATGAAAACATGTTTTTACCATAACCCCCCCTTAACTTGTAAAGGTCCATGGGCTAAGCCCATTACTTGTTGTGTGCCGTGGGTATGGGGGCCCCACATGGGGTACCCGTACCTTTCTCGTGTCCCGATGTTTCGTGTTCGTTCGTGGTTAAACGTGCTCGTGTTTAAAGTGTTTCTGTTTAATCTAACGTGTCGTTTATCGTAACTTAACGCTCGTAATTATATTATAAGTATTTACGTAATTATTTTAGTTCATATATTAAATGGTGATCATGATTTAATTATGTTCACGTGATATATTTATTAACTGTTTATCAGGAGTTCGTACGTAATCGATACTTGTCATGTCATACACGTATGCACTTGCTTGATTATTAGCACATGAATGTGATCAATACTAAATGAGGTAAGTTTTAATCTAGGACGTACGATCTTAAGGGCACTATTCATGGTAAAAGCATGCGGGTTTTACATCAAGAGTCTCTTAATCAAACCACCTCTTCACTATGATTATGAGATCTCCAACAAGCCACCACCACCACCCTCCGCCATTACCTTGTTTTTCATATAAGCATTGGTTGCTTATCCACAAGACACCAAATTCAAGTAAATCTTATAATTATAAAATAACTAGGATTAGATTTATGCTTTTGGGTTGTTTTTTTTCCATACATCTTTGTATGATGTTTTTTTTAGTAACCTATCTTGGATCTTTGTCTTTTTGTTTTCTTCTCTTTTATTTTGTGACCTATTGCTATATCTTGTTGGTTGTTTCTTTTGTTCAACTAACCCTTCTATGTAGCTTGTCACCATATCTCGATTCCTCGGTGCCCCAAGCTAGGCGGAGTAAGCACCAAGGGGAGTCTTTGCAAAGTCCGTCTCTTCAACACCGACTTGTGCAACCTTTTTGCTTCGACAAAGGGGGAGAAATGAATAAACTCGTCTTCGAAAATCTTGTTTTTTTGTATGATTGAGTTTATGTATTGTCGGAATCAAAAAGGGGGAGATTGTTTATGCAATGATGCCTAAAAACGTTACTTGCATTTTTCGGACTCTCTTAGTTTTGATTACGACAATATGTAAAAACAAGCATTTACGAAAACAACGAAAAACGAATTCTTGAGTTCAAGTATTTTTCATTTTACCCATTTTCACTTAAGGTATGTATAAACAAGTACTAACCTTAATCAAGTGATCAAGTGATTTAATCTTTTCTTAAAACTCACTTTTTATTAAGTGTGACAAGTTTTATTAAACTTTCTTTTTTAATTAATTATTTGAAAATTTGAAAATGGCATATTCTTATTTGGTTAGGAATATTCTATCAGGATATTTTTTAAACCAGATATGACCTCCACCACTAAAGGACAAAAAGGGAGCAGAGTCTACTCTGGCGGTTCCCTAGTGCCTATGTGGTTCCTTATCGATAAGGAACCGCCGGCTGAGATAAGGAACCGCGGCCAGATATAGCCGTTGGCCCTTTGTCCTATAAATAGTGGACCATTCTCAGCTTTTCAACTCACCTCTTTTGCACATCTATTTCCAGATTCAAACACTCTTCTTTAATCACTGAAATCTTTGATCATTTGTTTGATTACTACTTGTTTAAGAAGTGAATCTTGTTCTTCCATCCCTTCCTCTCTAAGTGCAAAGAGAAGAACACTATCCTTGTGAAGTGTTGAGTCTACCACCAAAGATCCATTGAAGATCTAATTTTAAACATTTGTTGTTGTGTCATAGTTGTGAAGATCCAAGTAGTTGTGTCTATTTGGAAGTTGTGTATGTACTAAGTATAGTTGTGTAGATTGGTCCTAGCTACGATTAGGGCTCGACTTTTAGCTTAGAGTCGGAAATTGGTTAAGCGACGTGTACGGTTTTCTCCACCATAAGGAGCTTGTTGTGTAGTGAACTCTCGAGTAAGGAGTACTCGAGGAGTGGAGTAGGAACGAGGAGTGAGCTTCGTTGCCGAACCACTATAAATCCTTGGTGTTTGGTTTGATCTTTCTTTACCCTTAACTCTTTACATTCTTTATTCTTTATGCATATATTTTTGTTAGTATTAGTTTAGTTACACTATCATTGTTCATATTGTGCATAAGAAGATTTCACATATTTCCTCAAGCCTAAGTTTTTGAAAAAGGATTTTTGAAAACCACCTTTTAACAAGTAAATATAAGAAACTATTCAACCCCCCCCCCTCTAGTTTCTACACAATTGATAGTACTATGGGGTTGACGACCCTATCTGAGACGAGAGCTAGTACGTTAAGTACCCTCTACGGACGGATAACTTGTGATAAGAAATAAGGTATAATTACAACTAATGCCTTTAGAAGGCGCACTGGTTTCACTTAAATCATGCCGGTCTATGTACGCGGGTGATTGAGTTAACGGATTAGTGTCACGAGCTTAAACACAATTATTAGCTATTGCTAAAGATAATATCCTTGAATAATAGATTGTGTGTACGACAATGCTATTGAATGGTAATGATTGGTTTTAATACTTATGTTCAACCTATGATTTGATAAACCTATAGATTCGCTCAACCTTTGTTTTGACGATTTTAAGCATGTGTTTCTGGTAACCAAGATTGATAGCAGCGGAGCATGCGAGGATGGAAGTTGTTGTGGCTTGGCGGTCTACTTTGTTTTTCCTCCCTTTAATCATTTAAAACTTTTATATTATGTCATGTGAAACAAGTAATGTACTTTTGGGTTGAGATTCAGCGGGGACCTAAACGCAACTCTGTTTTGTATCTTCTATGGGGTTTGTTTTAACACTGTTTTAATTAATGTTTAAATTCCTACGTCTCTTTGAGTCGTTCGAAATAGCTTGTGTGCAATGATAACTGCCTAGCACCCAATTGTTGTAGTTCCGCTGCGCATATGATTTGGGGGTGTTAGAACAATAGAAGCCCGCATGACCAAGAAAACTTCGCACACCCTTCACGGTTGAAGGTGGAGGCAATTTAGCAATCACATCGACTTTAGCACGGTCAACTTCAAGACCGGATTTGGAGATTTTATGTCCAAGAACAATGCCTTCTTTTACCATGAAATGGCATTTTTCCTAATTTAGAACAAGACGAGTGTCTTCACACCGTTTGAGCATACATTTTAAATTGGCAAGGCAAGTAGAGGAAGAATCACCATAGACCGAGAAATCATCCATAAAGACTTCCATAGTTTCTTCAACCATGTCATGGAATATAGCCATCATACACCTTTGGAAAGTCCAGGGAGCATTGCATAAGCCGAAAGGCATTCTTTTGTAAGCAAATGTTCCATAAGGGCAAGTGAATGTGGTTTTCTCTTGGTCTTTTGGATCAATGGGAACTTGAAAATACCCGGAGAAACCGTCTTAGAAACAATAGTAGTCATTACCCGCTAAACGCTCAAGCATTTGATCCATGAAAGGAAGAGGAAATGATCCTTACGAGTGGCATCATTGAGCTTGCAATAATCAATGCAAACTCGCCAACCCGTGACAAGTCGAGTAGGAATTAACTCGTTGTTTTCATTGGGAACAACGATTATTCCGCCTTTCTTACGCACACAATGGACGGGACTAACCCATGGAAATCCAAAATAGGGTATATCATTCCGACATCTAAAAGTTTGATAACTTCTTTCTTGATGACGTCATGAATTTTTGGATTAACCCTTCTTTGGCTTTGGATTGCTGGTTTAAAGTCATCTTCCATGAGAATTTTATGAGTAAAAAAGTTAGGATCAATTCCGCGGATATCAGAAATTTTCCAAGCATTTGCTTTCTTATTATTTTTGAGCACATCCAGAAGTCGAGATTTTTCATCCTCTTGTAAGTCCTTTGCAATGATGACAGGTAACTTCTTATTATCTTCAAGGAAAACGTATTCGAGATGAGACGGTAAATCCATAAGCTCTAAATCCGGAGGATTGTCGATGGAAGGCGTAGTCAAATTCGAATCATCGTTTGTGATTTTCATAGGAGAAGGTGGAGAAATATGGTCCTCATTGAGAAGTTTCTCAATGGTACGAATGTCTTCTTCCAAATTGGTGGGAGAATCGTCATATTTTAAGTCCACATCTCCTAAGCTTGCTTCAAATTCTTTCAAAAGAAAATCACTTTCTCCAAATGGAGTCAATGAGGGAGCAATAGAGGCAACGGTCTCAACAATGGGTAGAGAAGAAAAACCACTTTTACAAGCGTCTTTGAAATGTTCTTCATAGGCCTCATCAAGTACGTCAATGAAATTAACGCTCTCGTGTTCATAAGGTTGCTTAGAAAGTTTACCCATGTTGAAGACAATTTTGTCGTCACCAACTCGCATGATTAATTCGCCCGCGGCTACATCAATGAGAGTGCGACCGATCCTCAAGAATGGACGTACAACGATTAATGGAACACTTGGATCCATCTCGTAGTCAACTACAACAAAATCTGCCGGAAAGGTGAATTTGTCGACACCGACGAAGACATCTTCGGCTATCCCCACCGGATAAGCAACCGTACGGTTAGCTAACTCAAATGTCATTCGTGTGGGGACTAGCTCGGGTATAGATAATTGTTTCCAAACACTTAATGGAATTAAGTTGATACTAGCACCTAGATCGGATAGGGCCATACAATTCTCTATCCCGGGAAAGTTGCAAGGAATGAGAAAACGACCCGGATCACCAAGTTTGGTTGGTAATTTCCTTAAGAGAACGGCGAAGCAATTCTCATTAAGTTGGGTCTGAGCAATATTAAGAAGCTTTCCTTATCACTTAGAAGATCTTTAAACATTTTAGCATATTTCAGCATGTGAGCTAGAGCCTCGGCAAAGGAGATGTTGAAATTCATTTGTTTAAACATTTTAAGAAAGTTAGAAACTTGAATATCATCCTTGTTCTTCAACTTCTCTTTCCTCAACCTTGAAGGGTAAGCTATGTCGGGTTGAGAGGAAAGCTTTGGAATGGAATTCTCACTCACATTCTTGGGTGGTGGAGGGGTGGAAGTAGAAGGTAGAGGAATCGGTGAAGGGGGCTCGTTATCCGTTGTCACAATCACCGGTGTAGGTGTAGGAATCTCGGGTTCCTTTAAACCTTTTCCACTTCGAGTGGTGATTGCTTTCATCTCCCCTCTTGGATTAGCCACGGTGTTACTCGGGAGAGAACCCGAAGCGGAGGTTTGATTACTTGGGAAGAAACTAGCGATTATATCCCTTAAGTCATTTGTTTGACTGCTTAAAGAGTTTCGCATGTCATTCCTAAGCTCGGCTCGAAGATCATTCCCTTGTTTCACCATGTCTCCCTTCAAGTTTATAATTTGGTTCTGAAGATTCTTCACCAGCGTGTCATTAGTCCTCATGTACGTTTCAACCTCTTGATTGTATACCATGGGTTGGTTGAGATGGGGAACTTGGTAAGCGGGTGGTTGATAAGTGGTTTGTTGGTAAACTTGATTATTTACTTGAGGTGGATATGGGTTTCTTTGGGTTTGATATTTATTAGGAGCTCGAGGTTGGTTTTCATTGTTGCCTATGAAGTTGTTTTAGTTTTGAGGAGGAAAACCGGGTGGTGAAAGGAAGTTGTTTGAACGATAACTTAGCAAATTGCGGTCACCTTGAGGACGAGCTTGATAGCCTCCCGTGGAAAAGTTACCATTAACCGCATACACGTTTTCCGGATTGTCATGAGTAGAAGGACAATCGGT
This sequence comes from Glebionis coronaria, assembly GCA_025667525.1. Lineage (NCBI taxonomy): Eukaryota > Viridiplantae > Streptophyta > Magnoliopsida > Asterales > Asteraceae > Glebionis > Glebionis coronaria. The sequence goes on from CM046874.1 coordinate 479,911,297, forward strand.
GTATGAATGAGAACCACCGCAAATCTCACAAGAAGTTGCTACAGCTTTAGCTTGTTGAAATTGGTTCGTAGCCATGGTTAAGAAGTTTTTGTTCATCTCGGCTATTTGGCGGGTAAGTTCGATTATCTCGGGGTTTGATGAAGTAGAAGAAACATTGGCCCTCAGGGTATTTCTTGAAGATGTGGATGAATCCCAATTTTTGTGGTGAGTGGTCATGTTCTCTATAAGCTCTCTACACTCCTCATGTCTTCTCTTCATGAATGTACCACCAGCGACAGCATTAATCATATCACGATCACGAAAAGTTAAACCATTGTAGAAAGTACCAATCAAAGTGACGGGGAGCATATTATGGTTCGGACAACGATCGATCAAGACATTATAACGTTCCCAAGCATCGAAAAGCGACTCATCAGGTTCTTGAGTGAAACCACTGATTTGATTGCGAAGACTAGTGACCATGGATGGTGGAAAGTAGTGCGACAAAATTTTTTGATTCATTTTGTCCCATGTATGAATTGAGTTTTTAGAAAGACGATCAAACCATTTTTCGGCATGGTGGGATAAAGTGTGTGGAAAAAGGTGAAGGAGAAGAAAATCTATGGAAACACCGGGCAGATTCATGCTTCGAGTGACGGCTATGAATTTATCGAGGTGTTTGTTGGCATCATCATCCGGTAATCCGCGAAATGGACAAGCGTTTTGAACTTGTTGGATCATGTGATGCTTCAACGAAAATTCAAGAGCCGTGATTTGCATCAGCGCAATCGGTCCTCCACGTCCGTTCATTGTTGGTTGACATAACTCCTCCATCGTTCGAAGGTCGGGTGGAGGGACATGGTTGTTATTGTTCAAATTGGGGTGAGGTGGGTTGTTATTCTTATTATGTACACCGGCCATATCTAAGTCTCTAAGAGTCTCGGGCTCAGAATAAGACGTAGATCGAGTACGCATACACTAAAATGACATACAATATATTTGGTTTTTTTATCTTTTTTATTATTTTTGATTTTTTTTATATTTTTTAGGATTTTTGAAATTTTTTTATGCTAGAAAATAACATTCCCAAAAGAACAGATCCCAAAATCCAATTTTTCTCACTAAAAGCTGTTAATGTTTACAAAAAGAGCCGGCAGCGGTGCCATTTAATATGGAGATTTTGCATATGTGTACTCAATCGTTCTCGGTATCTAATCGAATTGATCACGGTTTAGGGTATTATTATTGGTGTTGGTCACTAAAAGGGGGAGCTTGATTTTCTAAGTCTACAAATAACATAAATATAAAAGCTATTAAAAATAAAGAAGAATGTCTAACCTTGATTGCTTTTCTAGAATGAATGCTGCACAGTACAACTTGGTGACAATAGCTAAAGGTAATTATCTAATTTAAAGTAAAGTTGAAAATGTAAATGTCGTTGAGTGAAAATAAAAGCTTTAAAAGTTAAACTAAAAATTAAGACTTAAAAGATAAATGACGAAAAATTAAACTTGATAAAAAGTAAATTTGAAAACATAAAACTTTGTAAACTTTTATAAAAACGTAAACTTGAAAATAACTAGGACAAAACTCTTTTGAAAATAAACTAAGTAAAATTTGGCGGGAAAAATAAAGATTTAAAAATAAGTCGGGAAACAAGAACTGAACATAAGTCGGGAAATGATGAAATCAATCAATCCAGAATCAAAGATTCCAACTTAATTCGGAATCTGTGAAAAACAAATAAGTCGGAATCCACAATCCCTAACCTAATTCGGAATTGGTGCCTTTGTTGTAATTCGGAAAATGCTAATCCAACACCTAAGTCGGAATCCACATCACAGTCCTAATCCGGAATCCGTGTTCCTAACACTATTCGGAATAAATGATCCAGAACCTAATTCGGGATACTAATCCCACATGTAATTCGAAATGCTTGTTTTGGATCTAATTCAGAATCAACCTCATGCACATAATTCGGAATAAGTGAATCCCTGAGCTAATTCGGAATCCACGCTTTCAACGTAATTCGGAATGTTGAATTTGTACGTAAGTCAGAATGTAGATGCTAGATCTAATTCGGAATCAGAATCCTACACCTAGTTCGGAATGTGCCCTTTATCACACAAGTCTGAATAATGAATTTTGAAACTTAAGTCGGAATGATGTATTGTTTAGGAGGGAAAAATAAAGAGCTAAGTCGGAATAAAGTGAACTGTATGTAATTCGGGATACTAGGGTTTGCATATAAGTCGGAATAATGTGGTTTTCAACTAGTTCGGAATAAAAGGGTTTTGAAAATCCGAACTTAACCAAAATAAGCAAAAATCAAATAAGCACTTACCAAAACTTAAACCAAATCAAATTTTATAAAAAGATAATAAGACACAATTTAAAGACTTTTAAAAACACTAAATAATCAAATTATTTAAAATCAACTTTTTATAAAAATATTAATCTATCAAAATCAACTTATTTGAAAACTAAAAAACATAAAAATTAAGCAATAAGCACAATAATCTAAAAACCTCAAACACACCAACTGAATAAGCAAAATACAATAAGCAAACCAGTCACCCAATCAACAAGATGAAATCAACTACATGATTAATTAAGAAAAAAATAGATTATGATTAAGAAAGGTAGAATGAGAATGTATTAAAAAGCTTGATTATATTAAAGATTAAGATTCAAGATTACAAAATTAAGGTGAAATATTGAAAAGCTTGAAATAAAAGCTAGAGAGAAGAAAAGTAAACATACTAATTACCTACTAAAATAAAAATAAAGACTAACTCTCTAATGACCATTTAGAAAACTATATATAGGGGAGGGGAAGGTGCTTGTTTCTTCTTTCTTTCTTCTTGTCTTCTAAAATAACTCGTCTTTCTCGATTTTATCTCGGGATTAGTCGAATGATAACTTGAACTCGTCTTCTATTTTTCTTCTTTTAGTAGACTTGGTTCTTCGACTTTGTTTAGCTTCCGTCCTTAGACTTTTTCTTCGATAAATCTTTAGAATAGGCCTTTGACTTCCGTTCTTGTTGCACTTTTGATCTTTTGACTTCGTCTTTTGTCTTTTTCTTCGATAAAAGCCCGTGAAGCCCGTGTTTTCTTCCTTTTTCATATTTTTATCCTAAATCACAATAAAAACACAAACCACGCATAATTCTGCCTTTTATGACATTAAATACACGTTTTGGTCTTGTTATTATTAGAAATAAGTGGTAAAAGGATAAGTGTTTTCACACTTATTAATGAAGAGGTCACTCCTATAACTATTCATGCACGTTGTTAACCTCATGACCTATATTGGCTTTTGGTATATTAAACTAATATATATTTTCATAAGTAAACATAAGCTATGTTTTCAGAACTAAAACCAGTAAACATGTTATACGTCTAGGTTTTCATGGACTTATTCATTTCCGCTGCCTTTCATGCTTTATATGCTCTTATTATGCTTTGATTATTCTATGCTTTCCATGCTTTATTGTATATCCGTGCACTGGGCATTATGCTCAGCCGTTTTCCATTTTCATGTTCCCAAACGGCAGGTACCTAATAACTAGGTTTTCACTTAGTATCAAATAATTTCGTTGTTCCAAGTCTCTTCAAATTGATTACCGTTAATTAGTGCGACTCAATTGTCTTTTGGTGATCAAGAGGATGGTTTGTTTGATTATCTAATTTTAAACTAACAGCAAATAATTAAAATTGTCGTTGAGTAAGATGGAAGCTTTAAAAACTTAAACTACAAATAAAAGTGTGCAATCTTTTAAAATTTAAAACGTAAATGATTAAAAACTTGAAAACTTGTTTAAAATAAACTAAGTAAAAATGGAGGGGAAAATTAAATTTGAAATATAAGAAAAACAAAACGAAAGCCTAAATCCGATCGCAATGCGATCGCACTCAAACAGTAATCCAGATCGCACTCAATGCGATCGCAACCAAGGAGTTAGATCGTACTCAGCAGTACGATGGGTAGGGGTGATCGAACTCACCGATCGTAACCACGATCGCAACAAGTGGATCTTGGCCTGGATCGTGGACTGATCGTAACAAACAGAATCGCAATCAATGCGATCGCAACTAGAGATCGTGACACACCATCGCACCCACAGATCGGACTGGGTGATTAAAATGATGGATCGTACCAGGGAAGAATAAACAGATCGCAATCTATGCGATCGAAGTCAAGTGATCATACCAAGCAAAACCTTCTAAGATGGAAATGGCGTCCAAAAAGTAAATAAGCTTAAACGAAAAAGCAGTAACTATGATAAGCACTTACCAACTTGGAAAAGAGTAAATAAGCACGAAATCGAAACCTTTATGAATACTAAACTTGGGACTTAATAAACCGAACATCAAAACAATAAAACTTTTTAGAAATCTTAAAAGTAAATAAGCCAAAATAAAAATAAGCCAATAAGCACCAAAGAGCTTAGAGCTTAAACGTATGCGAGCTTATGTGAACAAGGAGATAAACTCTCTAACTACACAACATAAAAATCAATCACGGAACAAGGATGTTTCGGATCAAAAGTGAATAAAAATCAAGAAATGTAGACAGAGATTAAAGAACAAAAAGCTTAACTTGAATTAGATTAATGAAATCCAAATACAAGAATGGTTCAAACCTTAAACTTGAAAGAAAAAGATGAAACTTAGTGAGAGAAAGTTGGGAACTTTCTCTCTCTAAAAACTAGAAAGGAAAAAATGAAAACTAAAACTAGCTAATGACTAACACCCTCCTAATGACACATTAGGAGGGTATATATAGGGAGTGGGGAATGCATGTGTGCTTTCTTCTTTATTTCTTTTCTTCTCGACTCGATCTAAATTCATTGTCTTTCTCGATGTCGTCTCGGGATTTGAACTCGTCTTTCAATTTTCTTCTATAATTAGACTTGAGTTCTTCGACTTCATTAAACTTACGTCTTTAGACTTTTTCTTCGATAAATCTTCAGAATAGGCCTTGGACTTCCGTTCTTTTTGCACTCTTGATCTTTTGACTTCGTCTTTTCTCGTTTTCTTTGATAAAAGCCCGTGAAAGCCCGTGTTTTTTTCCTTTTTCATCGTTTGGTCCTAAAACACAATGAAAACACAAACCACGCATAATTCCGACTTTTACGACATAACTTACACGTTTTGGTCTTGTTATTATTGGAAATAAGTGGTAAAAGGATAAGTGTTTTCACACTTATTAATGACGAGGTCACTCCTATAAGTATTCATGCACGTTGTTAACCTCATGACCTATATTGGCTTTTGGTATATTAAACTAATAAATATTTTCATAAGTAAACATAAGCTATGTTTTCAGAACTAAAACCAGTAAACATGTTATACGTCTAGGTTTTCCAGGACTAATTCATTTCCGCTGCCTTTCATGCTTTATATGCTCTTATTATGCTTTGATTAATCTATGCTTTCCATGCTTTATTGTATATCCGTGCACTGAGCATTATGCTTAGCCGTTTTCCATTTTCATGTTCCCAAACGGCAGGTACCTAATAACTAGGTTTTCACTTAGTATCAAATAATTTCGTTGTTCCAAGTCTCTTCGAATTGATTACCGTTAATTAGTGCGACTCAATTGTCTTTTGGTGATCAAGAGGATGGTTTGTTTGATTATCTAATTTTAAACTAAAAGCAAATAATTAAAATTGTCGTTGAGTAAAATGGAAGCTTTAAAAACTTAAACTACAAATAAAAGTGTGCAATCTTTTAAAATTTAAAACGTAAATGATTAAAAACTTGAAAACTTGTTTAAAATAAACTAAGTAAAAATGGCGGGGAAAATTAAATTTGAAATCTAAGAAAAACAAAACGAAAGCCTGAATCCGATCGCAATGCGATCGCACTCAAACAGTAATCCAGATCGCACTCAATGCGATCGAAACCAAGGAGTTAGATCGTACTCAGCAGTACGATGGGTAGGGGTGATCGAACTCACCGATCGCAACCACGATCACAACGAGTGGATTGTGGTCTGGATCGTGGAGTGATCGTAACAAACATAATCGCAATCAATGCGATCGCAACTAGAGATCGTGACACACCATCGCACCACAGATCGGACTGGGTGATTAAAATGATGGATCGTACCAGGGAAGAATAAACATATCGTAATCTATGCGATCGAAGTCAAGTGATCGTACCAAGCAAAACCTTCTAAGATGGAAATGGCGTCCAAAAAGTAAATAAGCTTAAACGAAAAAGCAGTAACTATGATAAGCACTTACCAACTTGGAAAAGAGTACATAAGCACGAAATCAAAACCTTTATGAATACTAAACTTGGGACTTAATAAACCGAACATCAAAACAATAAAACTTTTTAGAAACCTTAAAAGTAAATAAGCCAAAATACAAATAAGCCAATAAGCACCAAAGAGCTTAGAGCTTAAACGTATACGAGCTTATGTAGGAACAAGGAGATAAACTCTCTAACTACACAACATAAAAATCAATCACGGAACAAGGATGTTTCAGATCAAAAGTGAATAAAAATCAAGAAATGTAGAAAGAGATTAAAGAACAAAAAGCTTAACTTGAATTAGATTAATGAAATCCAAATACTAGAATGATTCAAACCTTAAACTTGAAAGAAAAAGATGAAACTTAGTGAGAGAAAGTTGGGAACTTTCTCTCTCTAAAAACTAGAAAGGAAAAAATGAAAACTAAAACTAGCTAATGACTAACACCCTCCTAATGACACATTAGGAGGGTATATATAGGGAGTGGGGAATGCGTGTGTGCTTTCTTCTTTCTTTCTTTTCTTCTCGACTCGATCTAAATTCATTGTCTTTCTCGATGTCGTCTCGGGATTTGAACTCGTCTTTCAATTTTCTTCTATAATTAGACTTGAGTTCTTCGACTTCATTAAACTTCCGTCTTTAGACGTTTTCTTCGATAAATCTTCAGAATAGGCCTTGGACTTCCGTTCTTTTTGCACTCTTGATCTTTTGACTTCGTCTTTTCTCGTTTTCTTCGATAAAAGCCCATGAAAGCCCGTGTTTTCTTCCTTTTTCATCTTTTGGTTCTAAAACACAATAAAAACACAAACCACACATAATTCCGACTTTTACGACATAACTTACACGTTTTGGTCTTGTTATTATTGGAAATAAGTGGTAAAAGGATAAGTGTTTTCACACTTATTAAATCCCCTACACTTGACCATTGCAATGCCCTCATGCAATGCATTAATTTTAAAGCACGGTTTACATTTTCCATCATAAATAACCCACCTTGGCCTTTATTAAATACTAAACATTAAGGAAAATAAAAAGATAGAAACAAGTAAAGAAATCAAAGACTTACATTGGGTTTTGGCTGCCATGAACGTTTATAATTCTCAAGTTTCACGTTCCCCATACCAAGCTTAAAAACGAGATCATTGTTATTATAAGTTAGCAAACTAACACGAACTCATGTGGGCCAATTATTTACTTAGACTCCCTTATTCGTAGGTATATCTCTTATATTTTATTTTTGTCTTGAATGATCACGAGGATGCATTGTTGACTTATTTCGATAGTTATTTAGGATGAAAATAAAGTGGGACGATTTAATCAATAGTTATCTAAAGGACAAAATCTTTTAAAACTGCTTCTCGGGACCTCTTAAAGTTCATATTTTGGCATAACTCGCTTCACGATTTGAGACCTTTCTCGGACCGATATTTGGCAGCGACTTCATACTTCAAATCTTGAGAGACGTTCTTGAAATTATGGTCTTCTCTTCATAATAGGAATTTCTTCACTTGAAGTTTTTGAGAGATTCTTCATATTTGGACCACGACTTCTTCATTTTTCTCCAATCTTTATTTTGGACTTTGATATACAATGATCCGCCTCCATTTAGGACTTAGATCTATTTATCCTCATACCGTGTTAGGGCCTTTTTGGATAGACTTCTCCATGATTTTTTGGGGAGTATTTGCTTTTCGTCGTGTGTCTCGATCCTTCATATTGATTTTCGATAAATGATTCTTCACATCACTTTTGGATCTTTAGCAACAAAATGTAGCCCTCATGCCTTGTTAGGGCCTTTTCGGACTCGTCAATCTTCGCATCCCGCTTCAATAAGCTATACCTTGGCTATGAACTCTAATTAATACCGAGCAACTTTTAAACGATCTTGGGTTAGAAGCTAAGTAACTTTTCAAATCGTACAACCTTATTTATTGAAGATAAATTTATTAACAAGCGATGGGAGAATAGGCTCATAATTAACTCACATAAATTCCCGAAACAATACCAAACTTATAATTGACTCTATCATCTCTCGTCCTCCACAGTTTAAAATCTCAAGGAATGAGACTCGTGGATGCTTAGCCTATTAAATCAAAGTTTTGGGTTTTCGAGTCATCTATAGGATCTTGCAAATTCTTAGACTTTTTCAAGTTTAGAAATCACATTTTAAAGTTCCCTTGATAAACGACTCTCTAGGATCAATTATAGGAACTTGCGAAAAGTTCTTGTTCTTAACCCGTGAGAGTTAAGACTTTCGTGTTTTAAAGTTCCCTATATAAAAGCCTAGCAAAACTTGACTTAAACACGTTAAGGATACTAGCTAGAGTAAACTTAGATAAGTAAACTCGGGTTGAGTCAAAAGATTCACAACGTTTAAAAATTTAAAACAACTTTATTAAAATTTATTCTAGCAAAGAAAGTAAATAACGATAAAAAGGAAAACTACAAGGCCAAAATAGATTAGAAATTTTGAAAAATGTCGAAAAATCACATTTTCCGGTTAAAATGAGGGCAAATTCATGGAAAAGACCACATACTTCGATAGAAGTCCCCCATACACTTGATATAAACATTGTCCTCAATGTTTAAGCTTGTGGGAGTAAACTCCCCTACACTTATGACATTGTGTACTTTGTTTAAATCTTGCTAAGGAAAGGACAACTATAGTGATCTCAATGTGAACATATAAGATATGAAATATTGAATCACGATAGTTTAGGATAGAACCAGGAAGATGGGAACACGTGATCACGGTTCATCAAAAGTCATCGAGGTGCTCTTTGAAGCTTGAATCCCTGCACAGAATAAGAAACAAGAGAACAAACACATACGGGGCTCCCTCCTATACTTATTATGAAAACGGTAAAGGATAGATCACGGGTTGCCTCCCGAGAAGCGCTTGTTTTTGATAACCGAGTCACGAGCCTGACTCGACCCAAAACTAGTTCATGGGAAACGTGGTGAGGGATGGAATAATCTCATGAGAGATGTCCTCACCAAAGTACAACTTCACGCGCTGGCCATTCACCTTGAAATTGGGCCCATTTGGCTGAGAAAGCTCAATGGTTCCATATGGAAAGACTTTGGCGACGGTGAATGGACTAGACCAGCGGCTCTTCAACTTGCCCGAGAAGATCTTCAACCGAGAGTTAAAAAGTAAGACTTGATCACCAACGTGGAACTCTCGGTTCTTAATCCTTGCATCGTGGATGATCTTGGTCTTCTCCTTGTAGATCAATGAGTTCTCGTAAGCTTCATTCCTCAATTCATTAAGCTCGTTGAGTTGAATCTTCTGACGATCACCGACTTTGTTGATGTCGAAGTTAGCCCACTTCAAGGCCCAGTATGCCTTATGCTCTAGCTCAATAGGAAGGTGGCATGCTTTCCCGTACACAAGATGATAAGGTGTGCAACCAATCGGGGTCTTATATGCGGTACGGAAAGCCCACAAAGCATCGTCTAACTTATCGGCCCACGCGGCACGATGCTCTCCCACAGTACGCTCCGAAATTCGCTTGAATCAACGGTTCGAAATCTCGGCTTGCCCATTGGTTTGGGGATGATAAGCGGTGGAAAGACGGTGATTGACACCATACTTAGCCATGACTCTTGCGAATTGATCATTGCAAAAATGAGTCCCGCGGTCACTGATAATAGCACGAGGAACACCGAATCGAGCAAATAATTGCTTCAAAAAGTTCACAACCACCCTCGCATCGTTCGTAGGGAGAGCCTTGGCTTCAACCCATTTGGATACATAGTCAACGGCCACGAGGATGTACTTGTTCCCTTTAGATGATGGAAATGGCCCCATAAAGTCGATGCCCCATACGTCAAAGATTTCACATTCTTGTATGAAATTTTGAGGCATCTCGTCTTTATGTGTGATCTTGCCTTGTCTTTGGTAAGCATCACAATGATTAACCATTTCGTGAGCGTCACGGTAAATGGTGGGCCAATAAAATCTAGAGTCGAATACTTTCTTCGCGGTGTAATTGGGACCAAAGTGACCACCGGTAGGTCCTTTATGGCAAACGTCAAGGATTTGTAAAGCTGCCGACCCATCAACACATCGACGAATGATTAGATCAGCACATTGTTTGAAGAGATAAGGGTCATCCCAGAAGTATGTCTTAACATCTTTAAAGAACTTCTTCTTTTGTTGGGATGTTAACCCTTTGATGAGAATTCCACCCGCTAAGTAGTTTGCAATGTCTGCAAACCATGGGGTGTCATCAAGATTGGAGTGAATAGACATTAAGGCCTCAACGGGAAAAGAGTCATTGATCTCTTGATTCAGATGATCCCCTTGATAAGGATCCTCAAGTCTACTTAGATGATCCGCTTCTAGGTTTTCGGCTCCCTTTTTGTCACGAATTTCAAGGTTAAATTCTTGAAGGAGCAAAACCCAACGAAGAAGTCTTGGTTTAGAATCTTGCTTAGTCAACAAGTACTTCAACGCAGAGTGGTCGGTATACACGATGGTGGTGGAAAGGACAAGATAGGGGCGGAACTTTTCAAAGGCATACACTCCAGCTAAAAGCTCTTTTTCGGTAGTGGTATAATGCAATTGAGCCCCCGTCATTGTCTTGCTAGCGTAATGGATTGGTTGGAAGTGTTTGTTCACTCTTTGGCCCAAAACCGCTCCAATAGGAAAGTCGCTAGCATCACACATCAATTCGAAAGGTAGCTCCCAATTAGGGGTAACCAAGACCGGTGCCTTAGTAAGCTTATCCTTAAGAAGATTGAAGGATTCAAGACACTCTTTGGAAAAGATGAAAGGAGTATCTTTTTCCAAGAGGTGGGTCATCGGGCGAGCGATTTTAGAAAAATCCTGAATAATACGACGATAGAAGCCTGCATGACCTAGGAAACTTCTCACACCCTTCACGGTTGAAGGTGGGGGTAATTTGGCTATGACATCTACTTTAGCACGGTCCACTTCAAGACCGGATTTTGAGATTTTATGTCCTAGCACAATGCCTTCTTTCACCATGAAATGGCATTTTTTACCAATTTAGAACAAGGCGAGTGTCTTCACATCGCTTAAGCATGCGTTCCAAATTGGCAAGGCAAGTAGAGAAGGAATCACCATAGACTGAGAAATCATCCATGAAGACTTCCATAGTTTCTTCAACCATGTCATGGAAGATAGCCATCATACACCTTTGGAATGTCCAGAAGCATTGAGCCGAAAGGCATTTTTTTGTAAGCAAATGTTCCATAAGGACAAGTGAATGTGGTTTTCTCTTGGTCTTGGGGATTGATGGGTATTTGAAAATAACCCGAGAAACCATCTAAAAAGCAGTAATAGTCATTACCCGCTAGACGTTCAAGCATTTGGTCCATGAAAGGAAGGGGAAAATGATCCCTTCTCGTAGCATCATTGAGTTTGCGATAGTCTATACAAACTCTCCACCCTGTAACGAGACGAGTAGGAATCAATTCGTTGTTTTCATTAGGCACAACGGTGATTCCGCCTTTCTTAGGCACACAATGGACGTGACTAACCCATGGTGAATCCGAGATAGGGTAGATCATTCCCGCATCAAGAAGTTTGATAACCTCTTTTTTGATAACGTCATGGATCTTGGAATTCGCCCTTCTTTGGCTTTGAATAGTGGGTTTAAAGTCGTCCTCCATGAGAATTTTATGTGTGCAAAAGTGAGGATCAATTCCACGAATATCGGAGATCTTCCAAGCAATTGCTTTCTTATGATTCTTCAGCACGACGATAAGTCGGGACTTTTCTTCTTCTTTCAGGTCCTTTGCGATGATGACGGGTGACTTCTTGTTGTCTTCAAGTAAAACGTACTCGAGATGAGACGGAAGATCCTTAAGCTCTAAATCCGGAGGATTTTCGATGGATGGCGGAGTCAAAGTCGGATCATCGATAGAGATATCCTTAGGAGATGGTGAAGAAATATGGTCCTCATTGAGAAGTTTCTCAATGGTACGAATGTCTTCATCCCAATTGGAGGGAGAATCGTCATATTGCAAGTCCACATCGCCCAAAGTTGCTTCAAATTCTTTCAAGATGAAATCACTTTCTCCAAATGGAGTTAGTTATGGAGCAATAGAGGCAACGGTCTCAACAGTGGGTAGAGAAAAAGAACCACTTTTACAAGCGTCTTTGAAATGTTCTTCACAAGCCTCGTCAAGAACGTCAATGAAATTAACGCTCTCATTTTCAGAAGGTTGCTTAGAAAGTTTACCCATGTTGAAGACGATTTTATCGTCACCAACTCTCATGGTTAATTCGCCAGCGGCTACATCAATGAGAGTGCGACCTGTCCTCAGGAATGGACGTCTAACGATTAACGGAACACGGGGGTCCATCTTGTAGTAAATGACAACAAAATCCGCCGGAAAGGTGAATTTGTCGACGTCGACGAAGACATCTTCGGCTATCCCCACCGGATAAGCAACCGTACGGTTAGCTAATTCCAATGTCATTCGTGTGAGTACTAGCTCGGGTAGAGATAATTGTTTCCAAACACTTAATGGCATTAAGTTTATACTAGCACCTAGATCGGCTAGGGCCATACAATTCTCTACCCCAGGGAAGTTACAAGGAATCAAGAACCGACCCGGATCACAAAGTTTGGTTGGTAATTTCCTTAAGAGCACTGCAGAGCAATTCTCGTTAAGTTGGGTCTGGGCGATGTCGAGGAGTTTCTCCTTATCACTGAGAAGATCTTTAAACATTTTAGCGTACTTCGGCATGTGAGCGAGAGCCTCAGCAAAGGAGATATTGAAGTTCAGTTGTTTAAACATTTTAAGAAAGTTAGAAACCTGAATATCATCCTTGTTCTTCAATTTCTCTTTCCTCAACCTCGAAGGATAAGGTATATTGGATTGAGATGAAGGCTTCGGTATGGAATTCTCACTCACATCCTTGGGTGGTGGAGGGGTGGAAGTAGGAGGTGGAGGAATTGGAGAAGGGGACTTGTTTTCCTTTGTCACAATCACCGGTATAGGTGTAGGAATCTCGGGTTCCTTTAAACCTTTGCCACTTCGTGTGGTGATTGATTTCATCTCCCCTCTTGGATTAGCAACGGTGTTACTCGGAAGAGAACCCTAACCAGAGGCTTGATTACTTGGCAAAAAACTAGCCATCATATCCTTTAAGTTATTCGTTTGATTGTTCATAGAGTTTCTCATGTCGGCTTGAAGAGTATTTCCTTGCTTCGCCATGTCATTCCTTAGCTCGGCTCGAATATCGTTCCCTTGTTTTGCCATGTCACCTTTCAAGTTAATGAATTGGCTTTGCAGATTCGTCACCATCTCTCTATTGGTCCTCATGTAATTTTCGAGGTCTTGGTTCAATGCCGTGGGTTGGTTGAGAGGTGGAGCTTGGTAAGCTGAATTATTTCCTTGAGGTGGATATTGGTTTCTTTGGGATTGATATTGATTGGTAGCTCGAGGTTGGCTTTGATTGTTGCGGTTGAAATTGTTTTGGTTTTGGTTTTGGTTTTGAGGAGAAAAACCTGGTGGAGATCGTTAATTGTTGGAACGATAACTTAGCAAGTTACGGTCTCCTTGAGGACGTGCTTGGTAGCCTCCTGTAGCAAAGTTACCATTAGCGGCGTACACATTTTCCAGATTGTCAAGAGTAGAAGGGCAACCGATGTACGAATGAGAACCCTGGAAAATCTCACAAGAAGGTGCAATAGCTTTGGCTTGTTGAAATTGGTTTGTAGCCATGGTTAAGAAGTTTTTGTTCATCTGAGCTATTTGGCGAGTAAGTTTGGTGAGCTCTGGGTTAGATGATGTAGAAGAAACATTGGCCCTCTGATTATTTCTTGAAGATGCAGGTGAATCCCAATTTTTGTGGTGAGTGATCATGTTCTCTATCAGCTCTCTACACTCCTCAGGTCGTCTCTTCATGAATGTACCACCGACGGCAGCATTAATCGTATCACGATCACGAAAAGTTAGACCATTATAGAAAGTATCAATCAAAGTAACGGGGAGCATGTTATGGTTCGGACAACGGTCGATCAAGACATTGTAGCGTTCCCAAGCATCGAAAAGCGACTCATCAAGTTCTTGTGTGAATCCATTGTTTTGGTTGCGAAGACTAGTGACCATGGATGGTGGAAAATAGCGCGACAAGAATTTTTGAGTCATGTCATCCCATGTTTGAATTGAGTTTTTGGGGAGACGATCAAACCATTTTTCGGCATGATGGGATAAAGTGTGTGGAAAAAGGTGAAGGCGAAGAAAATCCATGGAAGCACCGGGTAGTTTCATACTTTGAGTGATGGTAATGAACTTGTCTAGATGTTTGTTGGCATCATCATCCGGTAATCCGCTAAATGGGCAAGCGTTTTGAACTTGCTGGATCATGTGATGCTTCAACGAAAATTCAGGAGCCGTGATTTGCATCGACGCAATCGGTCCTCCGCGTCCGTTCATGGTGGGTTGACACAATTCCTCCATTGTTCGTAAATCAGGTAGGGGAACATTGTTGTTGTTGTTATTGTTATTCAAATTGGGTAGAGGTGGGTTGTTATTGTTGTTATGCACACCAGCCATATCTAATTCTTCACGAGTCTCGGGCTCAGAATAGTTTGAAGATCTAGTACGCATACACCTGCAGAAGAAAAAGATACCAAAGAAACAGAGAATATATAATCTTTTTGGTGCAAAACCTTTGGAACATAAATGCTTTTTATGATTTTTTTATTTATTTATGTTTTTGTATTTTTGAAAATTTTATATTTTTATGGATTTTTGAGAATTTTTAGCAAGGAAAATAACGTTCCTAAAAGAATGGGTCCCAAAATTCAATACGTCTCTCACTAAAAACCGTTAATCTTAACGAAAAGAGCTGGCAGCGGCGCCATTTAATAACTAGGTTTTCACTTAGTATCAAATAATTTCGTTGTTCCAAGTCTCTTCTAATTGATTACCGTTAATTAGTGCGTCTCAATTGTCTTTTGGTGATCAAGAGGATGGTTTGTTCGATTATCTAATTTTAAACTAAAAGCAAATAATTAAAATTATCGTTGAGTAAAATGGAAGCTTTAAAAACTTAAACTACAAATAAAAGTGTGCAATCTTTTAAAATTAAAAACGTAAATGATAAAAAACTAGAAAACTTGTTTAAAATAAACTAAGTAAAAATGGCGGGGAAAATAAATTTGAAATCTAAGAAAAACAAAACAAAAGTCTGAATCCGATCGCAATGCGATCGCACTCAAACAGTAATCCAGATCGCACTCAATGCGATCGCAACCAAGGAGTTAGATCGTACTCAGCAGTATGATGGGTAGGGGTGATCGAACTCACCGATCGCAACCACGATCGCAACAAGTGGATCATGGTCTGGATCATGGACTGATCGTAAAAAACAGAATCGCAATCAATGCGATCGCAACTAGAGATCGTGACACACCATCGCACCCACAGATCGGACTGGGTGATTAAAATGATGGATCGTACCAGGGAAGAATAATCAGATCGCAATCTATGCGATCGAAGTCAAGTGATCGTATCAAGCAAAACCTTCTAAGATAGAAATGGCGTCCAAAAAGTAAATAAGCTTAAACGAAAAAGCAGTAACTATGATAAGCACTTACCAACTTGGAAAAGAGTAAATAAGCACGAAATCGAAACCTTTATGAATACTAAACTTGGGACTTAATAAACCGAACATCAAAACAATAAAACTTTTTAGAAATCTTAAAAGTAAATAAGCCAAAATACAAATAAGCCAATAAGCACCAAAGAGCTTAGAGCTTAAACGTATGCGAGCTTATGTAGGAACAAGGAGATAAACTCTCTAACTACACAACATAAAAATCAATCACGGAATAAGGATGTTTCAGATCAAAAGTGAATAAAAATCAAGAAATGTAGAAAGAGATTAAAGAACAAAAAGCTTAACTTGAATTAGATTAATGAAATCCAAATACAAGAATGATTCAAACCTTAAACTTGAAAGAAAAAGATGAAACTTAGTGAGAGAAAGTTGGGAACTTTCTCTCTCTAAAAACTAGAAAGGAAAAAATGAAAACTAAAACTAGCTAATGACTAACACCCTCCTAATGACACATTAGGAGGGTATATATAGGGAGTGGGGAATGCATGTGTGCTTTCTTCTTTCTTTCTTTCCTTCTCGACTCGATCTAAATTCATTGTCTTTCTCGATGTCGTCTCGGGATTTGAACTCGTCTTTCAATTTTCTTCTATAATTAGACTTGAGTTCTTCGACTTCATTAAACTTTCGTCTTTATACTTTTTCTTTGATAAATCTTCAGAATAGGCCTTGGACTTCCGTTCTTTTTGCACTCTTGATCTTTTGACTTCATCTTTTCTCGTTTTCTTCGATAAAAGCCCGTGAAAGCCCGTGTTTTCTTCCTTTTTCATCTTTTGGTCCTAAAACACAATAAAAACACAAACCACGCATAATTCCGACTTTTACGACATAACTTACACGTTTTGGTCTTGTTATTATTGGAAATAAGTGGTAAAAGGATAAGTGTTTTCACACTTATTAAATCCCCTACACTTGACCATTGCAATGCCCTCATGCAATGCATTATTTTTAAAGCACGGTTTACATTTTCCATCATAAATAACCCACCTTGGCCTTTATTAAATACTAAACATTAAGGAAAATAAAATGATAGAAACAAGTAAAGAAATCAAAGACTTACATTGGTATTTGGCTGCCATGAACGTTTATAATTCTCAAGTTTCACGTTCCCCATACCAAGCTTAAAAACGAGATCATTGTTATTATAAGTTAGCAAACTAACACGAACTCATGTGGGCCAATTATTTACTTAGATTCCCTTATTCCTAGGTATATCTCTTATATTTTATTTTTGTCTTGAATGATCACGAGGATGCATTGTTGACTTATTTCGATAGTTATTTAGGTTGAAAATAAAGTGGGACGATTTAATCAATAGTTAGCTAAAGGACAAAATCTTTTAAAACTGCTTCTCGGGACCTCTTAAAGTTCATATCTTGGCATAACTCGCTTCATGATTTGAGACCTTTCTCGGACCGATATTTGGCAGCGACTTCATACTTCAAATCTTGAGAGACGTTCTTGAAATTATGGTCTTCTCTTCATAATAGGAATTTCTTCACTTGAAGTTTTTGAGAGATTCTTCATATTCGGACCACGACTTCTTCATTTTTCTCCAATCTTTATTTTGGACTTTGATATACAACGATCCGCCTCCTTTTAGGACTTGGATCTATTTATCCTCATACCTTGTTAGGGCCTTTTTGGATAGACTTCTCCATGATTTTTTGGGGAGTATTTGCTTTTCGTCGTGTGTCTCGATCCTTCATATTGATTTTCGATAAATGATTCTTCACATCACTTTTGGATCTTTAGCAACAAAATGTAGCCCTCATGCCTTGTTAGGGCCTTTTCGGACTCGCCAATCTTCGCATCCCGCTTCAATAAGTTATACCTTGGCTATGAACTCTAATTAATACCGAGCAACTTCTAAACGATATTGGGTTAGAAGCTAAGTAACTTTTCAAATCGTACAACCTTATTTATTGCAGATAAATTTATTAACAAGCGATGGGAGAATAGGCTCATAATTAACTGACATAAATTCACGAAACAATACCAAACTTATAATTGATTCTATCATCTCTCGTCCTCCACAGTTTAAAATCTCAAGGAATGAGACTCGTGGATGCTTAGCCTATTAAATCAAAGTTTTGGGTTTTCGAGTCATCTATAGGATCTTGCAAATTCTTAGACTTTTTCAAGTTTAGAAATCGCATTTTAAAGTTCCCTTGATAAATGACTCTCTAAGATCAATTATAGGAACTTGAGAAAAGTTCTTGTTCTTAACCCGTGAGAGTTAAGACTTTCACGTTTTTAAGTTCCCTATATAAAAGCCTAGCAAAACTTGACTTAAACACGTTAAGGATACTAGCTAGAGTAAACTTAGATAAGTAAACTCGGGTTGAGTCAAAAGATTCACAACGTTTAAAAATTTAAAACCACTTTATTAAAATTTATTCTAGCAAAGAAAGTAAATAACGATAAAAAGGAAAACTACAAGGCCAAAATAGATTAGAAATTTTGAAAAATGTCGAAAAATCACATTTTCCGGTAAAAATGAGGGCAAATTCATGGAAAAGACCACTTACTTCGATAGAAGTCCCCCCTACACTTGATATCAACATTGTCCTCAATGTTTAAGCATGTGGGAGTAAACTCCCCTACACTTATGACATTGTGTACTTTGTTTAAATCTTGCTAAGGAAAGGACAACTATAGTGATTTCAATGTGAACATATAAGATATGAAATATTGAATCACGACAGTTTAGGATAGAACCAGGAAGATGGGAACACAGGATCACGGTTCATCAAAGTCATCGAGGTGCTCTTTGAAGCTTGAATCCCTGCACAGAATAAGAAACAAGAGAACAAACACATACGGGGCTCCCTCCTACACTTATTATGAAAACGGTAAAGGATAGATCACGGGTTGCCTCCCGAGAAGCGCTTGTTTTTGATAACCGAGTCACGAGCCCGACTCGACCCAAAACTAGTTCATGGGAAACGTGGTGAGGGATGAAATCATCTCATGAGAGATGTCCTCACCAAAGTACAACTTCACGCGCTGGCCATTCACCTTGAAATTGAGCCCATTTGGCTGAGAAAGCTCAATGGTTCCATATGGAAAGACTTTGGCGACGGTGAATGGACTAGACCAGCGGCTCTTCAACTTGCCCGAGAAGATCTTCAAACGAGAGTTAAAAAGTAAGACTTGATCACCAACGTGGAATTCTCGGTTCTTAATCCTTGCATCGTGGATGATCTTGGTCTTCTCGTTGTAGATCAATAAGTTCTCGTAAGCTTCATTCCTCAATTCATTAAGCTCGTTGAGTTGAATCTTCCGAAGATCACCGGCTTTGTTGACGATAAGGTGTGCAACCAATCGGGGTCTTATATGCGGTATGGAAAGCCCACAAAGCATCTTCTAACTTATCGGCCCACGCGGCACGATGCTCTCCCACAGTACGCTCTGAAATTCGCTTGAATCCACGGTTGGAAATCTCGGCTGGCCGATTGGCTTGGGGATGATAAGCGGTGGAAAGACGGTGATTGACACCATACTTAGCCATGACTCTTGCGAATTGATCATTGCAAAAATGAGTCCCGCGGTCACTAATAATAGCACGAGGAACACCGAATCGAGCAAATAATTGCTTCAAAAAGTTCACAACCACCCTCGCATCGTTCGTAGGGAGAGCCTTGGCTTCAACCCATTTGGATACGTAGTCAACGGCCACGAGGATGTACTTGTTCCCTTTAGATGATGGAAATGGCCCCATAAAGTCGATGCCCCATACGTCAAAGATTTCACATTCTTGTATGAAATGTTGAGGCATCTCGTCTTTATGTGTGATCTTGCCTTGTCTTTGGCAAGCATCACAATGCTTAACCATTTCGTGAGCGTCACGGTAAATGGTGGGCCAATAAAATCCAGAGTCGAATACTTTCTTCGCGGTGTAATTGGGACCAAAGTGACCACCGGTGGGTCCTTTATGGCAAGCGTCAAGGATTTGTAAAGCTGCCGACCCATCAACACATCGACGAATGATTAGATAAGCACATTGTTTGAAGAGATAAGGGTCATCCCAGAAGTAAGTCTTAACATCTTCAAAGAACTTCTTCTTTTGTTGGGATGTTAACCCTTTGATGAGAATTCCACCCGCTAAGTAGTTTGCAATGTCCGCAAACCACGGGGTGTCATCAAGATTGGAGTGAATAGACATTAAGGCCTCAAGGGGAAAAGAGTCACTGATCTCTTGATTCGGATGGTCCCCTTGATAAGGATCCTCAAGTCTACTTAGATGATCCGCTGCTAGGTTTTCGGCTCCCTTTTTGTCACGAATTTCAAGGTTAAATTCTTGAAGGAGCAAAACCGAACGAAGAAGTCTTGGTTTAGAATCTTGCTTAGTCAACAAGTACTTCAACGCGGAGTGGTCGGTATACACGATGGTGGTGGAAAGGACAAGATAGGGGCGGAAATTTTCAAAGGCATACACTACAACTAAAAGCTCTTTTTCGGTAGTGGTATAATGCAATTGAGCCCCCGTCATTGTCTTGCTAGCGTAATGGATTGGTTGGAAGTGTTTGTTCACTCTTTGACCTAAAACCGCTCCAATAGGAAAGTCGCTAGCATCACACATCAATTCGAAAGGTAGCTCCCAATTAGGGGTAACCAAGACCGGTGCCTTAGTAAGCTTATCCTTAAGAAGATTGAAGGATTCAAGACACTCTTTGGAAAAGATGAAAGGAGTATCTTTTTCCAAGAGGTTGGTCATCGGGCGAGCGATTTTAGAAAAATCCTGAATAAAACGACGATAGAAGCCCGCATGACCTAGGAAACTTCTCACACCCTTCACGGTTAAAGGTGGGGGTAATTTGGCTATGACATCTACTTTAGCACGGTCCACTTCAAGACCGGCTTTTGAGATTTTATGTCCTAGCACAATGCCTTCTTTCACCATGAAATGGCATTTCCCAATTTAGAACAAGGCGAGTGTCTTCACATCGCTTAAGCATGCGTTCCAAATTGGCAAGGCAAGTAGAGAAGGAATCACCATAGACTGAGAAATCATCCATGAAGACTTCCATAGTTTCTTCAACCATGTCATGGAAGATAGCCATCATACACCTTTGGAATGTCCCAGAAGCATTGCATAAGCCGAAAGGCATTCTTTTGTAAGCAAATGTTCCATAAGGACAAGTGAATGTGGTTTTCTCTTGGTCTTGGGGATCGATGGGTATTTGAAAATAACCCGAGAAACCGTCTAAAAATCAGTAATAGTCATTACCCGCTAGACGTTCAAGCATTTGGTCCATGAAAGGAAGGGGAAAATGATCCTTTCTCGTAGCATCATTGAGTTTGCGATAGTCTATACAAACTCTCCACCCTGTAACGAGACGAGTAGGAATCAACTCGTTGTTTTCATTAGGCAGAACGGTGATTCCGCCTTTCTTAGGCACACAACCCATGGTGAATCCGAGATAGGGTAGATCATTCCCGCATCAAGAAGTTTGATAACCTCTTTTTTTGATAACGTCATGGATCTTGGGATTCACCCTTCTTTGGCTTTGAATAGTGGGTTTAAAGTCGTCCTCCATGAGAATTTTATGTGTGCAAAAGTGAGGATCAATTCCACGAATATCAGAGATCTTCCAAGCAATTGCTTTCTTATGATTCTTCAGCACGGCGATAAGTCGGGACTTTTCTTCTTCTTTCAGGTCCTTTGCGATGATGACGGGTGACTTCTTGTTGTCTTCAAGGAAAACGTACTCGAGATGAGACGGAAGATCCTTAAGCTCTAAATCCGGAGGATTTTAGATGGATGGCAGAGTCAAAGTCGGATCATCGATAGAGATATCCTTAGGAGATGGTGGAGAAATATGGTCCTCATTGAGAAGTTTCTCAATGGTACGAATGTCTTCATCCCAATTGGAGGGAGAATCGTCATATTGCAAGTCCACATCGCCCAAAGTTGCTTCAAATTCTTTCAAGATGAAATCACTTTCTCCAAATGGAGTTAGTGATGGAGAAATAGAGGCAACGGTCTCAACAGTGGGTAGAGAAGAAGAACCACTTTTACAAGCGTCTTTGAAATGTTCTTCACAAGCCTCGTCAAGAACGTCAATGAAATTAACGCTCTCATTTTCAGAAGGTTGCTTAGAAAGTTTACCCATGTTGAAGACGATTTTATCGTCACCAACTCTCATGGTTAATTCGCCAGTGGCTACATCAATGAGAGTGCGACCGGTCCTCAGGAATGGACGTCCAACGATTAATGGAACACGAGGGTCCATCTCGTAGTAAACAACAACAAAATCCACCAGAAAGGTGAATTTGTCGACGCCGACGAAGACATCTTCGGCTATCCCCACCGGATAAGCAATCGTACAGTTAGCTAATTCTAATGTCATTCGTGTGAGTACTAGCTCGCGTAGAGATAATTGTTTCCAAACACTTAATGGCATTAAGTTTATACTAGCACCTAGATCGGCTAGGGCCATACAATTCTCTATCCCAGGGAAGTTACAAGGAATCAAGAACCGACCCAGATCACCAAGTTTGGTTGGTAATTTCCTTACGAGCACTGCGGAGCAATTCTCGTTAAGTTGGGTCTGGGCGATGTCGAGGAGTTTCTCCTTATCACTAAGAAGATCTTTAAACATTTTAGCGTACATCGGCATGTGAGCGAGAGCCTCAGCAAAGGAGATATTGAAATTCAGTTGTTTAAACATTTTAAGAAAGTTAGAAACCTGAATATCATCCTTGTTCTTCAATTTCTCTTTCCTCAACCTCGAAGGATAAGGTATATTCGGTTGAGATGAAGGCTTCTGTATGGAATTCTCACTCACATCCTTGGGTGGTGGAGGGGTGGAAGTAGGAGGTGGAGGAATTGGAGAAGGGGACTCGTTTTCCTTTGTCACAATCACCGGTGTAGATGTAGGAATCTCGGGTTCCTTTAAACCTTTGCCACTTCGAGTGGTGATTGCTTTCATCTCCCCTCTTGGATTAGCAACGGTGTTACTCGGAAGAGAACCCGAACCAGAGGCTTGATTACTTGGGAAAAAACTAGCCATCATATCCCTTAAGTTATTCGTTTGATTGTTCATAGAGTTTCTCATGTCGACTTGAAGAGCATTTCCTTGCTTCGCCATGTCATTCCTTAGCTCGGCTCGAATATCGTTCCCTTGTTTTGCCATGTCACCTTTCAAGTTAATGAATTGGCTTTGCAGATTCGTCACCATCTCTCTATTGGTCCTCATGTAATTTGCAAGGTCTTGGTTCAATAACGTGGGTTGGTTGAGAGGTGGAGCTTGGTAAGCTGAATTATTTCCTTGAGGTGGATATTGGTTTCTTTGGGATTGATATTGATTGGTAGCTCGAGGTTGGCTTTGATTGTTGCGGTTGAAATTGTTTTGGTTTTGGTTTTGGTTTTGAGGAGAAAAACCTGATGGAGATAGATAATTGTTGGAACGATAACTTAGCAAGTTACGGTCTCCTTGAGGACGTGCTTGGTAGCCTCCTGTAGCAAAGTTACCATTAGCGGCGTACACATTTTCCGGATTGTCAAGAGTAGAAGGACAATCGATGTACGAATGAGAACCCCGCAAATCTCACAAGAAGGTGCAATAGCTTTGGCTTGTTGAAATTGGTTTGTAGCCATGGTTAAGAAGTTTTTGTTCATCTCAGCTATTTGGCGAGTAAGTTCGGTGAGCTCTGGGTTAGATGATGTAGAAGAAACATTGGCCCTCTGATTATTTCTTGAAGATGCAGATGAATCCCAATTTTTGTGGTGAGTGGTCATGTTCTCTATCAGCTCTCTACACTCCTCATGTCGTCTCTTCATGAATGTACCACCGGCGGCAGCATTAATCGTATCACGATCACGAAAAGTTAGACCATTATAGAAAGTATCAATCAAAGTAAGGGGGAGCATGTTATGGTTCGGACAACGGTCGATCAAGACATTGTAGCGTTCCCAAGCATCGAAAAGCGACTCATCAGGGTCTTGTGTGAATCCATTGATTTGGTTGTGAAGAATAGTGACCATGGATGGTGGAAAATATCGCGACAAGAAATTTTGAGTCATGTCATCCCATGTTTGAATTAAGTTTTTGGGGAGACGATCAAACCATTTTTCGGCATGATGGGATAAAGTGTGTGGAAAAAGGTGAAGGCGAAGAAAATCCATGGAAGCACCGAGTAGTTACATACTTTGAGTGATGGTAATGAACTTGTCTAGATGTTTGTGGGCATCATCATCCGGTAATCCGCTAAATGGGCAAGCGTTTTGAACTAGCTGGATCATGTGATGCTTCAACTAAAATTCAGGAGCCGTGATTTGCATCGACGCAATCAGTCCTCCGCGTCCGTTCATGGTGGGTTGACACAGTTCCTCCATTGTTCGTAAATCAGGTAAGGGAACATTGTTGTTGTTATTGTTATTCAAATTCGGTAGAGGTGGGTTGTTATTGTTGTTATGCACACCAGCCATATCTAAATCTTCACGAGTCTCGGGCTCAGAATAGTTTGAAGATCTAGTACGCATACACCTGCAGAAGAAAAAGATACCAAGAAAAAGAGAATATATAATCTTTTTGGTGCAAAACCTTTGGAAAAGAAATGCTTTTTATGATTTTTTTTATTTTATTTCTGTTTTTTTATTTTTGAAAATTTTATATTTTTATGGATTTTTGAGAATTTTTAACAAGGAAAATAACGTTCCTAAAAGAATGGGTCCCAAAATTCAATGCGTCTCTCACTAAAAACCGTTAATCTTAACGAAAAGAGCCGGCAGCGGCGCCATTTAATAACTAGGTTTTCACTTAGTATGAAATAATTTCGTTGTTCCAAGTCTCTTCGAATTGATTACCATTAATTAGTGCGTCTCAATTGTCTTTTGGTGATCAAGAGGATGGTTTGTTTGATTATCTAATTTTAAACTAAAAGCAAATAATTAAAATTATCGTTGAGTAAAATGGAAGCTTTAAAAACTTAAACTACAAATAAAAGTGTGCAATCTTTTAAAATTTAAAACGTAAATGATTAAAAACTTGTTTAAAATAAACTAAGTACAAATGGCGGGGAAAATTAAATTTGAAATCTAAGAAAAACAAAACGAAAGCCTGAATCCGATCGCAATGCGATCGCCCTCAAACAGTAATCCAGATCGCACTCAATGCGATCGCAACCAAGGAGTTAGATCGTACTCAGCAGTATGATGGGTAGGGGTGATCGAACTCACCGATCGCAACCACGATCGCAACAAGTGGATCGTGGTCTGGATCGTGGACTGATCGTAACAAACAGAATCGCAATCAATGTGATCGCAACTAGAGATCGTGACACACCATCGCACCCACAAATCGGACTGGGTGATTAAAATGATGGATCGTACCAGGGAAGAATAAACAGATCGCAATCTATGCGATCGAAGTCAAGTGATCGTACCAAGCAAAACCTTCTAAGATGGAAATGGCGTCCAAAAAGTAAATAAGCTTACACGAAAAAACAGTAACTATGATAAGCACTTACCAACTTGGAAAAGAGTAAATAAGCACGATACCGAAACCTTTATGAATACTAAACTTGGGACTTAGTAAACCGAACATCAAAACAATAAAACTTTTTAGAAATCTTAAAAGTAAATAAGCCAAAATACAAATAAGCCAATAAGCAACAAAGAGCTTAGAGCTTAAACGTATGCGAGCTTATGTAGGAACAAGGAGATAAACTCTCTAACTACACAACATAAAAATCAATCACGGAACAAGGATGTTTCGGATCAAAAGTGAATAAGAATCAAGAAATGTAGAAAGAGATTAAAGAACAAAAAGCTTAACTTGAATTAGATTAATGAAATCCAAATACAAGAATGATTCAAACCTTAAACTTGAAAGAAAAAGATGAAACTTAGTGAGAGAAAGTTGGGAACTTTCTCTCTCTAAAAACTAGAAAGGAAAAAATGAAAACTAAAATTAGCTAATGACTAACACCCTCCTAATGACACATTAGGAGGGTATATATAGGGAGTGGGTAATACATGTGTGCTTTCTTCTTTCTTTCTTTTCTTATCGACTCGATCTAAATTCATTGTCTTTCTCGATGTCGTCTCGGGATTTGAACTCGTCTTTCAATTTTCTTCTATAATTAGACTTGAGTTCTTCGACTTCATTAAACTTCCGTCTTTAGACTTTTTCTTCCATTAATCTTCAGAATAGGCCTTGGACTTCCGTTCTTTTTGCACTCTTGATCTTTTGACTTCGTCTTTTCTTGTTTTCTTCGATAAAAGCCCGTGAAAGCCCGTGTTTTCTTCCTTTTTCATCTTTTGGTCCTAAAACACAATAAAAACACAAACCACGCATAATTCCGACTTTTACGACATAACTCACACGTTTTGGACTTGTTATTATTAGAAATAAGTGGTAAAAGGATAAGTGTGTTCACACTTATTAGTACCTAAGGTCGCAAGTAGGATCTCAAGAGTATGTGCATTTAGATGGAAGCTATCTAGCCTTCTATATCTTATGCTTTTATCATACTTTATCTTACTTTATTTCATGTTGGACATTGTTTAGTCCTTTCCCTTTACAGTACTTATATTTTCTTGTGTTGAGTTACTTGGACTACCGATGTTTGTTTCTGATATTTCCTTTTATGGTCATGAATGTTTAGACATTTACCTTGCATGCTTTCATGACACGCCATCTATTTATGTGATATTCCATTTTACCAAATGGGGTGTTACATATTTAATACTATAATATATCATATATGATCATGTGCTTGACAACAATATATAAACAAGTCTGTGATCTCCTAACGGGTAATTAAAAGTTAGTTGTGTGTATATTATCAAATATGATAATATGCTTAAAAATTAACTTTTGTAATATGATAGGTGTGTAAACACCCATCCTTTTACCACTTAATTCTGGCTAA
The DNA here is from genome assembly GCA_025667525.1 of Glebionis coronaria. NCBI lineage: Eukaryota > Viridiplantae > Streptophyta > Magnoliopsida > Asterales > Asteraceae > Glebionis > Glebionis coronaria. The sequence goes on from CM046874.1 coordinate 479,938,034, forward strand.
AACAAGACCAAAACACGTATTTAATATCATTTGTTTGGAATTATGCGTGGTTTTTGTGTTTATTGTGTTTTTAGAGCCAACCGGATGAATATTGAAGAAAACATGGGATTGCACGAGTTTTACTGAAGAAAATGACTCAAGATAAAGTCTATTGTCCAAGAGATGCAAAAGATTTGAAGTCACTGGGCCTATTCGAAGATTTATCAAAGAAAGGGACCAAAGATGGAAGATTTACATAAGTCGAAGAAACTCAAGTCTATTAAACGAAGAAATTAAAAGACGAGTTGAAATTAATCGACGACAAATCCCGAATCAGAATCGAAAACGTCAACTTTTCTCAAAAGACGAGAAGACAAGAAGAACGGGAGAAAGCCCACTCACCAACCAAAAGACAAGGCTATATAAAGCGCATCCCTCCACTTTCCTTCCAGTTAGTTTTTTAGTTTTTCTCTCTTCCCCTTTTTTCTCTTTTCTGTTTTCGTACCATCACCAACACCACTAGGATGTTTGGTGATCTTGATCTTTGATTTTCAATCTTGTAATTTTAATCCTTGTTTTGTTATTGTTAAAACATTAAATCATCAATACAAGTTCTTGTTTAATCTTTCCATTTCATCTTGTTCATCTCCATTTATTTGGGTTAAAGTTAAAATTCTTGTTTGATAGATTTGATCTTGAAAAAGTTGTTGAATTTGTGTTTTTACTGTTGGGATTTGTTACTTATGGTTATTAGATGATTTGTGGTTAATTTGGTAAAACCTTTTTGAGTATTTAGTTTGATTTTTGATTAAATTTGTCTTCCTTGTTCTTCGGGGTTCTGCTACTGTATGTGTGTTTCCAGACATCCGGATGAACTCAAAAGTTCCGGATGAACACAAAACTTCCGGATGAACATCAAAGTTCCGAATGAATATGGTTATTTAAAAGTTCCGATTGAGTTTTCCTTTTAAAGTTCCGAGTCAGTTGAAAACTTCCGAACGAACTGAAAGTTCCGAACGAACCTAATCTTCCGAATGAACTGAAGTTCCGGATGAGTAAAAAGTTCCGAATGAATGTTTGTTGTTTAAGTTCCGTGTGAGTTTTTCTTAAAAAGTTCCGAATAAACTTCCGGACCAAAAGTTCCGGACGAACTTCCGGATCAACAAGTTCTTAACGAAGTTCCGGGTGAACTTCCGAACCAAACTTCCGAAGAAAGTTCCGAGTGAAGGATTTCTAAAAGTTCCGAATGAAGACTTCCGGGTGAAAAGTTCCGGATCAAAAGTTCCGGATCAAAAGTTCCGAATCAAGGTTTAAACTTCCGAATCAGTTTCTTCTGGGTAGTTTTACTGTTTCCTTACTGTTTCTGTTTCCTTACTGTTTCTTTATTTCATATTTATATTTTAACTGTGACTTTAATTTTAAATTTAATATCAATTTTAATCTCAATTCAAGTTTTATTAATTTAAGTACTTTTAAATTTAAGTTTACATTTTCGTGCAATTTAAACATTTAGAAGATTAAGAAATCCAAACCTTTTTCTTAGTAACCAAGAACAATTATTCCACTTAAGGCCGAGATCAAATCGAGAAGACTGAGAGATTAAATGAACCCATACAAAATCAATGTATCAAATGGCGCCGCTGCCGGCTCTTCTCGTTAAGATCAAAAGTTTTTTGTGAGAACTTGGATTTTGGGATCCGTTCCCCGTGAACGTTATTTTTTCATAAAAATTTTCAAAAACACTAAAAAATATAAAATTTTCAAAAATCCTAAAAAGTAAAAAACATAAAAACCAAAAATATTTTTGCTTTGTTTTTCTTTTGTTAGTTCTTTTGCAGGTGTATGCGCACTCGATCCACGTCTTATCAAGAGCCCGAGCCTCTCGATAACTTAGACATGGCCGGTGTACAAAACAACAATAACATACCACCTCCGAACAACAATAATAACAACAACAACCCGCCTTTCAACAACATGAACAATAACAACAACAATGAGCCCTTTCCGGATAATCGCCCGATGATTGAATTGCTGCAAGCTCATGTAGATGGCAACACGGATCCAATTGTCATACCTCCAATTGCAGCCAACAATTTCGAGCTCAAATCAGGCTTTATCCAGATGGTCTCCGCTCAACCATTATTGGGACGTACCATTGATGATCCACACGACCATATCAAGAGATTCTTGCAACTAACCAACACGGTCAAATTCAATGGTGTTCCACAGGAGGTTATCAGGTTACAACTTTTTCCCTTTTCTTTAGAGGGACAAGCCCGACATTGGCTTGCTAAGGAACCGCCACAGAGTATTCTCTCGTGGACGGATTTGGAAACAAAGTTTATCAATTACTTTTTCCCACCCTCTCGTACTATCGCTTTGCGGAATGAAATCATAAATTTTGAACAAAAGTACGATGAGTCGTTCAGTGAATCTTGGGATCGTTTTAAAGATCTTTTAAGAAAATGCCCACAACATGGTTTTACCAAAGTACATCAAATTAATACTTTTTACAATGGTTTAAGCATGAGTGACCAAGATTCACTAAACAGTGCCTCGGGGGGTAATCTATTGGCTAAGACTTCCAATGCTGCTTGGGATATCATTGAGAATAAATCTCGTGTGCAAACCAAGAGTGTTCGGACCAATGTCGCTAGTGCTAGCACTAGTGACAGCGACAAGCGACTTGACAAAATCACTACGCTTCTTGAATCGCTTGTCACCCACACCGTCAGCAACAACAACAGCAACAACGCTAAAAACGCTCAAGTTAACGCTGTCAGCCAACCTTGTGAGATATGCGGTGGTCCTCACTCTTACACCACTTGTACTACCACGCAAGACTACCCTGCTGAGAATGTGAATGCGACATATGGCACCTATCCTCAACCTGATTATCAAGCTAGACCTCAAGGTGACCGTAATTTGCTTAGCTACCGCTCTAACAACTACCTCTCACCACCCGGTTTTCCCCCAAACAACCCAAACCAACAACAAAACCTCAACCGCCCTCCTCAACAACAACAACAACCTCGTACACCATACATCCCTCCTCACAAGCAGCAACAACCACCTCAACGTAACAACCAAGTTTACCAACAACCTGCTTATCAACCACCCGCATACAATGCTCCTCCAAACCAACCCACTGCATTACACCAAGAGGTTGCAACCTACATGAGGACCAATGATGTGATTGTGGAAAATCTCCAACAGGAAGTGTGCAACTTGAAAGCAGACTTGGTCAAACAAGGAAACGATTTGAGAGCCGACATGAGAAACACGTTGGATAGCCAAACTAATGATCTGAGGAACATGATGGCTAGTTTCTTCCAAGGTAATCAACCCTCTTCTCCGGGTACTCTTCCGAGTAACACCGTTGCAAATCCAAGAGGGGAGATGAAAGCAATCACCACTCGAAGTGGCAAAGGTACCAAGGAACCCGAGCTTCCTATACCTCCACCGGTGGTTGTGACTAAGGAGAACGAGTCACCTGCTCCTATTCCTCATCCTTCTCCTTCCCCAATTTCTCCACCTCTTCCTTCTACCCCTCCTCCACCCAAGGATGTGAGTGATCCTATTCTTCCAAAGCCTTCCTCTTCTTCCAATATACCTTATCCATCTAGGTTGAGGAAAGAGAAGCTCAAAAGCAAGGACGATATTCAGGTTTCTAACTTTCTTAAGATGTTTAAACAACTGAATTTCAATATCTCCTTCGCTGAGGCTCTCGCTCACATGCCTAAATATGCGAAAATGTTTAAAGATCTTCTGAGTGACATGGAAAAGCTCCTCGATATTGCCAACACCCAACTTAATGAGAATTGCTCTGCAGTTAAGGAAATTGCCAACCAAGCTTGGTGATCCGGGTCGTTAATTCCTTGCAATTTCCAGGGAGTAGAGGATTGCATGGCCCTAGCCGATCTAGGTGCCAGTATTAATCTCATGCCTCTAAGCGTTTGGAAGCAATTGCCTCTCCCTGAGCTAGTCCCCACCAAAATGACTTTGGAATTAGCTAACCGTACGGTTGCTTATCTAGTGGGGATAGCCGAAGACGTCATTGTAGGAGTCGACAAATTCACCTTCCCTGCTGATTTTGTTGTCGTCGACTACGAGATGGACCCCCGTGTTCCACTAATTGTTGGTCGTCCATTCTTGAGGACCGGTCGCACTCTCATCGATGTTGAAGCCGGTGAGCTTATCATGAGAGTGGGTGACGATAAAGTAGTCTTCAACATGGGAAAGTTGTCTAAACAGCCTTATTCATATGAGAGTGTTAATTGTATTGACGTTCTTGATGAGGCTTGTGAAGAACACTTTAACGATACTTGCAAAAGTATTCCTACCTCTCTTCCCAATGTTGAGACCGTGTCCTCTATTGATTCATCGTTGTCTCTATTTGGAGATAGTGATTTATTTTGGAACAATCTTGAAGATACCATGGGAGATGCGAACTTAGCTACTAATGATTCTCCCACCGATGGGGATGAAGACATGAATTTCTTTGACAATATTCTCAACGAAGACAATCCTTCGCCTCCATCTCCCACGGTCATTGCTATCGATACTTCGACTTCGAATACGCCTCCCGTCGAATATCATCCGGATTTGGAACTTAAGGAGTTGCCGCCCCATCTTGAGTATGTATTCCTTGAAGAAGAGAAGAAGTCGCCAGTCATCATTGCTAAGGACCTAAAGGAAGAAGAAAAAGCCCGACTTATCACCGTGTTGAAAGATCACAAGAAGGCTATTGCTTGGAAAATTTCTGATATTCGTGGAATTGATCCTCACTTCTGCACACACAAAATTCTCATGGAGGACGACTTTAAGCCCACAATTCAAAGCCAACGAAGGGTGAATCCAAAAATACATGAAGTCATCAAAACAGAGGTTATCAAACTTCTTGATGCGGGTATGATTTACCCTATTTCAGATTCACCATGGGTTAGTCCAATCCATTGTGTGCCCAAGAAGGGCGGAATAACCGTTGTTCCCAATGCAAACAACGAGTTGATTTCCACTCGTCTCGTTACTGGGTGGAGAGTTTGTATAGACTACCGCAAACTCAATGATGCCACGAGAAAGGATCATTTCCCTCTACCTTTTATGGACCAAATGCTTGAACGTTTAGCGGGTAATGAATATTACTGCTTTCTTGATGGTTTCTCGGGTTATTTCCAAATACCCATCGATCCCCAAGATCAAGAGAATACAACATTCACTTGTCCCTATGGCACATTTGCTTACAAAAGAATGCTTTTTGGCTTATGCAATGCCCCCAGGACTTTCCAAAGGTGCATGTTGGCTATCTTCCATGACATGGTTGAACAAACCATGGAAGTCTTCATGGATGATTTCTCGGTCTTCGGGGATTCCTTCTCTTCTTGCCTTGCCAATTTGGAACGTATGCTAAAGCGGTGCGAAGACACTCGCCTTGTTCTGAATTGGGAAAAATGCCATTTTATGGTAAAAGAAGGCATCGTGCTGGGACACAAGATTTCCAAAGCCGGTCTTGAAGTAGACCGTGCTAAAGTCGATGTTATCGCCAAATTGCCTCCACCTTCAACCTTAAAAGGTGTGAGAAGTTTCCTGGGTCATGCGGGCTTCTACCGTCGATTCATCAAAGATTTTTCTCAAATCGCTCGCCCGATGACCCACCTCTTGGAAAAAGATACTCCTTTTATCTTTTCCAAAGAGTGTCTTGAAGCCTTCAACTCGCTTAGGGATAAACTAACTAAGGCACCCGTCTTGGTTACCCCTATTTGGGAGCTTCCCTTTGAGTTGATGTGCGATGCTAGTGATTTTGCTATTGGAGCGGTTCTGGGACAAAGAGTGAACAAACACTTCCAACCAATCCATTACGCTAGCAAGACAATGACGGGGGCACAATTGCATTATACGACAACGGAAAAAGAGCTTTTAGCTGTTGTCTATGCTTTTGAAAAATTCCGCCCCTATCTTGTCCTTTCTACAACAATTGTGTATACCGATCATTCCGCGTTGAAGTACTTGTTGACAAAGCAATATTCCAAACCAAGACTTCTTCGCTAGGTTTTGCTGCTCCAGGAATTTAAAATCGACATTCGCGATAAAAAAGGAGCAGAAAACTTAGCCGCGGATCATCTCAGCAGACTTGAGGATCCTTACCAAGGGGATCATCCGAACAAAGAAACCAATGATTCTTTTCCCTTGGAGACCTTAATGTCTATAAATTCGAATTCTGATGAAACCCCGTAGTTTGCGGACTTTGCAAACTACTTGGCGGGTGGAATTCTCAAGGAAGGGTTGACGTCTCAACAAAAGAAAAAGTTCTTCACCGACATTAAGACTTAATTTTGGGACGACCCTTACCTATTCAACCAATGTGCCGACCTGATTATCCGCCGATGTGTTGACGGACCGGCAGCTTCAAAAATCCTTGATGCTTGCCACAAAGGACCCACCGGTGGTCACTTTGGTCCCAACTACACCGCCAAAAAAGTGTTTGATTCGGGATTTTATTGGCCCTCCATATATCGTGACGCTCACGATATGGTTAAATGATGTGATGTGTGCCAGAAACAAGGCACAATCACACATAAAGACGAGATGCCTCAGAATTTCATTCAAGAGTGTGAAATCTTTGATGTTTGGGGTATCGACTTTATGGGGCCATTCCCTTCTTCTAAAGGAAACAAATACATCCTTGTAGCCGTTGACTACGTCTCCAAATGGGTTGAAGCCAAAGCTTTACCCACTAATGACGCAAGGGTGGTTTGTAACTTTTTGAAAGCTCTTTTCGCTAGATTCGGTGTGCCTCGTGCCATTATTAGTGATCGTGGGACTCATTTCTGCAATGACCAATTTGCTAGAGTCATGGCTAAGTACGGTGTAAATCATCGTCTTTCCACATCCTACCACCCACAAACTAATGGCCAGGCTGAAATATCCAACCGAGGACTTAAGCGAATTCTGGAACGAACCGTGGGAGAGCATCGTGCCTCATGGGCTGATAAACTTGATGATGCTTTGTAGGCTTTCCGTACTGCTTACAAGACCCCGATCGGTTGTACGCCTTATCGTCTTGTGTACGGGAAAGCGTGCCACCTCCCCATTGAGTTGGAGCACAAGGCCTACTGGGCCTTGAAGTGGGCTAATTTTGATATTAACAAAGCCGGTGACCTACGCAAGATCCAACTCAATGAGCTCAATGAACTTCGGAATGAGGCTTATGAAAATTCTTTGATCTATAAGGAAAGAACTAAGCTCATTCACGACTCCAAGATCAAAAACCGAGAGTTCCATGTTGGAGACAAAGTCTTACTTTTTAACTCTCGGTTGAAAATCTTTTCGGGAAAGCTCAAATCTCGTTGGTCTGGCCCATTCACCATTGCCCAAATTTTTCCATATACTCTCGAGCTCGCTCAACCTAATGGACCAAATTTTAAGGTGAATGGCCAACGAGTGAAGTTGTACTTTGGTGAGGACAACTCTCAGGAGGTGATTCCATCCCTCACCACGTTCCCCGTGAACTAATTTTGGGTCGAGTCAGGCTCGTGACTCAGTTATCAAAAACAAGCGCTCCTCGGGAGGCAGCCCGAGTATCTATCCTTTTATGTTTTAACCTCCTAAGTGTAGGGGGACCTCTATAGGTGTTTTCTATTTGTGTGGTGATGTGATTACAGGGATAAGTGCACTCTTGGAAACTTTGAAGAACCGTGCTCCCGTGTTATCCGATATCCGGTTCTATCTCTTAAACTATCGTGATTAAATTTTCTTCATACTCACATTTGAAATTGATCACTTTAGTCGTCTCTTCCTTAACTCGAGTTAACCAACGTGCACAATGTCATAAGTGTAGGGGAAACTTTTCCCACATGCTTAAACATTGAGGACAATGTTTATCTTAAGTGTAGGGGGGACTTCTATCGAAGTTTTAAGTGGACTTTTCCATGAAAACGCCTTCATTTAACCGGAAAATCCTATTTTTCAACATTTTTCAAATTTTTTATTAACTTTGGCCATTTAGTCGTAATTTTTAAATTTTTATCTTTGCCTTCATATGTATATATCCCGCAATAAAGTCAAGAATATTAATAAAGTGGTGTAGCTAGTTTAGAAGTCTTTGACATATTAGGCCCGTTGCGTTTATTTTGACTCAACCCGAATAAACTTATCCAAGTTTATTCTAGCTAGTATCCTTAACCATGTAGACCTTAATTGGTTTATTAGGCTAAGTGTCCACGAGTCTCATTACTTGAGATTTTAAATTGTGGAGGACGAGAAATGATAGAGTCAATTATAAGTCGGTATTCTTGCACAAGCTCACTTGGTGTAATTATTTGCCTATTCTCCCATCACTTGCTAATAAATTATCTGCAATAAGTAAGGTCGTACGATTTGAAAAGTTACTTAGCTTCTAGCCCAAGATCGTTTAAAAGTTGCTCGGTAATGATAAGAGTTCATAGCTGATAGGTGTGTAAACACCCATCCTTTTACCACTTAATTCTGGCTAAAACGAGACCAAAACGCGTATTTAATATCATTTGTTTGGAATTATGCGTGGTTTTTGTGTTTATAGTGTTTTCAGAGCCAACCGGATGGATAATGGAGAAAACATGGGATTGCACGGGATTTATCGAAGAAAAAGACTCAAGATAAAGTCTATTGTCCAAGAGATGCAAAAGATTTGAAGTCATTGGGCCTATTCGAAGATTTATCGAAGAAAAGGACCAAAGATGGAAGATTTACATAAGTCGAAGAAACTCAAGTCTATTAAACGAAGAAATTAAAAGACGAGTTGAATTTAATCGACGAAAAATCCCGAATCAGAATAAAAAACGTCAACTTTTCTGAAAAGACGAGAAGACAAGAAGAACGGGAGAAAGCCCACTCACCAACCAAAAGACAAGGCTATATAAAGCCCATCCCCTCACACTTTCCTGGCAGTTTTTTAGTTTTCTTCTCTTCCCCTTTTTTCTCCTTTTTAGTTCGTATCATCACCAACACCACTAGGGTGTTTGGTGATCTTGATCTTTGTTTTTTCTATCTTGTAATTTTAATCTTTGTTTTATCTTGTTAAAACATTAATCATCAATACAAGTTCTTGTTTAATCTTTCCATTTCATCTTGTTCATCTCCATTTATTTGGGTTAAAGTTTAAACTCTTGTTTGATTGATTTGATCTTGAAAAAGTTGTTGAATTTGTGTTTTTACTGTTGGGATTTGTTACTTATGGTTATTAGATGATTTGTGGTTAATTTGGTAAAACCTTTTTGAGTATTTAGTTTGATTTTTGATTAAATTTGTCTTCCTTGTTCTTCGGGGTTCTGCTACTGTATGTGTGTTTCCAGACTTCCGGATGAACTCAAAAGTTCTGGATGAACATCAAAGTTCCGAGTGAATATGGTTATTTAAAAGTTCCGATTGAGTTTTCCTTTTAAAGTTCCGAGTCAGTTGAAAACTTCCGAACGAACTGAAAGTTCCAGGTGAACCTAATCTTCCGAATGAACTGAAGTTCCGGATGAGTAAAAAGTTCCGAATGAATGTTTGTTGTTAAAAGTTCCGATTGAGTTTTTCTTAAAAAGTTCCGAATAAACTTCCGGACCAAAAGTTCCGGACGAACTTCCGGATCAACAAGTTCCGAACGAAGTTCCGGACGAACTTCCGAACCAAACTTCCGAAGAAAGTTCTGAGTGAAGGATTTCTAAAAGTTCCGAATGAAGACTTCCGGGTGAAAACTTCCAGATCAAAAGTTCCGAATCAAGGTTTAAACTTCCGAATCAATCATCTTTTGAGCTTCATTAATTGTTACTGTTTCTTTAGGTTACTGTTTCTTCATTTTAACTTTAATTTCAGTTTTAATTTTAATTTTAATTTTAATTTTAATTCAAGTTTTTATTAATTGTCATTAAATTAATTATCTTTGATTTAAGTTTTCATTTTAATACATTTAAACTTTTTAGTAGACTAGAAAACTAAAACCCCCTTTTAGTAACCAAGAACAATCATTCCACTTACGGCCGAGATCAATTCGAGAGGATTCCGAGAGAATAAAATTGAACCCTAGTAAAATGCATGTATCAAATGGCGCCGCTGCCGGCTCTTCTCGTTAAGATCAAAAGTTTTTTGTGAGAACTTGGATTTTGGGATCCGTTCCCCGTGAACATTACTTTTTCTTAAAAATCTTCAAAAAATCCAAAAAAAATATAAAATTTTCAAAAATACAAAAAAAATTAAAAAAAACATAAAAACCAAAAATATTTTTGCTTTGTTTTTCTTTGTTCGTTCTTTTGCAGGTGTATGCGCACTCGATCCACGTCTTATCAAGAGCCCGAGCCTCTCGATAACTTGGACATGACCGGTGTACAAAACAACAACAACTTACCACCTCCAAACAACAATAATAACAACAACAACCCACCTTTCAACAACATGAACAATAACAACAACAATGAGCCCCTTCCGGATAATCGCCCGATGATTGAACTGCTGCAAGCTCATGTAGATGGCAACACCGATCCAATTGTCATACCTCCAATTGCCGCCAACAACTTTGAGCTAAAATCAGGCTTTATCCAGATGGTCTCCGCTCAACCATTCTTGGGACGTAACATTGATGATCCACACGACCATATCAAGAGATTCTTGCAACTAACCAACACGGTCAAATTCAATGGTGTGCCACAAGAGGTTATCAGGTTACAACTTTTTCCCTTTTCTTTAGAGGGACAAGCCCGGCATTGGCTTGCTAAGGAACCGCCACAGCGTATTCTCTCGTGGACGGATTTGGAAACCAAGTTTATCAATTACTTTTTCCCACCCTCTCGTACTACCGCTTTGCGGAATGAAATCATAAATTTTGAACAAAAGTACAATGAGTCGTTCAGTGAATCTTGGGATCGTTTTAAAGATCTTTTAAGAAAATGCCCACAACATGGTTTTACCAAAGTACATCAAATTAATACTTTTTACAATGGTTTAAACATCAGTGACCAAGATTCACTAAACAGTGCCTCGGGGGGTATTTTTTGGCTAAGACTTCCAATGCTGCTTGGGATATCATTGAGAATAAGTCTCGTGTGCAAACCAAGAGTGTTCGGACCAATGTCGCTAGTGCTAGCACTAATGACAGCGACAAGCGACTTGACAAAATCACTGTGCTTCTTGAATCGCTTGTCACCCACACCGTCAGCAACAACAACAACAACAACGTTAAAAACGCTCAAGTTAACGCTGTCAGCCAACCTTGTGAGATATGCGGTGGTCCTCACTCTTACACCACTTGTACCACTACCCAAGACTACCCTGCTGAGAATGTGAATGCGGCATATGGCACCTATCCTCAACCTGCTTATCAAGCTAGACCTCAAGGTGACCGTAATTTGCTTAGCTACCGCTCCAACAACTATCTTTCTCCACCTGGTTTCCCCCCAAACAACCCAAACCAACAACAAAACATCAGCCGCTCTCCTCAACAACAACAACAACCTCGTACACCATACATCCCTCCTCACAAGCAGCAACACCCACCTCAACATAACAACCAAGTTTACCAACAACCTGCTTATCAACCACCCGCATACAATGCTCCTCCAAACCAACCCACTGCATTACACCAAGAGGTTGCAACCTACATGAGGACCAATGATGTGATCGTGGAAAATCTCCAACAGGAAGTGCGAAACTTGAAAGCAGACTTGGTCAAGCAAGGAAACGATTTAAGAGCCGACATGAGAAACACGTTGGATAGCCAAACTAATGACTTGAGGAACATGATGGCTAGTTTCTTCCAAGGTAATCAACCCTATTCTTCGGGTACTCTTCCGAGTAACACCGTTGCGAATCCAAGAGGGGAGATGAAAGCAATCACTACTCGAAGTGGTAAAGGTACCAAGGAACCCGAGCTTCCTATACCTCCACCAGTGATTGTGACTAAGGAGACCGAGTCACCTGCTCCTATTCCTCATCCTTCTCCTTCCCCGATTTCTCCACCTCTTCCTTCTACCCCTCCTCCACCCAAGGATGTGAGTGATCCTATTCTTCCAAAGCCTTCCTCTTCTTCCAATATACCTTATCCATCTAGGTTGAGGAAAGAGAAGCAAAAGAGCAAGGACGATATTCAGGTTTCGAACTTCCTTAAAATGTTCAAACAACTGAATTTCAATATTTCCTTCGCTGAGGCTCTCGCTCACATGCCTAAATATGCGAAAATGTTTAAAGATCTTCTGAGCGACAAGGAAAAGCTCCTCGATATTGCCAACACCCAACTTAATGAGAACTGTTCTGCAGTGCTCTTAAGGAAATTGCCAACCAAGCTTGGTGATCCGAGTCGTTTCTTAATTCCTTGCAATTTCCCGGGAGTAGAGAATTGCATAGCCCTAGCCGATCTAGGTGCCAGTATTAATCTTATGCCTCTAAGCGTTTGGAAGCAATTATCTCTCCCAGAGCTAGTCCCCACCAAAATGACTTTGGAATTGGCCAACCGTACAGTTGCTTATCCAGTGGGGATAGCCGAAGACGTCATTGTAGGAGTCGACAAATTCACCTTCCCTGCTGATTTCGTTGTCGTCGACTACGAGATGGACCCCCGTGTGCCACTAATTGTTGGTCGTCCATTCTTGAGGACCGGTCGCACTCTCATCGATGTTGAAGCCGGTGAGCTTATCATGAGAGTGGGTGACGATAAAGTAGTCTTCAACATGGGAAAGCTTTCTAAACAACCTTATTCTTACGAGAGTGTTAATTGTATTGACGTTCTTGATGAGGCTTGTGAAGAACACTTCAAAGATTCTTGTAAAAGTATTCCTACCTCTCTTCCCAATGTTGAAACCGTTTCCTCTATCGACTCATCACTATCTCTATTTGGAGAAAGTGATTTCCTTTGGAAAGATTTTGAAGCCACCATGGGAGATGTGAATTTAGACAATGACGATTCTACTACCAATTAGGATGAAGATCTCCGCCTCATTGAAAACCTTCTCAAAGAAGACAATCTTTCTCCTCTATCTCTGACGGTTACTGCTATTGATCCTCCTTCTCCTAAAGAGGTGACTACTGATGATCCATCATTAGTTTCACCATCTATTGAGGATCCTCCCACTCTTGAGCTTAAGGACCTACCTCCTCATCTTGAGTACGTTTTCCTTGAAGACAACGAGAAGTCGCCCGTCATCATCGCAAAGGACCTAAAAGAAGAAGAAAAAGCCCGACTTGTCGCCGTGTTGAAGAAGCATAAAACAGCTATCGCTTGGAAAATCTCCGACATTCGTGGAATTGATCCTCACTTCTGCACACACAAAATTCTCATGGAGGACGACTTTAAGCCTACTATTCAAAGCCAACGAAGGGTGAATCCAAAAATCCATGAAGTCATCAAAACAGAGGTTATCAAACTTCTTGATGTGGGTATGATTTACCCTATTTCGGATTCACCATGGGTTAGTCCAATCTATTGTGTGCCTAAGAAAGGCGGCATCACCGTTGTGCCAAATGCAAACAACGAGCTGATTCCTACCCGTCTCGTTACTGGGTGGAGAGTTTGTATAGACTACCGCAAACTCAATGATGCTACGAGAAAGGATCATTTCCCTCTACCTTTTATGGACCAAATGCTTGAACGATTAGCGGGTAATGAATATTACTGCTTTCTTGATGGTTTCTCGGGTTATTTCCAAATACCCATCGATCCCCAAGATCAAGAGAAGACTACATTCACTTGTCCCTATGGCACATTTGCTTACAAAAGAATGCCTTTTGGCTTATGCAATGCCCCCGGGACTTTCCAAAGGTGCATGTTAGCTATCTTCCATGACATGGTTGAACAAACCATGGAAGTCTTCATGGATGATTTCTCGGTCTTCGGGGATTCCTTGTCTTCTTGCCTTGCCAATTTGGAACATATGCTTAAGCGGTGCGAAGACACTCGCCTTGTTCTGAATTGGGAAAAATGCCATTTTATGGTAAAAGAAGGCATCGTGCTGGGACACAAAATTTCCAAAGCCGGTCTTGAAGTAGACCGTGCTAAATTCGATGTTATCGCCAAGTTGCCTCCACCTTCAACCGTGAAGGGTGTGAGAAGTTTTTTGGGTCATGCGGGCTTCTACCGACGATTCATCAAAAATTTTTCTCAAATCGCTCGCCCAATGACCCACCTCTTGGAAAAAGATACTCCTTTTATCTTTTCCAAAGAGTGTCTTGAAGCCTTCACCTCGCTTAAGGATAAGCTTACTAAGGCACCCGTCTTAGTTACCCCTAATTGGGAGCTGCCTTTTGAGTTGATGTGCGATGCTAGTGATTTTGCTATTGGAGCGGTTCTGGGACAAAGAGTGAATAAACACTTCCAACCAATCCATTACGCTAGCAAGACAATGACAGGGGCACAATTGCATTATACGACAACCGAAAAAGAGCTTTTAGCTGTTGTCTATGCTTTTGAAAAATTCCGCCCCTATCTTGTCCTTTCTACAACAATTGTGTATACCGATCATTCCGAGCTGAAGTACTTTTTGACAAAGCAAGATTCCAAACCAAGACTTCTTCGCTGGGTTTTGCTGCTCCAAGAATTTAAAATCGAAATTCGCGATAAAAAAGGAGCTGAAAATTTAGCCGCGGATCATCTCAGCAGACTTGAGGATCCTTACCAAGGGGATCATCCAAACAAAGAAATCAATGATTCTTTTCCCTTGGAGACCTTAATGTCTATAAATTCGAAATCTAATGAAACCCCGTGGTTTGCGGACTTTGCAAACTACTTGGCGGGTGGAATTCTCAAGGAAGGGTTGACGTCCCAACAAAAGAAAAAGTTCTTCACCGACATTAAGACTTACTTTTGGGACGACCCTTACCTATTTAAACAATGTGCCGACCTGATTATCCGCCGATGTGTTGACGGACCGGCAGCGTCAGAAATCCTTGATGCTTACCACAAAGGACCCACCGGTGGTCACTTTGGTCCCAACTACACCGCCAAAAAAGTGTTTGATTCGGGATTTTATTGGCCCTCCATATATCGTGACGCTCACAATATGGTTAAACGATGTGATGTGTGCCAGAAACAAGGCACGATCACACATAAAGACGAGATGCCTCAGAATTTCATTCAAGAGTGTGAAATCTTTGATGTTTGGGGTATCGACTTTATGGGGCCATTCCCTTCTTCTAAAAGAAACAAATACATCCTTATAGTCGTTGACTACGTCTCCAAATGGGTTGAAGCCAAAGCTTTACCCACTAATGACGCAAGGGTGGTTTGTAACTTTTTGAAAGCTCTTTTCGCTAGATTCGGTGTGCCTCGTGCCATTATTAGTGATCGTGGGACTCATTTTTGCAATGACCAATTCGCAAGAGTCATGGATAAGTACGGTGTAAACCATCGTCTATCCACAGCCTACCACCCACAAACTAATGGCTAGGCTGAAATATCCAACCGAGGACTGAAGCGAATTCTTGAAAGAACCGTGGGAGAGCATCGTGCCTCATGGGCTGATAAACTTGATGATGCTTTGTGGGCTTTCCGTACTGCTTACAAGACCCCAATCGGCTGTACGCCTTATCGTCTTGTGTACGGGAAAGCATGCCACCTCCCCATTGAGTTGGAGCACAAGGCTTATTGGGCCTTGAAGTGGGCTAATTTTGATATAAACGAAGCCGGTGACATACGCAAGATCCAACTCAATGAGCTGAATGAACTCCGTAATGAGGCTTATGAAAATTCTTTGATCTATAAGGAAAGGACTAAGCTCATTCACGATTCTAAGATTAAGAACCGAGAGTTCCATGTTGGAGACAAAGTCTTACTTTTTAACTCTCGGTTGAAAATCTTTTCGGGAAAGCTCAAATCTCGTTGGTCCGGCCCATTCACCATTGCCCAAATTTTTCCATATGGTACTCTCGAGCTCGCTCAACCTAATGGACCTAATTTTAAGGTGAATGGCCAACGAGTGAAGTTGTACTTTGGTGAGGACACCTCTCAGGAGGTGATTCCATCCCTCACCACGTTCCCCATGAACTAATTTTGGGTCGAGTCAGGCTCGTGACTCGGTTATCAAAAACAAGCGCTCCTCGGGAGGCAGCCCGAGTATCTATCCTTTTATGTTTTAACCTCCTAAGTGTAGGGGAGCCTCTATAGGTCTTTCTTTTTGTGTGGTGATGTGATTACAGGGATAACTGCACTCTTGGAATCTTTGAAGAACCGTGCTCCCGTGTTATCCGAAATCCGGTTCTATCTCTCAACTATCGTGACTCAATTTTCTTCATACTCACATTTGAAATTGATCACCTTAGTCGTCTCTTCCTTAACTTGAGTTAACCAACGTGCACAATGTCATAAGTGTAGGGGAGACTTTTCCCACATGCTTAAACATTGAGGACAATGTTTATCTTAAGTGTAGGGGGGACTTCTATCGAACTTTTAAGTGGACTTTTCCATGAAAATGCCTTCATTTAACCGGAAAATCATATTTTTCAACATTTTTCAAATTTTATACTAACTTTGGCCATTTAGTCGTAATTTTTAAATTTTTATCCTTGCTTTCATATGTATATATCCCGCAATAAAGTCAAAAATATTAATAAAGTGGTGTAGCTAGTTTAGAAGTCTTTGACAAGTTAGGCCCGTTGCGTTTATTTTGACTCAACCCTAATAGACTTATCAAAGTTTATTCTAGCTAGTATCCTTAACCAGGTAGACCTTAATTGGTTTATTAGGCTAAGTGTCCACGAGTCTCATTACATGAGATTTTAAATTATGGAAGACAAGAAATGATAGAGTCAATTATAAGTCGGTATTCTTGCACAAGCTCACTTGGTATAATTATTTGCCTATTCTCCCATCACTTGCTAAAAATTTATCTGCAATAAGTAAGGTCGTACGATTTGAAAAGTTACTTAGCTTCTAGCCCAAGATCGTTTAAAATTTGCTCGGTAATGATAAGAGTTCATAGCCAAGGCATAACTTATGAAGCAGGGCGCGAAGATTGGCGAGTCCGAAAAGGCCCTAACAAGGCATGAGGATTCCATTTTATTGCTAAAGATCCAAGGTGATGTGAAAAGCATTATTCCCAAAGTCAATATGAAGGATCAAGACTCACGACGAAAAGCAATCAACTCCCATAAAGATGATGGAGAAGTCTATCCGAAAAGACCCTAACAAGGTATAAGGATAAATAGATCCAAGTCCGAAAAGGAGGCGGATCGTTGTATCTCAAAATCCCAAATAGAGATTGAAGAAATAATCATGAAGTCGTGGTCAACAAAGTTGGAGTACCTCTCAAAAGTCTCCAAGTGAAGAAACTCTATGAACGATGAGAAGACCATTATCTGAAGCACGTCTCTCAAGATATGAAGTATGAAGTACATGGAAAATATCGGCCCGAGAAAGGTCTCAAATCGTGAACCGAGTTATGCCAAGATATGAACTTTTTGATATCCCGAGAAGCAGTTTTAAGAGATTTTGTCCTTTAGCTAACTATTGATCAAATCGTCCTACTTTGCTTTCAGCCTAAATAAACTATCAAAATAAGTCCAAAAATGCATCTTCATGATCATTCTAAGACAAAAATAAAATATAAGAGATACACCTAGGAATAAGGGAGTTTAAGCATTTAATTAAGCCATGTGTGTAAGTGTTTGAATTGCTAACATATAATAACAATGATCTCGTTTTTAAGCTTAGTTTGGGGAACGCGAAACTTGAGGGTGATAAATCTTCGCAGCACCAAAGCCCTAATGTAAGTCATTGATCTCTTTGCAAGTTATTTCCATGTAGCTATTTTCAAGTGAAAATGGTTTTCTATCCTTCTGTTTCCTTTAAAGTTTAAATTCCTTTAAGTACTTTAATTTTTGTCTAGTAGTATTTGGATAAGGCCAAGGTTGATTAATGATGAGAAAAGTGTAAAATTGCTTTATCACTGAGCATTGCATGAGGGCATGGCAATGGTTAAGTGTAGGGGATTTGATAGGTGTGTAAACACCCATCCTTTTACCACTTAATTCTGGCTAAAACGATACCAAAATGCGTATTTAATATCATTTATTTGGAATTATGCGTGGTTTTTGTGTTTATTGTGTTTTCAGAGCCAACCGGATGGATAATGGAGAAAACATGGGATTGCACGGGATTTATCGAAGAAAAAGACTCAAGATAAAGTCTATTGTCCAAGAGATGCAAAAGATTTGAAGTCACTGGGCCTATTCGAAGATTTATCGAAGAAAAGGACCAAAGATGGAAGATTTACATAAGTCGAAGAAACTCAAGTCTATTAAACGAAGAAATTAAAAGACGAGTTGAATTTAATCGATGACAAATCCCGAATCAGAATCGAAAACGTCAACTTTTCTGAAAAGACGAGAAGACAAGAAGAACGGGAGAAAGCCCACTCACCAACCAAAAGACAAGGCTATATAAAGCCCATCCCCTCACACTTTCCTGGCAGTTTTTTAGTTTTCTTCTCTTCCCCTTTTTTCTCCTTTTTAGTTCGTATCACCACCAACACCACTAGAGTGTTTGGTGATCTTGATCTTTGTTTTTTCTATCTTGTAATTTTAATCTTTGTTTGATCTTGTTAAAACATTAATCATCAATACAAGTTCTTGTTTAATCTTTCCATTTCATCTTGTTCATCTCTATTTATTTGGGTTAAAGTTTAAACACTTGTTTGATTGATTTGATCTTGAAAAAGTTGTTGAATTTGTGTTTTTACTGTTGGCATTTGTTACTTATGGTTATTAGATGATTTGTGGTTAATTTGGTAAAACCTTTTTGAGTATTTAGTTTGATTTTTGATTAAATTTGTCTTCCATGTTCTTCGGGGTTCTGCTACTGTATGTGTGTTTCCAGACTTCCGGATGAACTCAAAAGTTCCGGATGAACATCAAAGTTCCGAATGAATATGGTTATTTAAAAGTTCCGACTGAGTTTTCCTTTTAAAGTTCCGAGTCAGTTGAAAACTTCCGAACGAACTGAAATTTCCGGATGAACCTAATCTTCCGAATGAACTGAAGTTCCGGATGAGTAAAAAGTTCCGAATGAATGTTTGTTGTTAAAAGTTCCGATTGAGTTTTTCTTAAAAAGTTCCGAATAAACTTCCGGACCAAAAGTTCCGGACGAACTTCCGGATCAACAAGTTCCGAACGAAGTTCCGGACGAACTTCCGAACCAAACTTCCGAAGAAAGTTCCGAGTGAAGGATTTCTAAAAGTTCCGAATGAAGACTTCCGGGTGAAAACTTCCGGATCAAAAGTTCCGAATCAAGGTTTAAACTTCCGAATCAATCATCTTTTGAGCTTCATTCATTGTTACTGTTTCTTTAGGTTACTGTTTCTTCATTTTAACTTTAATTTCAGTTTTAATTTTAATTTTAATTTTAATTTTAATTCAAGTTTTTATTAATTGTCATTAAATTAATTATCTTTGATTTAAGTTTTCATTTTAATACATTTAAACTTTTTAGTAGACTAGAAAACTAAAACCCCCTTTTAGTAACCAAGAACAATCATTCCACTTAAGGCCGAGATCAATTCGAGAGGATTCCGAGAGAATAAAATTGAACCCAAGCAAAATCTATGTATCAATAGCCAAGGCATAACTTATGAAGCGGGGCGCGAAGATTGGCGAGTCCGAAAAGGCCCTAACAAGGCATGAGGATTCCATTTTATTGCTAAAGATCCAAGGTGATGTGAAAAGCATTATTCCCAAAGTCAATATGAAGGATCAAGACTCACGACGAAAAGCAATCAACTCCCATAAAGATCATGGAGAAGTCTATCCGAAAAGACCCTAACAAGGTATGAGGATAAATAGATCCAAGTCCGAAAAGGAGGCGGATCGTTGTATCTCAAAATCCCAAATAGAGATTGAAGAAATAATCATGAAGTCGTGGTCAACAAAGTTGGAGTACCTCTCAAAAGTCTCCAAGTGAAGAAACTCTATGAACGATGAGAAGACCATTATCTCAAGCACGTCTCTAAAGATATGAAGTATGAAGTACATGCCAAATATCGGCCCGAGAAAGGTCTCAAATCGTGAACCGAGTTATGCCAAGATATGAACTTTTTGATATCCTGAGTAGCAGTTTTAAGAGATTTTGTCCTTTAGCTAACTATTGATCAAATCGTCCTACTTTGCTTTCAGCCTAAATAAACTATCGAAATAAGTCCAAAAATGCATCTTCATGATCATTCTAAGACAAAAATAAAATATAAGAGATACACCTAGGAATAAGGGATTTTAAGCATTTAATTAAGCCATGTGTGTAAGTGTTTGAATTGCTAACTTATAATAACAATGATCTCGTTTTTAAGCTTAGTTTGGGGAACGTGAAACTTGAGGGTGATAAATCTTCGCAGCACAAAAGCCCTAATGTAAGTCATTGATCTCTTTGCAAGTTATTTCCATGTAGCTATTTTCAAGTGAAAATGGTTTTCTATCCTTCTGTTTCCTTTAAAGTTTAGATTCTTTTAAGTACTTTAATTTTTGTCTAGTAGTATTTGAATAAGGCCATGGTTGATTAATTATGAGAAAAGTGTAAATTTTGCTTTATCACTAAGCATTGCATGAGGGCATGGCAATGGTTAAGTGTAGGGGATTTGATAGGTGTGTAAACACCCATCCTTTTACCACTTAATTCTGGCTAAAACAAGACCAAAACACGTATTTAATATCATTTGTTTGGAATTATGCGTGGTTTTTGTGTTTATTGTGTTTTTAGAGCCAACTTGATGAATATTGAAGAAAACATGGGATTGCACGGGTTTTACTGAAGAAAAGGACTCAAGATAAAGTCTATTGTCCAAGAGATGCAAAAGATTTGAAGTCACTGGGCCTATTCGAAGATTTATCGAAGAAAAGGACCAAAGATGGAAGATTTACATAAGTCGAAGAAACTCAAGTCTATTAAACGAAGAAATTAAAAGACGAGTTGAAATTAATCGACGACAAATCCCGAATCAGAATTGAAAACGTCAACTTTTCTGAAAAGACGAGAAGACAAGAAGAACGGGAGAAAGCCCACTCACCAACCAAAAGACAAGGCTATATAAAGCCCATCCCCTCACACTTTCCTTCCAGTTAGTTTTTTAGTTTTTCTCTCTTCCCCTTTTTTCTCTTTTCTGTTTTCGTACCATCACCAACACCACTAGGGTGTTTGGTGATCTTGATCTTTGATTTTCAATCTTGTAATTTTAATCCTTTTTTTGTTATTGTTAAAACATTAAATCATCAATACAAGTTCTTGTTTAATCTTTCCATTTCATCTTGTTCATCTCCATTTATTTGGGTTAAAGTTTAAATTCTTGTTTGATTGATTTGATCTTGAAAAAGTTGTTGAATTTGTGTTTTTACTGTTGGGATTTGTTACTTATGGTTATTAGATGATTTGTGGTTAATTTGGTAAAACCTTTTTGAGTATTTAGTTTGATTTTTGATTAAATTTGTCTTCCTTGTTCTTCGGGGTTCTGCTAGTGTATGTGTGTTTCCAGACTTCCGGATGAACTCAAAAGTTCCGGATGAACACAAAACTTCCGGATGAACATCAAAGTTCCGAATGAATATGGTTATTTAAAAGTTCCGATTGAGTTTTCCTTTTAAAGTTCCGAGTCAGTTGAAAACTTCCGAACGAACTGAAAGTTCCGGACGAACCTAATCTTCCGAATGAACTGAAGTTCCGGATGAGTAAAAAGTTCCGAATGAATGTTTGTTGTTTAAGTTCCGAGTGAGTTTTTCTTAAAAAGTTCCGAATAAACTTCCGGACCAAAAGTTCCGGACGAACTTCCGGATCAACAAGTTCCGAACGAAGTTCCGGGTGAACTTCCGAACCAAACTTCCGAAGAAAGTTCCGAGTGAAGGATTTCTAAAAGTTCCGAATGAAGACTTCCGGGTGAAAAGTTCCGGATCAAAAGTTCCGAATCAAGGTTTAAACTTCCGAATCAGTTTCTTCTGGGTAGTTTTACTGTTTCCTTACTGTTTCTGTTTCCTTACTGTTTCTTTATTTCATATTTATATTTTAACTGTGACTTTAATTTTAAATTTAATTTCAATTCTAATCTCAATTCAAGTTTTATTAATTTAAGTACTTTTAAATTTAAGTTTACATTTTCGTGCAATTTAAACATTTAGTAGATTAAGAAATCCAAACCTTTTTCTTAGTAACCAAGAACAATTATTCCACTTAAGGCCGAGATCAATTCGAGAAGACTGAGAGATTAAATGAACCCATACAAAATCAATGTATCATAATACATCATATATTGATAATGTGTTCAAAACTAAACCAAATCTTTTTATTTGTGTAGAGAAAATTATTTTTAATGCATTTTGAAGAATTTAATAATCTCAAGGGCAGAGAAGTGAACTTAAAAAACAAAAATCATAAGACAAAATTGAGCTACAAATAGACAACGCCAAGAATGGAACATCGGATTCTCGATTGATAGAACAAAGGCAGGTACATGAGATGACAAAAGACGAGCGCCCAGTTTGCAACAAAAATGTTAATGCATGAGATCAACGTCCATTGTTTTAGGCATTTGAACAGTTTATCTTTTAGTAATTCTCGTATGGTGATGTAATGCTTTAACTTTGTAATGCTACTAAATCATTATTTTTTGTTGAATATGAAAATGGAAAAACAACTGTGGATGTAACTCTTGGATAAATGGCTATTTTGTTAAAGAATTTATCATATTTATGAAGCATATTTGTTACCTTTTTTTAGTATAATATATGATAATGCAATATCATGTAACTCTTAAATTTTTTCATATATGTATTGCATTATTTGGAATTAAACAACTTATATGTAAAATATACATGCATCAAGAGTAAACGTAGTAGAAAATAAAAGATCACATATGCTAGAGGTAATGAACATAAAAGACTATAATACATACCTTTCTTGCAACAATGGTGGAAGAACCCTAGAACACCAAACAAGAAAACCCCTCCTATTGTACCACATGAATCACCTCCAAAAATCCCAAGATTGAAGTTATGATATTCTCTAACGATATCCACACAACACCTCAATCAACCATCATTAATTGCTAGGTCTTGACACACGAATACTTGAACAAACAAGAGGCAACAATTCCCCTCTTTTTCTTTGTTATGTTGGATTGCCACAAGTGAGAGACAATAAGAGAGTATAATTTTTCTAACTAGTAAAAATGAACCAAAACCCATTGTATTTATAGTGTAAAGGGACAAGGTTAAACATAAGAATGATATGAAACAACCAAATCTTTTCAATGTTTAGTTTTATGTCGCCTTTTGTTCTCCCTTAAGCACAAGGCACCAAGAGATGTTTATCCCCTTCGTTTAACTTTTTGACTTTATATTTTAAGTATGTAAACTTATAGTTAATTTTCTTAAAGTCCTTAAGTCTTTTGGTTAATCCTTGATAAACCTTCTAACTTATTAACTAACCATCGTTACATATTCGTTAGTGACAAATTAAGTATGCATAATAAATATAAACATGTTATATTATATATCTTAATAAAGAGTTGTATCAATATCGAAGTGTGTGACCTTTAGGCCCACGTACTTTCAGCCATATAAAATATTAACTATGACTTACACACATCCCAACAGCTTTAACTTGCAGAAGTCTCAGTCTAGTATACTCTATACTAACATTGACATGTAGTCTAGCAACACTATTAATTCTACAAAAAGTACATAAGTATCGTTTCAGTAAACATTCTTAGCCTTATGGTATAAGTTATTGCATCCCTTATTTTTCTAATATTGTTAATCATGAATATGAATTAAAGTCATTTCATGTATTAACGACTATTTTCTCATTTGTGTATTGATCATGATTTCCAAATGTAAAAAGAATCATCTTTACTACTATTTGGGCACGGTCATGTAAACATTTGATCAACCTTTTGAGGGGCCTAATATGTATTATACTCTATTCATTGAGAAACAAAATCCTATTTTTACTACAAGTACCTTGTTGGGATGTGTGTAAGTCATAGATAGTATTTTATACGAGCGGGAGTACGTGGACCTAAGAGGTCATACTCTTAGATATCGGGATCATCTTTTATTAAGATATACGATATATATGGCTATATTTATTGTATAATCGTAGATTGATAAAAGTGTATACTTAACGGTAATTAATTAACAAGTTAAATGGTTCAACAAAGATTAATTAAAAAGACTTCATACTTTAAGGTAATTAATGTAATTACATAACTAAGTATTATAGAAAATCAAAAAGTCAAATCAAACATCCCAAGGGTGTTGGTGAAAGTTTATGGACTTATATTTAATAGTCGTGTGATAGGATCGAACTCGAGATTACGGGATTGCACTCTATACGTAAAGAGTTAATTTTTAATAAATATATTTATTGTATTTATTAATTTATTTAATAAATATATATATTTATGTATTTATTAAATTAAACCGAGATATAACTTTAACGATCGATAAATAATTAAGAGTTAAGTATTTACGAGCGTTATGGAATAAATGGTAGGTAGAATAAATAGAAAAAAGGATGGAAGATTCCGAAACACCGCTAAGGGGTGTTTTGGGCCTTCGGTTATGGAGGCAAGGGGAGGGGGAAAAACTTTCCTTTTATTTGTTTGAGACTACAAGAATTAGGTCTATATAAACAATACCCCACCTCATAAATCAAGACATAAAAATACATCCCCTTCCTCTCTTTCTTGCGATCGCAACACATAACCACACAAGGCTTTCAGTTGGTTTTTGTGTTCTTTCGGTTTTACTTATAATCTAGTCCTAGCTCCTCTCTAGGGTTGTTAGGTACATTTTCCACAAGCGTTGAAGCTCGGTTTACACGTGCTAGAATCACGGTTAACTCATTGTATTACGTGTGTACAAGAACGTAATATAGTCTTACTTTAGACTATATCGTGGTGGTGTTCGTTATAAACCTTAATTGGTAATTTGTTCTTTATCTTGTGGATTTGCTTTAGCGTAAAGGTATGTAACCCTAATTCGATTAGTTATAATCGTGTTATTATGATCTTGTTATATCGCTTATGCTATATGTGTGCTTTGATCTCGTTTAGGGTTTTATATAATTGTTATGATGTTTATAAACTTTCAGTGGGATCGAGAGCCGTTTTAACATGTTATATGTTGGAAACTCACTTTATGTGACGACAGTTAAGAATTCCCATTAGTTATCATAGTCACACACGTTTAGACTAGACTAGGTTCATGTATAGTTAAGCGTATCGTGTGTGACTATATATACCCCTCCTTTGCTTCCAAGGAGGGTTGTTGCTTGTGTCATTTTCTTATTTTTCAATACATTTTCTATCTTTCACATTCAACCACTTTCTCTCTCAACTTCATCCATGGCTTCCACCATCTATCACCCTACTAGACCACCGGATTAGCTTTTAGCAAATCTACAATTGGCATCAGAGCCACGGTTCAATCCTTGGATCGTTTGTTCTTTGTGTTATTATTTTGGTGGTCTATAAATTTTTTTTTTTGGTCCGAATCTATATTATTCTTTGTCACGGTTTGTGTTTTTTCTTTCAAAATTCACAAGTTTTTGTCACGTCATGCTATTGTTTTGTCCAAACAGTTTCATTGTTTTATCATTTGTCATATTATTTGTTTATTGGTCCTAATCTGTCCAAAAAACATGGTTCATTTGTTGGTCTCCTGGTCACAGTCTCATCTGTCAGTTTATACTATATCTGGTCATCTTTTGTCTCATGGATTATCATTTTCAGAAGTATCCCTGTTCCTAGTCCACATTTATAAGTACTGTTTTTCTGGGTTGTGTAACATTTTTTTTGAAGATGAAGATGTAATTACCCAGAAAAATATTCAGATTCATATTTCCGGATTTTCAGGAACAAGGACATCTCGTAGATAAGATTCCTGCTTCCTGGTACATCGCATTGAGTGCGATGGGTTGACTACGATGGTACCACTGCGATGGTACCACTGCGATGGCTCCATTGCGATGGGTACCATGGCGATGGGTACCATCGCGATGGGACATCGACTGCGATGGACTCTTCATGTTAAGACTGCGATGGGTCAAAGTTTTAGACTGCGATGGACTCAAAAGTTTAGACTGTGATGGCTTAAAGTTTTTTTTACTGCGATGGGACTGCGATGGTGTCCATCAAGTTACGATGGAACCATCAAGATGATGATTTAAACAGACTGCAATGGGTTTAAAATTTTGAGTACGATGGGTACACTTTTCACTTGCGATGGTTCTTTTTTTAAAAAACAAAGACATTGCGATGGTAACATTTTTTTGAGTACTCCACTTGACTCGCCTGACCTCAACTAAAACCGAATCCATCGCAACCGAGTCAACTCGGTAATTACCGAGTTGACTCAGTTAACTCACTGAGTCGACTCTACTGCCAACCTTATATCACCACAACACCATCCATCTAATCCTAATTCCCTTCGTCACTTAATCCCCATCTAGACTCAAACAAACAGAAAAGTAAATATGATCTCAGATTTTTTCGTTTTGCATGTCAAGATCAGTTAAAGATCTAATCACGAAATTAAATATCATCATTGATCTAATTGTGTATGGTTTCACCCATATTTTATATTCGAATAATCAAGAATGATTTATAACAAGTGTGTTATAATCATTTCTTTTCTTCGATTAAAACAAAACCGACATGCAATCCGAAATCACCATAATTTGTTATTTATATACGAAAATCAAGAAAGATTAATAACAATTTTGTTATTATCTGTTCTTTGTTTCGATTTATTAAACAAAATCATAACAACATGCAACCTTTAAAAACCTACCCGAGATCAATTGTGATCTGGAAGCCACGTCTTTCTTGGGTTCGTTTCACGTTTAATTGAACAAGATGGGTTCAAATGAGATTATTATTTTGTGTGTTGTGGTTCTTTATTGGGCGATTTGCATCTGAAAATATAATTTTGAGATGGGTTTTACACTCGTTTTTTGAGATGAGATTAAAGAAGTTGAGGTTTTGAGATTATAATGAGATGGGGTTACGATGTGGAAGAGATGTGGTGAGTTTGGGGGGGCGGATATTTCTAGGTGTTTAGGGTTAATGGAAGAAAGCGGCTGAAGATTAAGAGTAGGTTAAGAGATGCGTGAGAAATATTAGGGTTGAGGCAATTTTATATACCCCTAATTTCTATTTTGGACCGGGTATTCTTATTTGGTATATCCGAGTTATGCTGTCGGGCCATGTGTTGGGTTCGTTTTTATGTGAATCTTTCACATAGTTAATGACACGTAACTATGATGTGTCGTATAATTGGTCACTATTCCACGCACCATTTTTAGCTAAATTTTAGCTAATGAATATTGAGTTTTTTAGTGGTCAATGCTATGGATTGAGTCGGGTATTTATGATGTGTCGCATTTTTTAAACGAATGTGTCGTGACAACAAGACGTGACAAAGTGATCAAGAGACGAGACAAAGTGATCAAGAGAAGAGACAAAGTGAAAATTTTATTTGATGAGACCAAGAAAAATTTGGCGATTTTTTAGTGACTACAGATTTTTTTTGGATCGGGTATTAATTATTTGAAGACGGAGACGAATTTCTTCGAAGGCGTGTACTTATTTTATCCTTGAACAGATAACTTGCTCGTGCTTAATCTTAGAATGACGACTTGTTTATCTGGTTTCCGGGTTCGGGGTGGTTGGTTGATGACTCGGATAACTATCACTTAAAAGGGTTACATTGTTGTACTCAGTGTCACGCGCTTAGTCGACGTGGATAATTTCAAGAGGTGTTGTACTTATAGACTTCTTCAGTGATGCATTGAGTACTTAGAGATTTCTCCATCGTTCTTCATTCAACAATAGTGCAAGCTTAAGTCACAAGATCGAAGGATTTTTATTTAGCTTCATGTTTGATGTATCTGGTTCATTCTATCAGTGGTCACTTCAAATTGCTTTCACGTGGGTTGGTAAAGGTGGCCATGGAGAGTTTATGAGAAGAGATTTTCGATCAACAGCTGATTCTCACCGAATATAATTAAGCTTATTTATTATTCTCTCGAGATTTTCAGGTTTATGTGCTTATGATTTATTGATGGTAACGAGTTTCGAAACCATCAAGGGGGAAGAAGAAGACACATCGAACGCACAACGAGTACAGGTGATGAACTGCATACCTTCTTTTGATTTGAAGACATTCCGGGATGACATTTGTCATAGCCGCAGAGAAAATCAGTGTTTTAACTCGTGGCGTTATCAATCTCTAAACGGTACACTACTGATTCGATGTTTAATTGTTTGGTTGTTGCAATTATTCATCATCATTATCCTATATGCATTTCCGGGACTTAATTGACTCTGGTGCATCTCCGGAAGAAGATATGTGCATTTCCGGGACTTAATTGACTCTGGTGTTATGATGTCAACTTCATGAATGGGATAAAGTGTCCACTTCAGTATTTGAGCTTCATAATTGGGATTGATTTACTTTCTTCAACTATGTGGGGAAGAAATGTCTTGATTCTTTCTGGTATGCATAACTTGAACTCTCAGGGGGAAGAAAAATTCAGAAGAATTATTCAAGCGTGAGAAGAGAAGTTGTTAATCTACTTAATGTGCCCCAAACTTTAAATCCCTCTTAGCAACGTTATCATGTTATATGATGGGATTTGCTAGTTAGATTCCGCTGTGCGCTTAATCATTCTAAGCTTTATTGAAAGCTTTGAAGTTGCTTACGAGGATTGTCGATTTAGGGGGAAGCTATTTAAAAGCTTCTACATCAAGTTTATGTGGCATGAATTAGGGGGAAGTTAATTCAGAAGCCTCTTCTTAACCAGAAGTGTATGGGTTACTTAGCTCGTGCTGTTACAGTATTTCTACTACAAGTTAAAGATGAGTCGTTTTGAAGTCAAAGGCCTCAGAAGACATCATCAGCATCGGACGCTTCATGAAAGCTCTTGTTCTTATCATTATATACTTGTTAGGAAAAAATATTGTAAGGAATTCTACACGTCGTCCCATGGGGGAAGATTGTTGGAAACTCACTTTATGTGACGACATTTAAGAATTCCCATTAGTTATCATAGTCACACACGTTTAGACTAGACTAGGTTCATGTATAGTTAAGCGTATCGTGTGTGACTATATATACCGCTCCTTTTCTTCGAAGGAGGGGTGTTGCTTGTGTCATTTTCTTATTTTTCAATACATTTTCTATCTTTCACATTCAACCACTTTCTCTCTCAACTTCATCCATGGCTTCCACCATCTATCACCCTACTAGACCACCGGATTAGCTTTTAGCAAATCTACATTATAATTATCAAAAATCTAAAGTTTTTTTAACTAATAATTGTTTTGAGTTAAAACTACATGTTTTTTAGGTTTTCTTAAAAATTAAGGTTTTGTTTTTTAAAAATTAGGGTTTGACCGATTTTTATAAAAAAGAGATTTGTTTTGATACCCTAAATTACATGTGAGATGATTTTAGATTAAATTCCATGATTAATTGTTATGTCATGTATGGTTACGAACCGTAGAGATTTAATTGTTAAGATTTATAGGAGGATTCATGATAACGTGCATGTTTTCATGGATCGTAAAATTATATGTTTATATGATTTTATGTGCTACTTGTTTATTTGATTCAATAAATCTTGAATTAGGGAAGACTTTTATATGAATATAAAAACCTATATTTAATGATTAATCGTATGTATGTGGTTATTTGATTTATTTATTGCACATATAAATCATTATTATGTGTTTATGATTTAGTTTTCTTTACTTGTTTATATTAAAATTGTTGAATTGTTGTAAACAAGGTTTTTTTTTGAAAAGAAATAATATGGACTAAATCATATTAAAATTAAGATTTGTTTGAGATCTAAATTACATAAGATTATGTTGATTGGTGAATTGTAATAATAATCTAACGACCTACTCCTTTTGACAAACTATAAAGTGGGTATAACGCACCGCTGGTCATGTACCCGGTTAAGGAAGTAGGTGTTATGCCATTAGTCGCTGACCAAATTCCTGGCTCGCCTGTGCGTCAAATTGAAATTACCTACAATTATTATTTGCATTATACCTTAAGGTTGATTTACCACAAATTCACATTCGAAACACAATGAATAAGGTTATTGCTTTGTGCTTTAGCCGAGTTCTAGAAAAAATACGTTGTGAATAGTTGTGGGTAAGTTCTTTGATTGGTTTGACCAATACCTCAACATAATTTATGTAGAAATTTAGTCTCGTGAAAAAGTTTATTAAATGTTTTATTCAACTTATGCTATGGATTTGTATGCATGCTTCTCCATACATTGATTTTGACATCAAATTTATACCCTTAAAATTTAAGTCGAATGCTATCTAATTGACGAACACTTGAAATTACTATGTCATCAAATGAGATTTTTGGGCGATGTTGTAATGGAGAAAAAACTTTCATAGAATGAGAATTCGTATGATGGTTTTACGTTATTCAGATTAGACGACTTAATTAAGCTACTAAGTGAAATCTGGAAAGTTAGGGCATTCAGAAGGGATGAAACATGTTTACAATGCAAAACGTTCTTTGGGCAATGTAAATCCCTTAAAATCTAGAAATTGAAAATTGTTTGTCAATTGAATTGTTCGACAAGTGGCTACATTGAGTACATTCATTACTAGCAGATCAACTGATGTAATTGATCTATGTCAATCTAGTTATAGGATTCAAGAAAAATACTATTGTTTATATACTGGTGTAATTTTATTTTCTTGAAAGTATTTTGTTATCGAAAATACTAATATTTGAACTTATTTCTGTAGAAATGGCTCAACCCGACAATAACACTATAAGTTCTGCGTTCAAATCGTTTTTTGATCGTCCTGAACTTACTAGCCTATACTTCAATGATTGGTACCGCTCACTAAGAATTGTCTTGAGAGTGGCGGGTACTATTGATATCTTGACTACTCCCTATCCGGAGGATCTTGCTGAAGGAGCTTCAGAAGCGCAAAGGCTTGAACACGCTGCTAATGTTAAGAAGCACTCGGAGGTGGCTTGCTTAATGTTTGGAAAAAATGGCTCCTCCACTTCAGAAGAAGAATGAGCTATTTTCGCCTAAGCGGATGCTTGATGAGCTCAAGGCTGTGTTCGAAATGCCACAAGTTGTGAAGATCTACGACTTAGTAGATGCTTTGCATAGCTGCAAGCAAACTCCTGAAAAGTCTGTTAGTGCCCATTACTTGGAGATGAGGGGTTATATGGAACAAATCATTGCACTAGGACACTCCTATGATCATAATATGGCTATTAACTTGATCAATAGGTCCCTTAACAAGGACTTCAATGATATAATACGCATTGCACGGGGAAGACAATTAATGATTTGCATGCAATGCTCATTGACTATGAAAATGGGTTAAAGTACAAGGCATCTAATTCTACTCCTCCTGTACTAACCATACAAAAAGGGTAGAGTGAGTAAGCCAAAACCACAAGCGAATAAGAAGAAAGGCAAAGGCAAGGGTGATAAGGGCAAGCAAGTTGCGACTTATTCAAAACCTAAGCAGAACTTTGTCAAGAAGAATAAACCTCAGAAGGATGAGAATTGTCACCATTACAAGGAAAGTGGTCACTAGAAGAGGAATTGCCCTCTTTACCTTGAAGAATTGCGAGAAATAAAGAAGAAGTCCAAGCAAAGCACTGCAGCTTCTGGTACTTTATTTATGATCGAATTATTCAATTTAACATACAAATTAAATTTCTGGGTATAGGATACGGTATGCGGTATTAACATTTGTAACACGCTACAGGGATGTAATCTGGAAAGGTAGCTATCCTATGGGGAACAATTTTTGCAAGTGGGCAATGGCGCAAAGTAGCAGTTGAAGCTATTGGAACATTTAATTTAGTTTTACCTTTGGGTTTAGTCCTGATTTTAAATGATTATCATTATACACCTACAATTGTTAGGGGTGTTATTTCCTTTTCTTGTTTGCCGAATAATGGATTCGTTCACACTATTGATAATAATGGAATTTCTATTTGGAAGATGATATTTTCAATTTTAATGCAATTTTTGTAAATGGTGTGTTTGAAATAGACATGCATGATAAAGAATCCACGAATAATAACAAATCTGTTTTTAGCATGAATAAGAAGAGAAAGTTTGACAAGAACTCTTCTTATCTTTGGCATTGTAGATATGCCCATATTGGGAAGACTCGGATACAAAAGCTTCAACGTGAAGGTCTTTTAGAAAATATCAATGATGAATCATTTGATAAATGCGAGTCTTGTATCTCTGGAAAGATGACCAAGAAACCTTTTAATAGTAATACTGAAAGAGCTACTGATCTACTTGGTTTAATACATACTGATGTGTGCGGGCCACTTAGACCTGTGTCAAGGAAAGGTGCTAGCTACTTCTTAACATTTACGGATGATTATAGCCGTTATGGTTATGTTTATTTACTTAAGCATAAACATGAGGTATTTGAAACATTCAAAGCGTTTAAAGTAGAAGTAGAACTGCAATTAGGAAAGAAGATTAAACCTCTTCGTTCTGATAGAGGTGGTGAATATTTAAGTCAAGAGTTTATAGATTATCTAAGTGAGAATGGAATTGTTCAGCATATTACTTCTCCCTATACTCCATAACAAAATGGTGTATCCGAAAGGAGAAATCGTACATTATTAGATATGATGTGATCTATGTTTAATCTTACAACTTTACCATTATCCTTTTGGGATTATGCTTTTGAATCTGCTGTTCGCATATTAAATATGGTTCCCACAAAGAAGGTTGATAAGACACCATATGAACTATGGCATGGCAAGAAGCCATATTTGTCTTATTTAAAGGTTTGGGGTCACGAGGCGTATGTGAAACGTGACTCAGGTGTCAAACTCCAACTACAATCTGTGAAATGTATCTTTGTAGGATTCCCTAAGGAAACTATGGGTTACTACTTTTATTATCTACCTAAGAATAAAGTGATTGTTGCTAGGTATGGAGACTTCTTTGAAAGTGATCTTGTAACTCAAGAACTTAGTGGGAGAAATTATGATCTTGAAGAGAGTCATATAGATACATTACCTTCTGGAAACACTAGCGAAATAATTCCTATAGAACCAGAAAGTCTGGCGGTTCCATCGGAATTAGTTCCCCTGCGTAGATCCGCAAGGATTAAAAACGCAAGTAGCAATATATGTCTTAATATAGAGGATGATGATGAAGTAGGGGATCTTGGTGAACCTGATAATTATAAATTCGCCATGCTTTATCTTGAAAAGGATAAGTGGATGGTTGCTATGGATGAGGAAATGAAATCCATGAAAGTTAATGATGTTTGGATTCTTGTAGATCCACAACCATATGCTAAAGTAGTGAGACATAAGTGGATATACAAGAAGAAAACCGACATGGACGGAAAAGTACAATCCTATAAAGCTCGTTTAGTAGCTAAAGGTTTTACTCAAACTTTTGGCGTAGACTACGAGGAGACTTTTTATCCTATAGCAGACTTAAGAGCTATTAGGATTCTCATAGCTATAACAACATACTATGATTATGAGATATGGAAAACGGATGTTAAAACTGCCTTCTTGAACGGTCGCTAAGATGAAGACATCTATATGCATCAACCAGAAGGGTATGTTGATCCTAAGAATCCAAAACACGTGTGCAAACATCAAAGATCGATTTATGGTTTGAATCAAGCATAACATCAATGGAATAAACGATTTGATGAAGAAATAAAAAAGTTTGGATTTATTCAAAATCGTGATGAGCCATGTGTATATCGCAAAGCTAGTGGGAGTGATGTAGTATTTCTAGTCCTATATGTTGATGACATATTAATCATGGGAAGTAACATTCCAAGACTTAAAGCTGTTAAGGATTATACTAGTAAATATTTTTCTATGAAGGATTTAAGAGAAGCTGCATACATTCTGAGAATTAAGATCTATCAAGATAAGAAAAGACGGTTAATTGGTCTAAGCCAAGATGCTTATATAGATAGGATATTGAAGAAGTATAACATGCATAATTTCGAGAAAGGTTTTCAACCTATGGAATTTAAGCATTATCTGAGTCATGAGATGGATGCATAAACTACGGAAGAGGAGGCATACATGCCGAAGGTGCCTTACATTTCGGCTGTACGATATATTATGTATGCTGTAAGATGCACAAGGCCTGATGTAGTGTTTGCTCAGAACTTGGTCAGTAGATACCAACAGAATCCAGGGAAGCTCCACTGGACTGCTGCTAAACATATTCTAAAGTATTTGAGGAATACGAAATATATGTTTTTGTTATTTGGAGGGAAACCAGACATAGAACTGAATGTGACAGGTTTCTGTGATGCGTCCTGGCAATGTGATAAAGACGATACGAAGTCTCAGACGGGTTACGTGTTTGTTATCAATGGAGGAGCAGTTGACTGGAAGAGCAAGAAACAGATAACGATTGCAATGCATGCTACTCAATCTAAGTACATGGCTGCTTCAGAAGCTGCAATGGAAGCTATTTGGATTAGGAAGTTTATTGGAGATCTTGGAGTGATGCCTTAAATTAAAGAACCTATTGATATATTGCGACAATTCTGCTGCAATTATATTCGCCAATGATTCTTGAGTCATGAAAGGCGCCAGACACTTTATGCATAGACATCACTACGTCCAAGAACAAGTTGAAGCTCGTGAAATTAAATTAATAAACGTTCGCACAGATGATAACGTAGCTGATTCTTTTACTAATACTTTTCCTAGACCAAAGGTAGTTAAGCCTGCCAAGGCTATTGGGCTACAACTAGCTAGCGAACTCATGCAATAAATCTGTTATTAGTATTTAGATAAAGGATGTTAAGACATTATTATTTAATAAAGTAAAGATTGGGTTTCGTTTTTTCTTATTACTTAGTTTTGTATCCTATTTTACATGTTTTAATCCATGACGAAATTGTTATGCTAAATGTCTGTTGTCGATTAATAATATGGGAATATTATTAAATTAAGACAAATCAAAATAGCGATAGAGTATACTTGAAAGTGTATTGATCAATTTTGGATGATATTCGGTGAATTGCATATTGGACTTATCCCAACTATATGATTTTACTTTGTGGATCTTTGTTATCAAGTAAATCATAAATAGTTATCCTTAGACTTGAGATACTAGGAAACTGTTATGAATCTAGTGCATCTCTGTGGAATAATTTAACGCTAAACGTAACTGGTAGCTATAAGGATTATTTTCGGCAGTGTTGCAAAATTCATAAGTTTTGCTTGTAGTCAATATGGAATTTATTTCCTCTAATTTTGTTTTGGAGTTTAATACTGCTGGGCCCCTCGTGAGATTAGTAAGATGTTTGTGTGGCCACACCCAAATTTGTTTTGGTAATTTTGTTGAATATGTGAACGAGAAACATAATGGTTAATGAAAGGAATGACTGAGATCCATATCCTTATTAACGTTTTATTAGAAATAAAAGGATAATAATAATGATGAATCATTAAAAGGTTTTATCCAGGAGACCTTACTCGAGTTGTACTAGAGACATTGCTAGTGTAACTAGACGCTAGTAAATGTGATCACGATATTCGAACTATGTCCAAGTGTGAGCTGAAAGTTTATGGACTTATATTTAATAGTCGTGTGATAGGATCGAACTCGAGATTACGGGATTTCACTCAATACGTAAAGAGTTAATTTATTTAATAAATATATTTATTGTATTTATTAATTTATTTAATAAATATATATATTTATGTATTTATTAAATTAAACCGAGATATAACTTTAACGATCGTTAAATAATTAAGAGTTAAGTATTAACGAGTGTTATGGAATAAACAGTAAGTAGAATAAATAGAAAGAAGGATGAAAGATTCCGGAACACCCCTAAGGGGTGTTTTTGGCCGTCGGTTATGGAGGCAAGGGGAGGGGGAAAAACTTTCCTTTTATTTGTTTTAGATTACAAGAATTAGGTCTATATAAACAATACCCCACCTCATAAATCAAGATACAAAAATCTCTCCCTCTCATCTCTTTCTTGCGATCGCAACACATAACCCACACAAGGGTTTCAACTGGTTTTTGTGTTCTTTCGGTTTTACTTATAATCTAGTCCTATAATCACGGGTTCTCTAGGGTTGTTGGGTAGATTTTCCACAAGCGTTGAAGCTTGGTTTATAAGTGATAGAATCACGGTTAGCTCGTTGTATTACGTGTGTACAAGAACATAATATAGTCTTACTTTAGACTATATCTTGGTGGTGTTCGTTATAAACCCTAATTGGTGATTCGTTCTTTATCTTGTTGATTTGCTTTAGCATAAAGGTATGTAACCCTAATTTGATTAATTATAATTGTGTTATTATGATCTTGTTATATCGCTTCCGCTATATGTATGCTTTGATCTCGTTTAGGGTTTTATATAATTGTTATGATGTTTATAAACCTTCAGTTGGTTGGTCAAATTAAGCAAAAGAAGGGAGAAAAAAAGATTTTGTTTCTAGAAGGATTAATTACTTAGAGGTTATGTTCTAATCTTTACCATAATTAGACCAAGGCTCTCATATATAAACACATGAATATGATTCATTTTTTGATAACTTTAAACCATACTTTTCTCTCCTCTTTTCCTTTGGTGGTCGACGACAAGAAGGAACCCACAAGGGTTTTTTTGGTTTGATTTTTATTAAGTATACCTTAATCAAGATCTAGCAATCGAGGATGGTTGATTGAAGTGTCGTGTGGACAATCTTAGAGAAGATCTAACTTGATCTTTATGGTTATTGGTGAATCGAATTCGGGTATTGGTTTAGGGTTTTCTTGGTTTGGTGATTTAAGTGTTCTTGATCATCGTTATTGGAGAAAATGTATGCATTCTTTATCTTTATGTTAATTACATTATGTGCATAGCTTATTGATCATATCCGCTGCGTTTTACTAATGATGCATGTATGCTAGATACATTAGGTTGTTAAATTCCCACCGTGGTATCAGAGCCAAATATGTCATGTAATTACATAAACAAACGACTAAAATCGGTGGAAAAAATAATTTTTTCTTGAATAGTTAATTATGATTTAATTAGAGATCTTTAAGTTATTTAATTAGATGTAATTAGAATCATATTTTCTGTAAAAATGACTTTTCATGTATTTTAGTTGATAGCAAAACGTTAATTACAACTACGTGTGCAATTTACGTGTTTTTCGGTATGTTATGCATGTTTAAATCATTAAACCATGATTGCTAAATTGTTATGATCCAGGTTTTAGTTGCTTAACATGCTTAGGAATGCTATTATAACTAGAAAACGCTAATTAGATTGGTGTATGCATGCTAGAGAGGTGTATTATAAAATTGTACTAGGACTGAAATTGTGACACCCGAATAGAAAATAATTTTTATAAAATAATCTGTATGGATTCCGACTCCGATTCCCTTAAGGCTATTCTTGGACATCCCTTTAACCAACTTTCAGTGAACAGTTCTGCCAATTGTTTACTTTTTCCACTAGGTCGTACTGGGCTTCTTTAACCTTTATCTTTACTTTGTCCCACGTAAAGTGCTTTATCAGATTCTCCCGCCTAAACCATAAACAGATAAGGCAAGAATCTGTTTGCTAGGTCTTTAAGGGTCTGGAGTGACCTCTGAGCATTGCCACCTCATAGATCCTCGAACACCATCATATTACTTCTACATCCCAGCTTATCTATAAGGGCTAGTGAGTATGTCTTCAGATAATCTTTGACTTCTCTGACGATGTATCTGACATGAATGCGTCTAGTGTACCATCTGAGGCTCTGCCTTCAGCTGGTCCTTTTTATGTCGATGGACTACATCAACGACACATTGATATTTAGTCTAATTTAAATCAAATCAAGACTGGGTCATAGTTAGAACTTTCATTGGCCCAACAATCTCCCCCTATTTGAGCATAAATTATACTAAGTCTAGATATTATTGTAAGTGAGTACACAACTTCTTCTTACACATAATTTGACCTAACATACTTGAAGTTTTAATGAATACCTTTATTATAGAGACACCCATAGGTGTTTACAAAAAAACATAAAGGTCTTCAAAAATTAGGATTAAGGGCACAAATCTTTTCATCTTCAGCCTTGTCTGCTCTTGAGTCAATCACCACTTGAAATTCATTGTCAAGGATCTTAGCATACTCCGAGTCCAACTTAAGTCTCTGCCTGAGTCTAATCAGTTGTACCGTAGAGGACATGATCAGCTCGCTTTCCCGCTGGAAACTGAACTTACAGTTTTTGTTCATGAAAATCATCCCTCTCTCTGGTTCAGTGACTGCTTGACCATCAACAGGTTTTGTAATTTCCTTGGGAAGAACCAAATTAATCTCATCAACCACAACCACTTTAGTTAATAGTCTTTCAAAGATCTGACCCATAGGATTTTTTCGTTTCTTGAGGTTCTTAGGTTGATCATCAGAGAGTTGTAAGGCAAAGGATGTTTGAGTTTTTGAGCCGTGTCTTTTATCCAGCTAATATTGGCTTGGATATTTTTCATCACTAAGCTGCACCAGGCCCATAATTCTTGGATGCTAAGGCTATAAGTTCCAACCACTCAAAGAGTCCCAGACTCTTAAGCTTGAAGTCGCAGTCAACATTATAGTTAGCTGGTTGGTTACTGTAACACCCCATTTGGATAAATGGACCGTTACTTTGTAATTATGGTGTGTCATCAAAGCATGCAAGGTAAATGTGCTAAAATATAAATGTCCATAAAAGGGAAAACCAAAATCAAACATCGATTCCCATACATAAGCCTAAAACATAAATAACGTAAATGGAATAAGAAGGACCAAAACAAGTGTCCAAGCAAGCATAAAATAAATGAAGTACAAGGGAAAGAAGTCTAAGGAAACTCCCATCCTATGCACGTCCTCTCCAAGCTCGAGTCTTTCCTTGGGTACCTGCCATTTGGGACATGGAAAGGAAAATATACGGCTGAGCAATACGATCAATGAACGGATATATGACAATGATATGAATGGCATAAATATAAGTAAGTTATGAAATGAAAGTAAAGTGCAGCGGAATAATATATGTCCTAGAAACCTGGTGTAAGTTTATAAAACTGGTTTCATATTCTGAAAAGACTTATGTTTATTTTATACTGAAAACTGTATCTTAAATTTTCCCAAGAGCCCATATAGATCATGTTATATCAACGCACACGAATACTTAGAGGGGTGACCTCATCATGCAATTAGAGGGGCTGCCTCTAATAATGACAATATGAGTGGAGGGATCAGCTCTTGTAACGGATGCAAGGCACACATCGCAGTTACCATCAAATCTTACTACTAGTCCTAGGATGCACCCATTCAGCCCAGATGATAATAATAACAAAGGCCAAATAATGTAAAGGGACGTTGCGAGCAATCACTCTCACCGTAGAAGAGTCATAACACCAGTGCCTCTAGTGCAATGGTTATGGAACCCCATAACTAGGTGAAACTGGCTTGCCTGCATATAGCTCAGGCAACCTAAAATAATCACAACATATACTGATGTGTTTAAGACACTTAACTACTGGGGAAAATAGATGGCTGCAAACGGGGAATCCTAATATAGGAAGAAAGATGTCCTTACTTATATCATGACCTAAATGAAGACGAAAATGAACGCGAAAGATCACTCCGATTTCACAATAGCTACATAATAAAGTGACATGAATAAGTGTCGGTTTTACTTATACATACTTGTTATTTAGTTTACTTGATGTGTTCATACTTATAATACTTGTTCTTGTGTTGTCTTATTATTTCATGTTTAAATCATGTGTTTCTTATAGTTTCATGTGTTTTAGATTCATATCCTTCATGTTTTATGTGTTACAGTACTTGTTATAACATAATGAGTAACTTTCCAAAAATAGCAGGTTTCTATATATAGTAACTTTCTAAAAATAGAAAGTTTCCTTAAATAGTAAGTTTCCATATTTAGCATGTTTATATAAATAGCATGTTACCATATTTAGTTTGTTTCCATATTTATCATGTTGCCATAATTATTATAATTCTATAATTAACATGTTTCCATATTTAACATATTTCCATAATTAATCGTATGCTTATTAAATAGTTAAATGATATAACATATAGTTTAATAAGCTTATATTATGTCATGTATAATTATATTGTAAAGTTTAATAATAATAAATACTTAGGCTTAACATATTATTATTAATTAATAATGTTATTCATGTTATCATAAGTTATTATTAATTAATAATATTACATGTTTCATGTAATTAAACATTACCTTAAAATATATTAATTAATTAAACTAAGTTTTAATTAATTAAATTAGTGGACATGAATAATTAATTTATTAATTATTTTAACATAAGTTTATTTAAATAAAATGTACATACAATCATAACATGATTTTATTGAAATAAAAACATAACCTAAGTCTTATTTTAATTAAACCATAAATTAATTAATAAAATTAATTAATAAAAACATAACATAAAGTATTTTTCATAAATAGTTTAATTACATGTCTTGTAAAAATTGCCAAGTACCCGAGCCCAAAACCCGAGACCGAACAGCCAAGTAGCACAGCACGACGGCTGTGGTCCCCGCTGCTATGCCTCGTCCGAACCAACAGCCCACCACCGAGAGCCAAGGGCTCTCGGTTTGATGTTGCTGCCCGAACCAAACCAACCCAGCTTGCGTCGGGTTCCTTTTTTCCTGTGTTGAGACACACCGAGCCCTACAGGGGGTCTTGGTTCCCTGCTGCCGAAAGCCACAACTTCCGAATGGGGTTGTGGTGTTGCGTCTTGGCCAAAGACAACCAACGCCAACCCGAAGGGGTTGCGGCTGTTGGTAACCGAACACCACCGAGACCAAACCGGTCTCGGTTCGCGTGTAAACCAAACAAACAAACATAATTACCCCGATCCCATGTTTAATCTTTTATATTACATGTTTCTATGCTTGTTCTTAATGATCTATAATAAAGAAAAATAAATAAAAAGATTAAAGATCAAGGGATACCGTATGCGTGAAAAGGTTTAAGACACGAACACAATACCGTGATAATTAATGATAAAAAAAGCGAATCTTCCTTGTGGATGTGCTATGTGCCGTGGATAAGAGGCAAAGAAAAGG
Organism: Glebionis coronaria; assembly: GCA_025667525.1. Lineage (NCBI taxonomy): Eukaryota > Viridiplantae > Streptophyta > Magnoliopsida > Asterales > Asteraceae > Glebionis > Glebionis coronaria. The sequence goes on from CM046874.1 coordinate 479,979,118, forward strand.
GAAGCTAGGGTTTTGATATTTTTCCTGTAAAACCCTATTATGAAAATCCTCCTGGTGTTTTTGTTATTAGTAAAGTGAGTATGGGTCAATCCCGTTCTTCTTCCTTTTCTTTTCTAGCCGAAACTCACAAACACCCCTATTGTTTTCATACTTGTTTTTCGAACTTAAATATTTTCCGTGTGAGCTCGTGTTTAATTATCGTGTTATTGTTTCTTGAATGTTTCTTAATCTTATACGAGAATTCTTATCGTGCACTTATATTCGTTTTCACATACGTAATACTTATGATAATTAATTAATGTACATAATGTTCATATTAAATATTCATGATTCATGTCGTAAGTTAATTAATTAAAAGTTTAAATTTAACCGTAACTTCGTGCACTTAATGATCTTTGGGTTTTTAAAGCGGGTTTTACAACTCTTCTCCTCTAAAAAGAATAATTCGTCCTCGAATTAGAGATACGATAAACTGGAAGGGACATGGACGTGACGTGACTGAAAAGGACATGGAACGTGACGTGCCTGAAAGAACATATCTAACTTATGGACGAGAAAAGAGGATAGAAAGTCCGGATAGACTCCCACGTTCCAAGTGGCTACCCGCTCGGAAACAGTTCCTCTAAAAGATCTTGACGAAGGTAATTATCTTGGTCTTCATGACCTTGACTTTTACGATACGTAAAAGTTTCTGGTTCATCAATGTAAGATAGATTCCTCATGAATCTGATCGAGTGGATAAGAGATAGCCTGCAAGGGTAAATGAAACGTTAAGATGCAAAATAACCTGGAATAAACGACATAAGTAACGTCTGAGAAATTTTGCGCGAGACATATTGAAACGTAGTACGTGAATAATTGTGAATGTGATACGTGAACAATTGCGAATGTGGTAAATGGAGATATGGTGAGTGTAATATGAGAAACACATGGTGGACGTGATACATGTGGCATATCGTGAACGTGATATGAGAAACGTGGAATGAACATGATATGTTAAACATATCGTGAACGTGAGATAGTTGAGGAGGTGACGTCAAACGATGCGAGATGAGACGTGAAATGTAACGTGAAACGTTTGTCTGAGGATGGAAATTTGTGCTAAGCTTGAGTTTGGTCTCCCAAGCTTTATGTAGATCTTTCCCAGTGAAAAGTGAAACGTAAATCGTAAAATTGAATACGATAATGGACATGAACAACGTCATGAACGTGAGTTCTAAAAGCAAATTGCGAACTGGAATAAGGATTTGAACGCGTACAAGGTCGTGAACGCGAACGTGAAATGTAATTGCGAGTGTAAATGTAAACGTGAAAATGAACGTAAACATAAATGTGAACATAAACGTGAATGTGAACGTAAATTTCTGTCTAATATGTTTGTTGATGGAGTACCGTGAAATCTTATAATCATCGGCCGGAAAATATCTGATAATCTGCTACTGCGTACTCCTTTTGGATGAAATAAAACGTGTAGGCTAGGTTAAATGGTCGAACGACGATTCAGAAATTTCTAAGGCTGAAATGACTGCAAGCGTGTTGGCGTTCTATCTTAATCTGCTGGTATGTCAGGCAATTAGACAAGAACGTAACCGTATCTTGTTTCATAGAAACTAGATACATATAATTTTGAAAAAATATGAATTCTAAAATTAGACTACTCTTAGCGTAGATCCTCTAAAACACATAACTTAGTTTAGGATTCTCTCCTTTACGCGTAAGCTGAGTCATGGTAAGATTAACCGTGTGAATCAATGTGATTCCGCGTATCACTGAAATCAACCAGAATTTCGTACGAGAAAATTTTAGGGTAACATTTCTTATGTCGTAGAATTTGCAACATAGTGTAAATATGGTCTTCGTGCCCTTCTCTAGACTTTAGAGAAGATCAAGTTGTCATCGATGAAAATTCTAACAAATTTGTTTATGAGTTCCTGGGTCCATAATGCTGCTGGAGCATTCATATGACCAAAACAAAATCATGAATTTAACATGACCAAATCGTGTACGAGTAGCAGTCATGGAAATGTCCTGCTCTTCCACTTGCCACTGTTGGAAGCATGATCATAATCGATCTGGGAAAAGTTCTTAGCACCCTGTAGTTGATCGGACACGTCGTCAATACGTGGAGCAGGATAACGGTTATGAACGGTGATTTGTTAAAATTGACCGTATCAACACATAATCTCATGTTATCGTCCTTCTCCTTAATAAACAGAACTGGTGCACACCATGGCGGTACACCTAGCGAATGAGCTTCATCAAGCATCTCGTGCATGATCCCTCATCTCTTTTAACTCAAGAGCCCATGCGATAAAGAGCCTTAGAAATATGTTCTACTCCCTAACATGCTCGATGTTAAGTTCCACCTTGGGGATAGAAATTATACTCGGAGATCTTTCTTGAATATGTCGGGACAACTCTGAATGATCGGCTGATTATGAATGAAAGGAACCTCAAAAGTGGTGTCATATCTGATAACAGGAAATTCTTCGCAACCAAGGAATAACAGAAGCGTGCTTGTAAAGCATGAACAATTTGTACAGATTTTCCTGATGAAAAACCATGCTGTATGTATTTAGGAGCCTGAACATCGCTGTACATGCTCTGATATGAATGGTGACCCATCGTAGCGTTGTGTGCTGTTTGTAGTCTATAATTAGAGTCATATCTAACTCGCATCTGTCTTAGGGAAATGCGTTAGAAGATTGGATCTTATCATTAGACTGAAGGAAAAACCTTCGTATACATGGGTGATACGAATCGCGTCCTTTATGGTCATGGATATATGAAATATGAAATCAAGAAATGAAAGTGTCATGAAGCAACCGTGATAGATCGCACTGAATGTGTTTTGCCTGTTTCACGTAGAACGAATCCTGCGTGTCCAAACGCGAATATACGCCGGTGAAGTTACTGAAATTCTTGTGGCCTGATTAATACATGGCACAACAAAATGGATATACCCCTTATAGGGTACCTTGAATTTATTAGGGCTGTTCTAGAAGATAGACGTGAGTCATGTGTCTTGACTCGTGTCTAGAGAAAATATGCTTATAACATGTGTCTTGACTGATGTCTTGACATGTGTCTTTAGAAAATATACGTGAGACATGTGTTTTGACTGATGTCTTGACATGTGTCTCGAGGCGTGAAACAAATAAAATTTAAACTCATAGGTTATCATGCCAGAATTGGCGGCTCGTATGGACTGCTGACCCTTTGTATTTCTGATCACGTCCGTGACCGGTGTTCTATTGTGATTACTAGAATAGTTGCTGTCACAGTAGTGGTTACTATCGTCATGTATGTCAGTTCCATGACGGTCATCCTCATGACGGTGATTCATGTAACTATTCAGCTGAGTGTTTGGCTGGTAGCGGTTCCCACTCATATGACTGAAAAGACAACCGAATGACGTGTGACATATAACTAAATGGTAGGGACATGGATTGTGGTAGAAATTGTCTGGTGGTGAAGCATCTTCTCGTCCGATCGCTTTGATCTAATTCCTTTGTCTTCGTCTTGTAGGATCTTCACGTTTTAACCAGCATCAGCATCTCGTAGCGTCCCCAAATAAGAAGCAACATCAACATTTAATAACGCCTCCAAGTTATGAGCGGCATCAGCATCTTGTAGAATATCAGCAAGTAGAATATGCCTGGGGTGATTCAGAATCGACTAACGAATACTCATGAAGTATTGTAGGTGAAATACACATGGATTGTAAAACCCGCATTAAAATACCATGAACAATAAACGTGAACAGTAAATACATGAAAATACGATTAAATTAAAACTTTCCATTTATTATATATAACACGTGTCACGACATTAAATAACAAGTATTTAAGTATATTATAAATGTATCATGCACACGACACTTAATTCACGACAATTGAACAGGACATCATACGAATATAATTTAACTTAGAAAATCATATGGTTTTGCCTTATGGGCTTATGTATGCCGCGACTAGGAGACCAAAGGAAAGAGAAGGGCCTTTGGCCCATTAACTAATTATAATCCCATATCAAGTAAAACTCCAGAGAATTAAACATAAAAATCTTTTAGCCAAAAATCAAGAAACCCTAGTTCTCCTTTTTCCTTTTTCCGCCAACCAAACAAGAACACCAAGGAGGTGTTTGTGATCTTTAATCTTTGATTTTTGGTGTGTATATGTTCGTGTTACGAAACCCTTTTCATTCACACACTTGGTATATTCATAAACCTTAATTCTTTTTACTTCTTTTAATTATTATTCTCATGAATTCATGAATCCTTAAAAAAAAGTAAATAAAATCATGACATGGGTTAGATTTAACAAATAGAAGGGGGTTTTGGTTGGTTTTGGTTTGGCCGACACACAAACCGAGAGCCAAGGGCTCTCGGTGGTCCTTATTTACATAGCCGAGACCTCATGGTCTCGGTGTGGTTGTTGTTTGTGTCGATCACAAGAAAGAGGGAACCCCGACGCAAAGTCGGGGTGTGTTTTTGTTTGATTCGAGTATCAACCGAGATCACTAGGATCTTGGTGGGAAGGTTCATGAAAATAGTGGGAGCCCGACTTAAGCCTGGGTGTACTTTGGCTCAGGCAGTGGGTAGCTGAGACACAAGCAAGGGAACGAAGGCCAGGCAGTGGCAACCGGCAAGCCGGGTAGCCACTGGCCGTGGGTTAGCCGCCGGCTGACACCACTAGCCGCCGGTTGTGTGGTGTCGGCTAGGTACTTTTCAGGCTCGGTATTATTCTAGAATACGGGTTCAAGCTCGGGAATTAATAAAATCAGTTTATATTAATTATTTAACAAGACTTAGGTTATAAATATTAAAATTAATATTTCATAATTTAACCAAAGTATTTAATTAGCCTAATTTAATTAAACATGTTATTTTAATTAAAATTCATATAATCTATAGTTTATTAAAACAATCATGTTAATTATTTAATAAATACTTATTCCATGACTTGTATTTTTACTAATAAACTTTACTTTATATTTTAATAATCCAGCTTATTTCTAATTATGAAAACTTACTATTTTTGGAAACTTTCTATTTTTGGAAACTTACTATTTTAGGAAACCTGCTATTTTTAGAAAGTTACTTAGTATTACAATACAAGTATAATAATACCTTACTACATGAGTAATAAACAACATAATACAAATATAACTACAATTAATACATAAAACAGTTAAAACATGACAAAACATGAATATTAAGCTAAGAATACACAAAACCAGTAAAACACATGTATCTCAAACAAATCATACACGTCCCTATTCTTATGTGGTATTATCCATCAAGGCGGAGTAGGTTCATCAGCGTTTCCGTTAGCTTCTACTGGACACAAGGTAGGGATTTCCCGTCCTTTAGTAAGGACACTCTCTTCCTTTATTAGGATTTCCCGTATGCAACCAACTGTTTTCCCAGTAGTTACAGATTTAAATGCTTATGTTTTATTAGTTACCTTAGCCATATACATGCATGCCAGTTTCACCTAGTTATGGAGGTACCATAACCATAACACTAGAGGCACCGATTTTATGACTTCACCATGGCGGAGTGATAGCTCGTGGCGTCCCTTCAATTTATTTGGCCTTTATTATTTATTTATTATCATGTGGGGCGTATGGGTGCATCCTAGTTACAGTGTCAGTTAGGATTTCATTTTGAATGTTGTGTGTGCCTTGCATCCTTTACAAGGAGCTTATCCCTCTTAACTAGACTATATTAATTAGAGGCATCCCCTCTAATTGCATGACAAGGTCACCCCTCCAAGTATTCATGCACGTTGTTGACCTTATGACCTATATTGGCTTTTGGTATATTAAACTAATACAGATTTTTATAAGTAAACTAAGCTATACTTTTTAGAACTAAAATCAGTTAACATGTTTACGCCTAGGTTTTTCCCAGGAATTATTCATTTCTGCTGCTAATCATGTTTCATATGCTTTATATGCTTTCATTGTCTTTCCATGCTTTATTATGTATCCGTGCACTGGGTGTTATGCTCAGCCGTTTGTATTTCCATGTTTCCAAAATAGCAGGTACCCAAGGTCGGATTTGAGCATTGGGAGAGCGTGCAAAGGATGGAAGCTACCTTAGAATTCTTCCCCTTTTTGCCTTCATTTATTTATTCTCGTTTAGTCCTTCCTTATTTCATTTACTTTATTTATGTTTGGGCTTTATGTTTAGGAACCGATGTTTGATTCCAGTTTTACCTTTTGGTCATGTATGTTTAGTACATATTACCTTGCATGCTTTGATGAAACGCCATAATTATCATTTGATATTACATTTATCAAATGGGGTGTTATAATTATGGTATCAGAGCCCAAGCCGACGTCTGATTTCCACGTATTGATATTTTCAGAACCTCGTTGTTTTAACCATGATGTTTTCTTTGGAATTGTTTTACTAATATAGATTGAACAACCGTCATCCATACTTAGTTACATGTCATTTTTTTATGCATGATGTTTTTTTTGTGAATGTTGACTAGTATGAACTGAATCACAGTAGTTCATACTTAGTCACACGTTTCTGTTAGGTTTAGAAAGTTGGTTTTCATATACTCATTTCATTTTCATTTCATGTATTCATTTCATGCATTTATCTCATTGTCGTAGGAATTATGACTAAGTAATGGTTGGTACAAGACTGGCCCTATTCAGTCGCATTTGCTTTTATCGAAACTTTTGTTGTTTAGTGGACCGACCAATAGGCGTCCACACTTGCCTTTTTGTTTTGTGAACCAACCTATAGGCGTTCACTCATGTACATATCATCATATTTATTAATCATGCATTTTAAACTGTTTCATGCATTTTAAACTGTATTATGCATTATAAACTGTTTCATGCTTTATACATTATTCATACATCTTTTGTGATCATTTCATGTTATATCAGAATCATTATTTAAGTTGCATTGTTTTGCATTGTGAAACGAATCCTCGTCGTCCACACTGTCGTTTCTCAAAATTTATGCCATTACAGTCATAACTTTTTCATGTACTCTCATTTATCGTTACGTTTCCTTACGTCGATTATGTTGTCATACTATCATGGTTAACCTTGTTTTCATGCTGATTATGATTCAGGTTCCAATATAAAATTTTTGCTTTCATGTTTCCTCGTGTTGAATTCGCCCTTATGCTAGCCAATAACGGACCGTATTTAAATCATGATTTCATGGTAGTCATGGTTGGTTATAATTAATCATGTTTTCTTGCTGGTAATCATTCGATTCCATTTAAACATGTTTTTGTGTTTTCTACGCAACTAGGATTATGTCAACACTAAATTAGCTAGATTATTATGTTGTTATATTCAGTTTGATTTGTACCCATTTAAATCATTTACCTTACTCTGATCATGTCAGATGATTGACACCGTATCGATCACCTCATGTGAATCCCATGTGTACTCCATGTAACATGTTCCATGTTTACTTCATGTATCATGCTCCAGACTTATTCTAGTTACCGCACTCCATGTGTGATACTAATCCATCTTCAAATTTCTCAGACATTTTTATCCATATCCAATGTTGCTTAAAAGATGATACCGTTCTCAGCTCTGAGATTTTATAAAACAAAGAAGAAGGCGACAGATCGGGCAACCCGACTATAATTTTTTTTACCCACCAGATGTACCGTTTCATTCCATATTCTTACATTTTTAGATTTGTACGTCACATGCCATCCAGTTTTCTTTTCCAGCATACGAGTGGAAACCGGTACGAGCCGGCCACTCAGTTGAAAAGTTACATGAATCGCAGTCATAATAATGACTGTCATGAAACTGCCTGCAAGGAGGTAGTAACAACTACTGTGACAGCAAACACTCTGACTATAACGACGGAACTTCGGTTACGGACATGATCAGAAATACAAAGGGTTAGCAGTCCAACCGATCCGCCAAATTCTAGCATGATGACATAAGATTTTAAATCTCATTGTTTCACATCTCGAGACACATGTCAAGACACCAGTTAAGACACATGTCGTACACATATTTTCTCAAAACACGAGTCAGGACACATGACTCACGTTTATTATCTGAAACAACCATACGTAATTCAAAATACCCTCCAAGGGGTATAACTCTTCTGATGTGCCATGAATGATCAGGCCATAAGAATTTTAGCATCATCATCGGAGTGTTGTTCACGTTTGAACACACAGTGTTCATTCTACGAGAGGCAGGCGGAGCGCATTCAGTAGAATCTGCAACATTTTACTCCATACATTAGCATGGCACTTTCAATTCTTCATCTCATATTTCATATATCCATGACCATAAGGACACCATTCGTATCATCCATGTATATGAAGACATTCATTCCAGTACGACGATAAGATCCAATTTGATAACGCACTTCCCTCGGACAGATGTGAGTTAAATATGATTTCGTCTATGGGCTATGAACAGCAAACCATTCGGCAATAAGCCGCCTTGCATACCAGAATATGGGCAGCAATGTTCAGGCTCCTGAATAAATTTAGCATGGTTTTCCATCAGGAAAATTTGTACAATTCATTATGTTTTACAAGCATATAGTCATCGTTCCATGGCCGCGAAGATTTTCTAGCTGTCATCTATGACACGATTTCTGAAACTCCTTTTACCCAAAATCAGCTGACTTTTGTTATTTCTTGATGTATTTCTAGAAGAACCTCCTAATATATATATTTCCTATCTACAAGGTAGAACATTACATCAAGTAGTTTAGGGAGCAGAACCAGTTCCAAGGCTCTTTAGAGTAGGGCTTTCTTGAGCTAAAGAATGGAAGGTTCAGCTGTAGAGATGCCTGAACAAGGTGCATCACCCTGACGTGCACCAGTCCTGCTTATTGAGGAGAAGGACGGTAATATAAGATTATGTGTCGACTGACGTCGATTTAAACAAATAACCATTCATGACCGTTAATTCCCTCTACGTATTGACAATGTGTCTGATCGACTATAGGATGCTAAACATTTTTCCAAGATCGACGTATGATCATGTTGCCATGATTGACGAGTGAAAGAGCAAGAATTTTACATGAATGCTATTCGTACGCGACTTAGTCATGCTAAATTCATGATTTTGTTTTAGTCTAATAAATGCTTTAATAGCATAATGGACGTAATGAATTGAGTTTCCATGAAATCATAAACAAGTCCGTTAGTACTTTCATCGAGGACAACCTGATCTTCTCTAAGTCTAGAGAAGAGCACGAAGAACATATTCGTACTATGTTACAAATTATACGAGATAAGAAATTTCACCTGAAAATTTACTAGTAAGAATTCCGGGTGATTACAGTGACACGCTGAAGCACGTTGACTCTTATGGTTAATCTTGCCATGACGCGGTTTACGCGTAAAGGAGATGACCCTACACTAAATTGTATGTTTTAGAGAATCCTATGCTAACATAAGTCTAATATCAGAGACTCATAGTTTTGCAAATCTCTATGTATCCAGTTTCTATGAAGCAAGATATAGTTACGTTCATATCTAAGTATCTGCCATACCGGCAGGTTAAGATAGAACACCAACATGTCAGGAGTTATTTCCACCATTGGAAATTATGAAACGGAGAAGGGACAAGACCTCCATGGAATTGATACCAAACTATTGCAAGCTCAGAAGAAGCATGATGCTGTCTGGATTGTTTTCAACCGTTTGACTAAGTCTGCAAAATCCTTTCATCAATAAGGATTTCACAGCTAGCAGATTTACGGACATTGACCAGCCAGAGATCGTACGATCACTGGGCACTCCTTCAGCCACCAGCTCAGATGAAGACTCGCATACGCATTCATAATAACGTTCACGTCCTTGTTTAATCTTACGTTTTACTTTTGCATTCACGTTCATGACACTATTCACGTTCATGATTATATCCGAGCTTACGATTTAAGTTTTACTTTTGTCCTGGAAAGTTTACAGAAATCTTGGGAGACCAGACTCGAGTTTAATAAACTTTTCATCTTCAGGCTGACGCTTCACGTCACATTTCACTTCTTACCTCGTACCGTTTGACGTTACCTCCTCAGTTATTCCATGTTTACGATATGTTGCACGTATCACGTCCACCATATGTTTCCCATGTTACATTTACCATATCTCCACGTATCACTTTGACAATTGCTCACATATCACGTTCACAATTGTTCACGTACTACATTTCAGTATGTCTCGTGCATCATTACTAAGACGTTTCTTATGTCATTTATTCCAGATTATTTCGCATCGTAACGTTTTCTTATTTTTACACGTTATTTATTAACCATTCGATCAAAATCATGAGGACCCATGTAACGTTGGTGAACCAGAAATTTTCTGTATCATCAAGACAGAGTCATGAAGACCAAGGTTTACTAGTTTTCGTCAAGAACTGTTAGAGGATCGTTCCGAGCGGGAAGCCACTTGGAAACGGATAAGTCCATCTGGATCCTTATTGATGTAGTGTTTTTGCAACCCTTTAGGAAAAGAGAGGCAAAGTAGTGGTAAGCGTTAAGTGTCGGTTTAGGAAAACCAAGCACTAATGACCAATTAAGTTCGGTCTCGAGGAGGCTAGTGTGTTGTGAATTGAATTGATTAAAGTTTATGATTATTAACAAGAAAAGAAAATAGAAATGAGAAAGAAATGACGGTTACGAAGACGGATCGAGCTAAGACGAAAACGCGTTCACGTAAAACCGTAAAAAACTACCAAATTAAAAATTTTAACCTAAAAATTCCTAAAAATTACTAAAAATCCACAATAAAATTCTAAGAGTTTACAAAAAATCCAAACTTGCTAAAACCTTTTAATAAATTAGATAATGACTTTTTAATGCTAATTAAAACCCTAAAAATCACAATCAATTATTAAAAAGCCCCAAACAAGATCTAATAGTTTGTAAACCTCAAAAATATCCTAATTAAGCTAAAAACTATTTTTTAAAATTTTAAAACCAAATTAAACTATTTTTAAACACTTAAAAACTATTAAAATCTATTAAAACTTAAATTAATTCTAAAAAAATAAATGAAAAGTCCTAAAAATATTTGGAAAGTGACAAAACTCCTAATTATGTGTCTACAATCTAGGAAAAACGAAAAAACTTAAAAAGTTAAACTTTCAATTTTTAATAATAAAATAATAATAAAATAATCAAAAAAAATTCAAAGTTCACTAAAAATTCTAAAAAATTACCAAAAATCCTAAATAATGTAACTAGAATAGAAATGCAATCAAAAGTTTCTAAAACCTATTTAATAATTTTATATTAAATTTAAAGTTAGCTAAAAACCCTAATATCCAATAAAATCAAAAATAAGACTTTTTGAAAACTTTTTGGGCAGTAAACATCAAGTTACTTAAATAAAACCTAAAAACTATTTTTTTGGATTTTTAAAATGCTTTTTACTATTTTTAATTCACTTTCTAAAATTTTAACTAAAAATAATCCTAAAAAATAAATTAAATACGGGAAAAATAAACTTTTTAAACCAAAAAGTCCCTAACCTATGTGAAAACAAAAGAAAAATGCTAAATGTGAAAAAGCTTAAAGGACTAAGCTGGAAACAGCTTATTAATAAGCTGTTAGTCAAATAAGCTAGAAAACCAACACTCCTTATATATTAAACATTGCAAAGGGTTACCAGTCAAAGACCCTAGGGCAATTGGTAAACGCGTTGGTGTGTGGGAGGAGTGGCGCAGGTTCGAGTCCTAGCCACGTCCTTTTTGATCTTTCTTTTTTTTTAACTTTTAAAAACTCAAGCCAAGTACTTAAACTTACTTAAAAACACAAATTAAATAACAACAAATAACTAGAATCAAGCTGAAATGATCAAACAATGCCCAGGTTTGGACTGAGTTTCTGATGAACACAAGTGTGAATTTCTTCACTTGTGCAGATAAGGAACAAGAGGTCTTGTTCTTTGATTCTTGGTGTTGTTTTTGGACAATAGGGCACCCCTACACTCAGTTGGAGTGTAGGGAGTCAACACTAACACAAGAAAAGCACAAATCTAGCAAGAATCAAGCACAACAAAGGCACAAAAGTTTCTGATAAGCTAAATGAGTTTCTGATGAACAAATGCACAAATTACATGCACAAATATGAACTTCCAAGGCTCAAATCTTGTAAATAAGCTCACAAACTGACATACAAATGATTCACAATCCTCAAATGACCTAAAATCTAGCAGTATAACAAGAATCAAGCACAAATTTCACCAAAATCAGTCACAAAAGGCACTTATCTGATTTTTGACCCTTATACCAATTTTTAAGCATGCTGTGTTCAAAACTAAACCAAAATGAAAACTAAGTACCAATAGCACCTAATACCAACCTAGTGAGTGAATAAACAAGATTGCAGGCAAAATCTAATCTATTTAGACCATTTAAAGCCCTAATCCAAACACCCTTTAAACTTCTGAATTTGAACTTTTTCAAGGCAAATCAATACAAATCAACTCTAAACTGATTTTAAACAGTCCTAACATGCATATCAAACACATATATGCATAAACCAACCACATAAACAGTTACTTAACACCTTGCATACAAATCATACCAATTCACAAAACTTCTGAAAATCTGAAAATGGACAAGATTTCTACCTTAAGGGACCTACATCCAGGTCCCTTAGTGGCAGCTAGCCACCTCCAATAGGCTGGGGCCTATGTTGAACCTTGAACAGCAACAAGCCTCAATGAGGAACCTGCTAAGATAAAATGAAAACAAGCACAAAATATCCAAAAAAATCTGATTTTTTCAAACTTTTTCTCTAAAAACTTGAAGCCAATAAACCTTGAAACTTAACACGTTTTGAAACAAGAAAAGATTCAGAAAAACAAGAATTTCAATCCACTTTCACTTCTTAAAACTCATGAATTTCTGAAAAATTCAACCCTTTTCAAAACCTATTTTTGAAAACTCAAATAAACACAAAGTGTTTATACAATATCAATGGAACTCAGAATCTAAGCAATCCAACACCAAACTTTTAAAAAAGGATAAAAGGAATTACAATTTCTATGAAAATACCAAACTTTATATTAATTTAAAAAGGCATTACAAGGATTTGCTTAAAAAATCTGGAACAAGCTTATAGGGACACATACGTCTCCTATATATACTACTGAAAGGAAAATTCTAGAACTACAAAACCCTAGTATATGAAATTCCTGAAATGTCCTTGGTCAAAAGGTCTTCAAAATCAGTCAAAGTGGCAACATGTGATCTTGCTTGGCACTTGTGATATCCAGCTGTTGAGAGTGCATCTTGATCATCTATTTGTGCTTGGGGACCAAGGAGAACTTGTGGGACGTTGGTTTGGTCAGGTGTAGGGTTTTGAGGGAAAGGGACGGGGCAGGGGAGGGTCCCACAAGACACATGGGTGTGTCTTTTGCATGGTTTTGGTGTGGGATTGAGTGAGAGTGAGGTTAATCAAGGATCTGGACAATATTAGCTTAAACCCCTTTGTTTTGGGATTAATCGAACCTGGGATAATTAGGGTTTATGGGAGTATTTTGAGTGTGTTTAATCTGAAAAAGGATTAATGATTTTTAAAATATGTGTTTGGTGGGAAAGTTAGGAAAGATTTGACCATGGTTTGACCAGGTTTATTAAATAAACCTGGTGGGTGGGTTTGGTTACGGGTTTGGACTGGGTTGGGTAGGGTAAATGGGTATTTGGGTGGGTTATGTGACGTGTCAAAGTCTGGTTGGGTGAGTAGGTTTGGTTGTCTGGCAAAAACAGTCCCCCAAGGTTTCTTCTTTCTTCACTTTGTAATAAATGGCTAACAACGCCCAAATACACTTGTGACAACTTTGCAAACTTGTCAAAAATGGCACTAAATGTTTCCAAACTTTTTCCAAGGGCTTCAAATGAAATTCTTGGATTCTTCAAGGACTGATCTTGTAATATCTTCAAACTTTAGGGACCCTATTCATAATTTTGAATATTTGAGGGGTATAAAGTGTTAATCTTCAAAAGTTGAGGGACCAAACTTGACAATCTTCAATTCTTCAAGGGTATTTTTGGAAATTCCAGATTTGGGTCCGGTTCATTGTGCGACTTCGTTTACCGTGTTCGTTTTTGATTGATTCTTGTGATCTTTTGCCATTTCCTCAATATCCGTACCTAAAAATACACAAGTAACAAACACGAGCATATATTTGGCAGTTTTAATGATATTTTATGCATTTTAAGCCCGATTTGGACGATGAGACTATGTATAAAAGCAGTCTCATCACTCCCCCATACTAAACCATTGCCGTTCCCTCACGCAATGCTAGAATAAAGTATCATAGCATCTCCAAAATTTATTTTTATTCACTTTATTGGAATGATAAACTAACTACAATACTACTATTACTACTACTACTACTACTTGCGTTTTAGACATAATGTATGATTTTCATCGCAAAATGGGACGTTTAGGTTCATAGAATACGAACACGTGAATGCTTCGTTAGAAATAATTTCGTCGTCCTCGATTTTCACCTTAATTCCATGCCAAGCGTGCAACGAGATCATTGTCATTATAAGTTAGTAATGCTAACACTACTCATATGCCCTAATCACGTACTTATCCTCCCATTATTCCTAAGTTGTATCTCTTATATTTTATTTTATCTTAATGATCACGAGGATACATCATTGACTTATGCGTGAATAAAGATTTAGGTCTAAAAATAGAGTCCTAACGGTGTAACTAAGACCATCAAATCAATAACCCCTCCTAATAGACAACGATGTCAAAAAATTAAGTTGACAAGAAGAATCGATAAACACGGTTTTATAACGGTTTTGAACATGAGACTTATTACCAAGACTTTTATACGCCCCCTAACGGAAGGGCCTTATTATCTTTGGTTTACCTCCATCTTTTATTCAACTTCGCCATGAAGCTTTTATTATGACTTCGGTCTTGCCTTGCCTTTTATTATCCGCCTCATCGGTGGTTTTATTAGCCAAAGACGTATATCCTCACGCTAAGGCGAATTTTGGATCTTTAAAGCTTCGAAGATTAAGGCTTGATTCACTTTCAATTTTGCATAGATTTTAGGCCTTGTGGGGCTTCAAATTGTTTGCTAGATTTTGGTGAGCACTTGAAATCTTATTATTGGGTGAAGCTTTCGATTATTGGGGTGCCAATACTTCAAAACCGTGACGCTGGCGATGCCTTAATGTCTTCCCAATTTAATTACACGGAAGCTACTAGAAAAGACTAGAAACCCAACAATCCTAACTAAACCGCTAAGTCAATATTTATTCAGCAAAAAATATTTACAAGCGACGGGAGAATAAGCAAACAACGAGAACACATGAGTTTTTGAAAGAATACGAGTACTCTACGTTTAGCATAGTAACTTATAATTAACTCTATCATTGCTCGTCCTCATTTAAGAGACTTAGCCTAATGTGTAGTTTAGGAATCAAAGCTAAGTGCTCAACACGCACGGTCGAGTAAAAAATTACTCTTATTCTCGCCATCGGAAAACCTACATTCGTGTCTTCAAACACTTATAAAACATGAGAAAAATTTAAAATTTGGCCAATTTTAGCCTTATTTTGCAACAAAAACGATAAACAAAACGATAAACTTTGGAAAGCGTGAAGGTTTGGCAAGGCAAGTATCTATTCACCCCCCCATACTAAAGTTAAACATTGTCCTCAATGTTTCGAGTCTAGGGGTGCAAACACCCCCATACTAGAGACGTAGTCGAATGCCTAATCTAGCATGGAAAGGGTGTAACCAATAAATTAATAGCCGTTTATGAAGTGTGCTAATAACCTAAGGTTAGAACATCAAAGGATATATCATATGGATATTGAGAAATGTCTCCAAAGCAAACGATCGAGTGCTCCCATAAACGAACACGAGAGGCTCTAATCGCGAAGATCATGATCTAAAGTTCACAATACACAAACAACCACGGAACAAAGGTTGGAAGGGCACAAATCCCCTCACATTAGGTTAACTAAAAAGCAATATTATATACATGGATAAGCATGGGTCTCCCCCACGAGGCACCTTGTTTTTGATAACCGAGTCAAAAAATCGACTCGAATCCCCATAAATGTGATCATTTAGGGATATCATGGTATGGTCAATTTTTGGTGGGGCTTACATGATAAACCAGGCCCAAAAACAACCGGTATAAAGGACTAAGTCCTTTGATGGTGCAAAATACCGGGATCGAAGATGGTGTTCTCGTTTTCATTGGAAAAACAAATCAACGCCACTTCATTGAGAGTCAACAAAAACTCAAAGAGTTTCAAGAAAATAGGAGAGAAGAAATAGAAGGGTGGGACAATGGGTAAGTCTCTAAAAACATGAGCTACTCGAGGTAGACTCGCACCAATCAAATGAAATGATTTTCCATTTATTGCATCGGTGGAAGACCGAGATTTCCCTATATAAGCAATTCCAAGATCAAATATCTCGTCCTCGGTGGAGAAAGGGGAGGGAACAAATGGGGCTTCCCCCACACTAAGTCCACACAAAGCATCGTCAAAAGGAGAATACGAGCTTGTAGTACTCAAAACACGCGATGATGACGGAGTTAGAGTTGTAGAAAAATCTTTCAAATTCAATTTAAAATCCTTTCCTTTTGCATCTTTTAAACTCTCCTTGTGAAAACCCGATTTAATTATGTCAAAAGTATTTGGTGTTTCTAAAGCAATGTTAGTCACACTAAAAATTCTCACATTTTGAAATCTTTTTGGTAAGGGTGGTGGTAAGTTTTCAAAACGTTTGTTGACAAAGAAAACTCCCCCATCGGGATCAACGTATTCATCATCCGAAGAATCACTCGAGATTGGAATCGTAGGCTTAACACTCTTAACCTCCACCGGCGGAGGGGATGGAACTTCATTTTTCTCAACAACTCCTAAAACTATATTTGAAATCTTTTTTCAAATGTTTTTGATGGGATTGACATTGTACAAAGATGTGATAGAATACACATGAGAAAGAGTGGAGTTTTGGGTTGCATTAATGACGAGTTCTTCCTCATTGAAACGAAGAGTGATTTTTCTAGCATGCACATCGATAAGTGCTCTCGAGGTATCCAAAAAAGATCGACCTAAAATTAACGGAACTTTAGGATCGATAGGAATGTCAACAACAATAAAGTCTACAGGATAGTAGAACTTTCCAACTTTCACAAAGACGTCCTCGGTAACTCCACAAGCTTGAATCGTAGAATGATCGGCCATTTCGATTGACATTCTTGAAGGAGTGAGATTTAGAAGATTGAGCGATTTAAAAATCTCAAGAGGCATCAAATTAATACTAGCACCAAGATCGGCCAAGGCGTAGCATTCTTCCATGTCTTGTATAGCACATGGGATTAAAAACTTTCCAGGATCACCGACTTTTTGAGGTATGCGGCTTAGAAAAACCGAAGAACAACTAGACGATTTTTGCAATTTCTCTTTGTTATTCAACATACTTTTGAAGTTCGCGGCAAATCGACGCATCATGACTAAGGCGTCGACAAAACTTATATTGAAATGCAAGTCACGAAACATTTTCATAAAGAGTTCAAATTGATAATTATTTCGTTCTTGTGCCTTTTCCTTGTCTCGTCTTGAAGGGTAGGGTAAAGGTGGTGTGGGTTGGGGCATAGTAGGCATAGGCCTTGGAATCTCGGGTTCCATGATTGGTGTGGGTTCAACCGTAGGTGTGGTTTGAGCGGTACTTCGTGGGCTTGGAATTTGCTCCTTTTCAACCAACACCTCGGGTTCTTTCTCTTTTTCCTTCTCCATAGAAGTACTTGGACGAGAAATGGGTTCTTTGAAAGTTTTACCACTACGAGTAGTAATAACTGATACACGGCTTTTGCCCGTATAAAAATTATCGTTCTAGTGTTCCTATCTAATCGAATTGATCTTAGCTCTCTATGTGACTTCGTTTTATTTTGGTGGAACAAAGCTGTGTCGTTGTAGTGTTTTAAAATTAAAAGGTGCAAAATAATTAAACGTAAAAGTGCTCTTAACGTAAATCTAAGTCTAATTAAAGTAAAGTGCAAGTATTTAAAAATGTGACTAAAATTAAAGGGCACTAAAGTAAAATGACGTAAACTTAAATCTATCTAAGGCAAACTTAAAGTGCGACTAAAACTAAGGCAAATAATCTAAAAGTGCAATTAAATAAAAAGGCAAGAAAAATAAAGCTTGAAAGTAAAAATCAAAGACAAAAGCTAATAAGAACCTGAATACAGCTCATTCGGAATAAACCTTCGTTTGGAACAATCACTCGTCCTAAATGTCACATTTGGTTGAAATGATTCTTCTTCACTTGGAATATTACCAAAATCCTTGATCCGGAACAAATTGGTCTGAATATGTCACTTATCCAAAACAATGCTTCGTTCGGAACTTGCTGATTCGGAACTTGTAAATTCTTCCTTGATTCGGAAGTCTCTGTTCACCCCTTGATTCGGAAGTTTCCGAATGAAGCTCCTTGATTCGGAAGATTACCCTTGATCCGGAACTTATGGAAGTTCCGAATGAACAACCTTGACTCGGAAGTTTCTGACTTCCGAATGAACAGCCTTCATTCGGAACTTTGGTCCTTGATTCGGAACTTTAAGTTGATTCGGAACTTTTGAAAAGTTCCGGATGAAACCCTTGGTTCGGAACTTTGGAGTTCCGAATGAGTATGTTTGGTTCGGAAGTTTTGGACTTCCGAATGAAGAGCCTTGGTTCGGAAATTTAAGACTTCCGAATGAACAGGTTTGGACCGGAAGTTTGGACTTCCGAATGAACACTTCAGTCCTTTCCTTGGCTCGGAACTCTTCCTGGAAAGATCAAAAACAAGGCAAACACTTCCCGAAGAACAAGGAGAACAGTAGCAACAGATAAAATAACAAAATAACCAAAATCAAACACACGGATAATAATAAACAGTAACGAATCAATGAAATAACATCAACAAACAATTAAAAACATGAAATCAAACAACTTTTACCACAATAATCAAAAACAACTTCGGATCAAAATAAAAGCATGAATTTAAAACATAAACACAACAAATCAAAGAATGAGAAAGGTAGATAAGAGATTGACAAGATAAAATAAAGATTTGACAAGAATTAAAATGAAAACTTACTTGGAATTAAATGGTAATTAAGGTGCATAACATGAATTTAAATGACATGAAAAGTAAATGACAAGTATTTAAATGGTGGAAGACTAATTGTCACACTTAGCCAACAACAGTGAAAAAATGACTAATCTAATCTATTTATAGGGAAAGATTAAGGAAGCTTCCTCCCCTCTTTCCTTTTCTCTTAATTGCATAATTAAGTCCCTCCTTCTTTTAATCTTCATTAATTGCGTACTTAGTCCTTTTCTTCTAATCTTCTTTAATCTTGGACTTAAGGGACTTTTGACTTCGGGATTTCTTTTGAACTCGTCTTTAAATTCTTCAATAAAATAGACTTGAATTCTTCGGCTTTTGATAAACTTCCGTCTTTTGACTTTTTCTTTGATAAATCTTCAGAATTGGTCGTGGACTTCCGTTCTTTTTGCACTCTTGACTTCTTGATTTCGTCTTTCATCCTTTTCTTCAATAAAAGTCCGTAAATTACCGTGAATGTCCGTGTTTTCTCCACTTTTCACCTTTTCATCCTAAATCACAACAAAAACACAAACCACGCATAATTCCGACATAAAAGACATAAAATACACGTTTTGGTCCGGTTATTATTGTAGTTAAGTGGTAGAAAAGATGGGTGTTTACACACCTATCAAATCCCCTACACTTGACCATTGCAATGTCCTCATGCAATGCATTAGTTACAAAGCAAGATTACACTTTTCATCATAATCAATCCACGTTGGCCTTTATTAAAGAGATAGAAAAAAACATACAAAATAAAGAAATCAAAAGCATACCTTGGGTTTTGGAAATGTTATGAATAATCATCATTCTCAAGTTTTCACTTTCTCCATACCAAGCTTAAAAACGAGATCATTGTTATTATAAGTTAGTAGACTATCACGAACTCATGTGGGCCAATTACTCACTTAGACTCCCTTATTCCTATGGGTATCTCTTATATTTTATTATTTGTCTTGAATGATTACGAAGATGCATTGTTTGACTTATTTCGATAATTATTTAGTCTGAAAATAAAGTGCACGATTTAATCAATAATTAGCTAAAGGACCAAATCTTTTAAAACTGCTTCTCGGGATATCGAAAAGTTCATATCTTGGCATAACTTGGTTCGCGATTTGAGACCTTTCTCGGGCCGATATTTGGCAGCGACTTCATACTTCAAATCTTGAGAGACGTTCATGAAATAATGGTCTTCTCTTCATAATTGGAATTTCTTCACTTGAAGTTTTGAGAGATTCATACTTGGCCCACGACTTCTTCATTTTTCTCCAATCTTTATTTTGGACTTTGATATACAACGATCCGCCTCCTTTTATGACTTGGATCTATTTATCCTCATACCTTGTTAGGGTCTTTTCGGATACACTTCTCCATGACTTTTGGGGAGTTTTGCTTTACGTCGTGTGTCTCGATCCTTCATATTGATTTTCGATAAATGATTCTTCACATCACTTTGGATCTTTAGCAACAAAACATAGCCCTCATGCCTTGTTAGGGCCTTTTCGGACTCGCCAATCTTCGCGCCCCGCTTCATAAGTTATGCCTTGGCTATGAACTCTCGTCATTACCGAGCAACTTTTAAACAATCTGGGGCTAGAAGCTAAGTAACTTTTCAAATCGTACAACCTTATTTATTAGCAAATAAATTATTAGCAAGCGATGGGAGAATAGGCTCATAATTAACTCACATAAATTCATGAAAGAATACCGAACTTATAATTGGCTCTATCATTTCTCGTTCTCCACAGTTTAAAATCTCAAGTAATGAGACTCGTGGATACTTAGCCTATTAAATCAAAGTTTTGGGTTTTCGAGTCGCCTATAGGATCTTGCAAATTCTTAGACTTTTTCAAGCTTAGAAATCGCATTTTAAAGTTCCCTTGATAAACGACTCTCTAGGATCAATTATAGGAACTTGCGAAAAGTTCTTGTTCTTAACCCGTGAGAGTTAAGACTTTCGCGTTTTATAGCTCCCTATATAAAAGCCTAGCAAAACTTGACTTAAACACGTTAAGGATACTAGCTAGAGTAAACTCGGATTGAGTCAAAAGATTCACAACGTTTGAAAATTAAACCACTTATTCAAGGATTTATTCTTAGCAGAGAAAGAAAATAACTATACAAAGATATCAACTAATAGGCCAAAATAGATCAAAAATTTTGAAAAATGTCGAAAAATTGATTTTCCGGTTAAAATGAGGACAAATACAAGGAAAAGACCACTTAACTTCGATAGAAGTCCCCCCTACACTTAAGTTAAACATTGTCCTCAATGTTTAAGCATGTGGGAGTAAGCTCCCCTACACTTAGGACATTGTGCACGTTGTTTAAAGCTTGCTAAGGAAAAGACAACTAAAGAGATTCCTATTTTAATATTGAGAAAATATAAAATAGTGAATCGAAAAGAGTTTAGGATAGAACCGGGAAGACGTAGAACACGGAATCACGGGTCGTCAAGAATCATCAAGAGTGGATCATTGAAGCTCGAATCCCTGATTAAGAAGTGAGGAGAGGAAATAGCAATCCAAAGGGTCCCCCCTACACTTATGGTAAAGAAAGCGAAAAGATAGATGCATGGGTTGCCTCCCAAGAAGTGCTTGGTTTTTGTTAACCGAGTCGTGAGCCTGACTCGACCTTGATCATCAACGGAAGTAGCATGAAAAATATCCACCAGGATCAAAGACATAGTTTTCATCCATCAATAAGGAAGAGCTTAAGGCGAACAAGGCAAGCCAAAAGAGAAGTGGCAAGGTTCCCTTAAGCAGTGATGGAGCACAGTAGAAGCAAGGATGGTGCGGTGCAAGCATGTCTTCAATGGGTCCAAAGATTTTTCCTTTTATTTCATCAGGTGGATACTGAGATGGCTTAAAGACTTCAATACCGGGGTCGAACACCTTTTCCTTCAGGGGAAAATAGCACTCAGGGTCAGCCGAGTGTGAAGAAGATCCGCAAAGAAGCACAACCTCGTCCTCAGAAGTGGGACAAAGAGGTGTTAAATCATACGTGCAACGGATTTCGGTGTCGACCGGTTTCTTCTCCTTGGACAAAATGCTCTTCAAATCCAAAGTAGGATCAAGACGATAATCTTCAAAGTCCAAAGGAGGAGCATCACTCTCATGAGGGAAGTATGTGTTAAGAAATTCAGAAAAATCTTCCTCAAATGAATAATCGTCCAAAGTAGGATCGAGTGATGGTG
The DNA here is from genome assembly GCA_025667525.1 of Glebionis coronaria. NCBI lineage: Eukaryota > Viridiplantae > Streptophyta > Magnoliopsida > Asterales > Asteraceae > Glebionis > Glebionis coronaria. The sequence goes on from CM046874.1 coordinate 480,001,446, forward strand.
AAGGATCTTCATCATGTGAAGAATCGCTCGATAGATTATCAGCCTCATCGAAAGTGGGCAGCTCGGGATACTCAGAAGTACAATCAAAATCATCCGAATCTGAGCTAGAATCATCTTGATCATAAGCATCAAAGACCGATGGTGAATCATAAATGGGAGAAGCGTCCAAAGTAGGGAGAGAATCATCCACATTATCTTCAAAGAGTGGATTATCAGTGGAAGACTCGAATAGAGGATTGTCATAGACGGTAAAGTCATCGAGCACATTGATCATATTCACTGATTCTCGGCCTCCAAAGGATTTGCCTGTAAGCTTCCCCATTTTAAAAACTTTTGAATCATCCCCGACTCGTAAGATTAGCTCACCTTCGGCCACATCTACTAAAGCACGTCTGGTTCTCAAAAATGGCCGACCAAGTATTAAAGGAATACGAGGGTCCATTTCATAATCAACTACGACAAAATCGACCGGGAAAGTAAATGTGCCAACTTTGATAAACACATCTTCGGCTATACCAACGGGGTAAGCGAGAGTGCGATTTGCAAGTTCGAGAGTCATCTTTGTAGGAATGAGATCGGGCAATGATAGTGTTTTCCAAACACTCAGTGGCATCAAATTAATACTAGCCCCGAGATCAGCAAGGGCAGTAAATTCTTCAGTTTTGTTGAACACGCAAGGCAGCACAAAACGACCGGGATCTCCAAGCTTTTCCGGAAGTTCTCTAAGAAGGACTGCAGAGCAGTTTTCATTTAACCGTGTGTTGGCGAGTTCAATCAGCTTCTCCTTCTTGCTAAGCAATTCCTTGAATGCTTTGACAAATTTCGGCATGTGGCAAAGTGCTTCAACAAGGCTAATGTTGATGGTCATTTTAGATAGCATATCCACATATTTCGATACTTGACAATCATTCTTGGTTAGCTCGTTGGTCTTGCCTATGCGAGAAGGGTATGGGATTCTAGGTTGATAAGGGTTAGGTGAAGGTTGTGATGTGGAAGGGTCCTTCCGAGATACATCGTCATGACGAGGCGGAGACGGTAATGGTGCACTACTACTAGGTGTAGGAGGAGTAGGGATACATGGTGGTGGAGGAGGTGTGGATGATGGTGGTGGAATAGGTGGATCGACAATGGTAAGTCCACTACGCGTAGTTATAGCACTCACATTAGCTCGCGGATTGGGGACGGTGTTTGAAGGTAGAGAACCCGAAGAAGAAGAAGGTTGAGCTTCGGGCAAGAAACTAGCCAACAGATTCTTTAATTCAGTTGTTTGAGTGATGAAGGAAGATTGAAGATTTTCACGAACCTCGGTTCTGATGTCATTACCTTGCTTCAAGATATCTCCTTTCAAATTGATTATTTGGCTCTGTAGATTCTTGATTTGCTCACCTTGAGTTCTCATGATTGTGTCAACATCGGGATTAATGGGTGGGTGTTGTTGGGTGGGTGGTTGATAAGGGTTAGAAGCACGAGGTGGGATTTGGTTGCTTCTATTGTAGTTGTTGGCGGGGTTTTGGTTTTGAGGAGAAAAACCGGGTGAAAGGTAATTGTTGGAACGGTAGCTCAGCAGATTTCTATCCCCTTGTTGTCTAGCTTGGTAATTTTCCGGTGAATAATTACCGTAAGCAGCATACACATTTTCTGGATTTCCTTGTGTCGAAGGACAATCGGTGTATGAGTGAGGACCGCCACATGTTTCACAAGGATTAGCAACTGCTTTAACTTGATGTTGTTGTTGGTTTGAAGCGAGAAGCGTAATACTTTTGCTCATTTCGGCCATCATGCGGGTGAGTTCGGTCATCTCAGGGTTTGCTGAGGTTGAGGAAACATTGACTCTCGGGTTGTTCCTTGAAGATGCAGAGGAATCCCAGTTCTTGTGGTGAGTAGTCATGTTCTCAATTAACTCTCTACACTCCTCGGGTCTCCTTTTCATGAATGTGCCACCGGCGGCTGCATTGATCGTATCACGATCTCGAAAAGTCAATCCGTTGTAGAAAGTATCGATCAAGGTGACCGGAAGCATGTTGTGGTTTGGACAACGGTCGATCAAGACATTATATCTCTCCCATGCATCAAAAAGAGATTCATCGGGGTCTTGCATGAAACCGCTGATCTGATTGCGAAGGCTTGTGACCATGGATGGTGGAAAGTAGCACGATAGAAAGCGTTGAGTCATATCATCCCAAGTGTGAATAGAATTCTTCGGGAGACGATCAAACCATTTCTCAGCATGATGCGATAAAGTATGTGGGAAGAGTTGTAGGCGGAGAACATCCATTGTGGCCCCAGGCAACTTCATGCTTTGGGTGATTGTAATGAACTTGTCGAGGTGTTTGTTGGCATCATCATCAGGCAATCCTCTAAATGGGTTTGTTTGTACTTGCTGAATCATGTGGTGCTTCAACGAAAACTCAGGAGCGTTGATTTGCATCGGCGCAATCGGTCCTCCTCGTCCAAACATGGTTGGTTGACAAAGTTCCTCCATGGTCCGAAGATCGGGCTGTGGAAGAGCATTGTTGTTATTATTATTATTCAGGTTCGGTGGAATGTTGTTGTTAACACCTGCCATATCTAAATCTTCTTGAGGCTCGGGCTCTTGATAATTAGAAGATCTAGTACGCATACACCTGAAAATGCAAAAGAAAACAAAACCAAACACAAATACAATATATATACACAATAAAGATAAAATCTTTTTGGATTTTTGAAATTTTTAATTTTTATGATTTTTTATCAATTTTTAATTTTTATGATTTTTGAATTTTTTAGGCAAGAAAAATAACGTTCACAAGTAAACGGATCCCAAAAAGCAACGTGTCTAGCACAGAAAACTGTTGATCTTAACGAAAAGAGCCGGCAGCGGCGCCATTTGATACACGGCTTTTGCTCGTATAAAAATTATCGTTCTAGTGTTCCTATCTAATCGAATTGATCTTAGCTCTCTATGTGACTTCGTTTTATTTTGGTGGAACAAAGCTGTGTCGTTGTAGTGTTTTAAAATTAAAAGGTGCAAAACAATTAAAAGTAAAAGTGCTCTTAACGTAAATCTAAGTCTAATTAAAGTAAAGTGAAAGTATTTAAAAACGTGACTAAAATTAAAGGGCACTAAAGTAAAATGACGTAAACTTAAATCTATCTAAGGCAAACTTAAAGTGCGACTAAAACTAAGGCAAATAATCTAAAAGTGCAATTAAATAAAAAGGCAAGAAAAATAAAGCTTGAAAGTAAAAATCAAAGACAAAAGCTAATAAGAACCTGAATACAGCTCATTCGGAATAAACCTTCGTTTGGAACAATCACTCGTCCTAAATGTCACCTTTGGTTGAAATGATTCTTCTTCACTTGGAATATTACCAAAATCCTTGATCCGGAACAAATTGGTCTGAATATGTCACTTATCCAAAACAATGCTTCGTTCGGAACTTGCTGATTCGGAACTTGTAAATTCTTCCTTGATTCGGAAGTCTCTGGTCACCCCTTGATTCGGAAGTTTCCGAATGAAGCTCCTTGATTCGGAAGATTACCCTTGATCCGGAACTTATGGAAGTTCCGAATGAACAACCTTGACTCGGAAGTTTCTGACTTCCGAATGAACAGCCTTCATTCGGAACTTTGGTCCTTGATTCGGAACTTTAAGTTGATTCGGAACTTTTGAAAAGTTCCGGATGAAACCCTTGGTTCGGAACTTTGGAGTTCCGAATGAGTATGTTTGGTTCGGAAGTTTTGGACTTCCGAATGAAGAGCCTTGGTTCAGAAGTTTAAGACTTCCGAATGAACAGGTTTCGACCGGAAGTTTGGACTTCCGAATGAACACTTCAGTCCTTTCCTTGGCTCGGAACTCTTCCTGGAAAGATCAGAAACAAGGCAAACACTTCCCGAAGAACAAGGAGAACAGTAGGAGCAGATAAAATAACAAAATAACCAAAATCAAACACACGGATAATAATAAACAGTAACGAATCAATGAAATAACATCAACAAACAATTAAAAACATGAAATCAAACAACTTTTACCACAATAATCAAAAACCACTTCGGATCAAAATAAAAGCATGAATTTAAAACATAAACACAACAAATCAAAGAATGAGAAAGGTAGATAAGAGATTGACAAGATAAAATAAAGATTTGACAAGAATTAAAATGAAAACTTACTTGGAATTAAATGGTAATTAAGGTGCATAACATGAATTTAAATTACATGAAAAGTAAATGACAAGTATTTAAATGGTGGAAGACTAATTGTCACACTTAGCCAACAACAGTGAAAACATGACTAATCTAATCTATTTATAGGGGAGGATTGAGGAAGCTTCCTCCCCTCTTAATTGCATAATTAATTCCCTCCTTCTTTTAATCTTCATTAATTGCGTACTTAGTCCTTTTCTTCTAATCTTCTTTAATCTTGGACTTAAGGGACTTTTGACTTCGGGAATTCTTTTGAACTCGTCTTTAAATTCTTCAATAAAATAGACTTGAATTCTTCGGCTTTTGATAAACTTCCGTCTTTTGACTTTTTCTTTGATAAATCTTCAGAATTGGTCGTGGACTTCCGTTCTTTTTGCACTCTTGACTTCTTGACTTCGTCTTTCATCCTTTTCTTCAATAAAAGTCCGTAAATGCCCGTGAATGTCCGTGTTTTCTCCACTTTTCACCTTTTCATCCTAAATTACAACAAAAACACAAACCACGCATAATTCCGACATAAAAGACATAAAATACACGTTTTGGTCCGGTTATTATTGTAGTTAAGTGGTAGAAAAGATGGGTGTTTACACACCTATCAATAACCTTCAATTCTCCTTTCGGGTTCACGATGGTATCACTAGGAAGACCACCCGAAGAAGAGGGCTTACACATGATAGCTTCAAACATTTTTCCCATTCGGTCTTCAAACTTAGATTGCCTAGCATCCGCTTTTAACAATTCTTGCTTAATCTCATGTTGACCTTGCTCCATTTTTTGTTGATTTTGTTGGAGTCTTTGAACATTTCCTTCCATTTTATTAGCATGAGTTTTAAGTTCATTAGCAAGTTCGTTTTTAAGCTCGTTTTTCAACTCGGATCTTAAGCTAACCATTTCACGTTGCATATTATCAAACTTGGCATCATTAGCCTTAGCATAATTCGAAAATTCTCCTTGAAGATTTTTGGTGTGATCATTTTGAAAACCTTGAGTAGAAGTTTGAAAATCACGGTTTTGGTTTTGGTTTGAAATTTTCCCATTTCCACTTTGATAATTACCCTTGTTATAATTCCTTTGATTTCCTTGGTAATTTCCACCTTGGTTGTTGTTTCGATAGTTATTAGCATTTTGATTTGGTGGAGCTTGATTTTGGCGGAAACCTTGACCGATTTGGTTATAAGTTCCCGTGGCTACATAAGCACTCGAAGTGTTAACATCCGCGGTAATGCACTCGGAAAGATCATGAGCTCCACCACACGACAAACAACTCTTAGACACCGCTTTAACCGAAGCGGAATTTGAAGCTTCTTGAGCTTTCCAATGGGACATAAGGCTAGTAAATCTATCAAAAAATCGATTTTCTTCATTTGCTTCATCATGTAAAGCATTAATGCTACGAGACGATGACGAGCCCAATTTGGCAACACTCGGTGTGTTACGAGGGCTATAAACCTTAGACCTATTCTCAATTATGACAAAAGCTTCCTCGACCATTTTACACAAAAAATTACCACCCGCGGCGGCATTTAAATAATCTCTTTCATGATCATTAAGTCCATTGTAAAACGTGTCGATTTGATGTAAGTCAGAAAAACCGTGATGAGGACATTCATGTAACATCTCCTTAAACCTATTCCAAGCCGTAGAAAAACTTTCATTTGATTCTTTTGAAAATTTAGAAATCTCGTTCTTTAAATGCGTAGTCTTAGAGGGCGGAAAAAATTGGTTCACAAACTTTGAAACAAGATCCTTCCACGTAAATATAGAATTGGGTGGCTCTTTATCTAACCAAATTTTAGCGGGCCCCGCTAAGGAATACGGAAAAAGCATCATCTTAATCGAGTCATTCGAGACATCCTTGAATTTGCACGTGGCGGTAAGACGATTAAATTGGCGGATATAGTTGTGGGGATTGTCCTTCTCATCACCACGGAATTTGTTGTTTTGGATCATCGACAACAAACCCGTTTTCACCTCAAAATTCTCCACAAGGATTGCGGGAATCACAATAGCTTCTCCATAACCCTCGGTGGGTGCTTGAAGTAACTCCATCATAGTTCGATTCGCCATGGTTGGTGCTTCTCGTACAATGGGTTCGTCAATAGGAGACTCCTCACTAGAATGAGTTGGAGTGGGAGTTTTGTTCTTTCGTCTGCGTGCACGTTTTGCTTGATTATGAGTTAGCATAAAAGTCACGTACAACGAGGAGACGAGCAAAGAAGTTTCTTTTTGGTATTTTTAATTTTTCAATTTTTTTGTGGTTTTTGATGGTATTAACCTTTTTTGGAAATTGGTGAATGTATTAAGTAGACAAAAATCTACAAATCTCCTACTTAATCAAATCTCTTGATTAAAGAAGCCTCAAGGAATGAAAACGATCACGTGGAGTGAACGCCTTCGATGACTTTAGAACGATGGTGGAACACCAAATCGTTCAAGAGGGTTTAATCAATAGAAACCAAGAAAATATATATGATATGTAATAATACTTTGGGCGGCAAAACCCTCGATTCACTCTCAAAATCAAATACGCACAAGCAAGCGGAGGAAACGAGGCGGCGCGAAGCACTTAAGAGCCTTTTTCCTTTAGGTCGTGATATACAACCGCCTTATACCCACCTTATAGTTTGTATTTTCAAAATCAAGCTTCACGAAAGTATTTATCTATTTTTTCCTTTTTCTTTGGTTTGAGATTCGAATACAATGATTGGGTAATGACCTCCCAAGTCAAGGTTGTGATTTCTCACGTATTTGGAGTACTTGTGAATTTATTGTTCTACGTATACAATATAGTAATAATATTCACACAAAAACCGAAAAACGATAATACGTATTAGTAGAGTGCTACTAATACAAATACTAATTATGGCTATATAGAAAACAACAATGTTCAATCAAAACACAACACGCCTCCCCGTCAGCGGCGCCAAAAATTGATGTAGTGTTTTTGCAACCCTTTAGGAAAAGAGAGGCAAAGTAGTGGTAAGCGTTAAGTGTCGGTTTAGGAAAACCAAGCACTAATGACCAATTAAGTTCGTTCTCGAGGAGGATAGTGTGGTGTGAATTGAATTGATTAAAGTTTATGATTATTAACAAGAAAAGAAAATAGAAATGAGAAAGAAATGACGGTTACGAAGACGGATCGAGCTAAGACGAAAACGCGTTCACGTAAAACCGTAAAAAACTACCAAATTAAAAATTTTAACCTAAAAATTCCTAAAAATTACTAAAAATCCACAATAAAATTCTAAGAGTTTACAAAAAATCCAAAAATGCTAAAACCTTTTAATAAATTAGATAATGACTTTTTAATGCTAATTAAAGCCCTAAAAATCACAATCAATTATTAAAAAGCCTTAAACAAGATCTAATAGTTTGTAAACCTCAAAAATATCCTAATTAAGCTAAAAACTATTTTTTAAAATTTTAAAACCAAATTAAACTATTTTTAAACACTTAAAAACTATTAAAATCTATTTAAACTTAAATTAATTCTAAAAAAATAAATGAAAAGTCCTAAAAATATTTGGAAAGTGACAATTTTTAATAATAAAATATGAAAAAACTTAAAAAATTAAACTTTCAATTTTTAATAATAAAATAATAATAAAATAATCAAAAAAAATTCAAAGTTCACTAAAAAATTCTAAAAAATTAACAAAAATCCTAAATAATGTAACTAGAACAGAAATGCAATCAAAAGTTTCTAAAACCTATTTAATAATTTTATATTAAATTTTAAAGTTAGCTAAAAACCCTAAAATCTAATAAAATAAAAAATAAGACTTTTTGAAAACTTTTTGGGCTGTAAACCTCAAGTTACTTAAATAAAACCTAAAAACTATTTTTTGGATTTTTAAAATGCTTTTTACTATTTTTAATTCACTTTCTAAAATTTAAACTAAAAATAATCCTAAAAAATAAATTAAATACGAGAAAAATAAACTTTTTAAACCAAAAAGTCCCTAACCTATTGAAAACAAAAGAAAAATGCTAAATGTGAAAAAGATTAAAGGACTAAGCTGGAAACAGCTTATTAATAAGCTGTTAGTCAAATAAGCTAGAAAACCAACACTCCTTATATATTAAACATTGCAAAGGGTTACCAGTCAAAGACCCTAGGGCAATTGGTAAACGCGTTGGTGTGTGGGAGGAGTGGCGCAGGTTCGAGTCCTGGCCACGTCCATTTTGATCTTTTTTTTTTAACTTTTAAAAACTCAAGCCAAGTACTTAAACTTACTTAAAAACACAAATTAAATAACAACAAATAACTAGAATCAAGCTGAAATGATCAAACAACGCCCAGGTTTGGACTGAGTTTCTGATGAACACAAGTGTGAATTTCTTCACTTGTGCAGATAAGGAACAAGAGGTCTTGTTCTTTGATTCTTGGTGTTGTTTTTGGACAATAGGGAACCCCTACACTCAGTTGGAGTGTAGGGAGTCAATACTAACACAAGAAAAGCACAAATCTAGCAAGAATCAAGCACAACAAAGGCACAAAAGTTTCTGATAAGCTAAATGAGTTTCTGATGAACAAATGCACAAATTACATGCACAAATATGAACTTCCAATGCTCAAATCTTGCAAATAAGCTCACAAACTGACATACAAATGATTCACAATCCTCAAATGACCTAAAATCTAGCAGTATAACAAGAATCGAGCACAAATTTCACCAAAATCAGTCACAAAAGGCACTTATCTGATTTTTGACCCTTATACCAATTTTTAAGCATGCACATGTGTTCAAAACTAAACCAAAATGAAAACTAAGTACCAATAGCACCTAATACCAACCTAGTGAGTGAATAAACAAGATTGCAGGCAAAATCTAATCTATTTAGACCATTTAAAGCCCTAATCCAAACACCCTTTAAACTTCTGAATTTGAACTTTTTCAAGGCAAATCAATACAAATCAACTCTAAACTGATTTTAAACAGTCCTAACATGCATATCAAACACATATATGCATAAACCAACCACATAAACAGTTATTTAACACCTTGCATACAAATCATACCAATTCACAAAACTTCTGAAAATCTGGAAATGGACAAGATTTCTACCTCAAGGGACCTACATCCAGGTCCCTTAGTGGCAGCTAGCCACCTCCAATAGGCTGGGGCCTATGCTGAACCGTGAACAGCAACAAGCCTCAATGAGGAACCTGCTAAGATAAAATGAAAACAAGCACAAAATATCCAAAAAATCTGATTTTTTCAAACTTTTTCTCTAAAAACTTGAAGCCAATAAACCTTGAAACTTAACACGTTTTGAAACAAGAAAAGATTCAGAAAAACAAGAATTTCAATCCACGTACACTTCTTAAAACTCATGAATTTCTGAAAAATTCAAACCTTTTCAAAACCTATTTTTGAAAACTCAAATAAACACAAAGTGTTTATACAATATCAATGGAACTCAGAATCTAAGCAATCCAACACCAAACTTTTAAAAAAGGATAAAAGGAATTACAATTTCTATGAAAATACCAAACTTCATATTAATTTAAAAAGGCATTACAAGGATTTGCTTAAAAAATCTGGAACAAGCTTATAGGGACACATACGTCTCCTATATATACTACTGAAAGGAAAATTCTAGAACTACAAAACCCTAGTATATGAAATTCCTGAAATGTCCTTGGTCAAAAGGTCTTCATAATCAGTCAAAGTGGCAACATGTAATCTTGCTTGGCACTTGTGATATCCAGCTGTTGAGAGTGCATCTTGATCGTCTATTTGTGCTTGGGGACCAAGGGGAACTTGTGGGACGTTGGTTTGGTCGGGTGTAGGGTTTTGAGGGAAAGAGACGGGGCAGGGGAGGGTCCCACAAGACACATGGGTGTGTCTTGTGCATGGTTTTGGTGTGGGATTGAGTGAGAGTGAGGTTAATCAAGGATCTGGACAATATTAGCTTAAACCCCTTTGTTTTGGGATTAATCGAACCTGGGATAATTAGGGTTTATGGGAGTGTTTTGAGTGTGTTTAATCTGAAAAAGGATTAATGATTTTTAAAATATGTGTTTGGTGGGAAAGTTGGGAAAGATTTGACCATGGTTTGACCAGGTTTATTAAATAAACCTGGTGGGTGGGTTTGGTTACGGGTTTGGACTGGGTTGGGTAGGGTAAATGGGTATTTGGGTGGGTTATGTGACGTGTCAATGTCTGGTTGGGTGAGTAGGTTTGGTTGTCTGGCAAAAACAGTCCCCCAAGGTTTCTTCTTTCTTCACTTTGTAATAAATGGCTAACAACGCCCAAATACACTTGTGACAACTTTGCAAACTTGTCAAAAATGGCACTAAATGTTTCCAAACTTTTTCCAAGGGCTTCAAATGCAATTCTTGGATTCTTCAAGGACTGATCTTGTAATATCTTCAAACTTTAGGGACCCTATTCATAATTTTGAATATTTGAGGGGTATAAAGTGTTAATCTTCAAAAGTTGAGGGACCAAACTTGACAATCTTCAATTCTTCAAGGGTATTTTTGGAAATTCCAGATTTGGGTCCGGTTCATTGTGCGGCTTCGTTTCCCGTGTTCGTTTTTGATTGATTCTTGTGATCTTTTGCCATTTCCTTAATATCCGTACCTAAAAATACACAAGTAACAAACACGAGCATATATTTGGCAGTTTTAATGATATTTTATGCATTTTAAGCCCGATTTGGACGATGAGACTATGTATAAAAGTAGTCTCATCACTCCCCCATACTAAACCATTATCGTGCCCTCACGCAATGCTAGAATAAAGTATCATAGCATCTCCAAAATTTATTTTTATTCACTTTATTGGAATGATAAACTAACTACAATACTACTATTACTACTACTACTACTACTTGCGTTTTAGACATAATGTATGATTTTCATCGCAAAATGGGACGTTTAGGTTCATAGAATAAGAACACGTGAATGCTTCGTTAGAAATAATTTCGTCGTCCTCGATTTTCACCTTAATTGCATGCGAAGCGTGCAACGAGATCATTGTCATTATAAGTTAGTAATGCTAACACTACTCATATGCCCTAATCACGTACTTATCCTCCCATTATTCCTAAGTTGTATCTCTTATATTTTATTTTGTCTGAATGATCACGAGGATACATCATTGACTTATGCGTGAATAAAGATTTAGGTCTAAAAATAGAGTCCTAACAGTGTAACTAAGACCATCAAATCAATAACCCCTCCTAATAGACAACGATGTCAAAAAATTAAGTTGACAAGAAGAATCGATAAACACGGTTTTATAACGGTTTTGAACATGAGACTTATTACCAAGACTTTTATACGTCCCCTAACGGAAGGGCCTTATTATCTTTGGTTTACCTCCATCTTTTATTCAACTTCGCCATGAAGCTTTTATTATGACTTCGGTCTTGCCTTGCCTTTTATTATCCGCCTCATCGGTGGTTTTATTAGCCAAAGACGTATATCCTCACGCTAAGGCGAATTTTGGATCTTTAAAGCTTCGAAGATTAAGGCTTGATTCAATTTCAATTTTGCATAGATTTTAGGCCTTGTGGGGCTTCAAATTGTTTGCTAGATTTTGGTGAGCACTTGAAATCTTATTATTGGGTGAAGCTTTCGATTATTGGGGTGCCAATACTTCAAAACCGTGACGCTGGCGATACCTTTATGTCTTCCCAATTTAATTACACGGAAGCTACTAGAAAAGACTAGAAACCCAACAATCCTAACTAAACCGCTAAGTCAATATTTATTAAGCAAAAAATATTTACAAGCGAAGGGAGAATAAGCAAACAACGAGAACACATGAGTTTTTGAAAGAATACGAGTACTCTACGTTTAGCATAGTAACTTATAATTAACTCTATCATTTCTCGTCCTCATTTAAGAGACTTAGCCTAATGTGTAGTTAAGGAATCAAAGCTAAGTGCTCAACACGCACGGTCGAGTCAAAAATTACTCTTATTCTCGCCATCGGAAAACTTACATTCGTGTCTTCAAACACTTATAAAACATGAGAAAAATTTAAAATTTGGCCATTTTTAGCCTTATTTTGCAACAAAAACGATAAACAAAATGATAAACTTTGGAAAGAGCGAAAGTTTGGCAAGGCAAGTATCTATTTAGCGGCGCCAAAAATTGATGTAGTGTTTTTGCAACCCTTTAGGAAAAGTGAGGCAAAGTAGTGGTAAGCGTTAAGTGTCGGTTTAGGAAAACCAAGCACTAATGACCAATTAAGTTCGTTCTCGAGGAGGCTAGTGTGTTGTGAATTGAATTGATTAAAGTTTATGATTATTAACAAGAAAAGAAAATAGAAATGAGAAAGAAATGACGGTTACGAAGACGGATCGAGCTAAGACGAAAACGCGTTCACGTAAAACCGTAAAAAACTACCAAATTAAAAATTTTAACCTAAAAAATCCTAAAAATTACTAAAAATCCAAAATAAAATTCTAAGAGTTTACAAAAAATCCAAACTTGCTAAAACCTTTTAATAAATTAGATAATGACTTTTTAATGCTAATTAAAGCCCTAAAAATCACAATCAATTATTAAAAAGCCCTAAACAAGATCTAATAGTTTGTAAACCTCAAAAATATCCTAATTAAGCTAAAAACTATTTTTTAAAATTTTAAAACCAAATTAAACTATTTTTAAACACTTAAAAACTATTAAAATCTATTAAAACTTAAATTAATTCTAAAAAAATAAATGAAAAGTCCTAAAAATATTTAGAAAGTGACAAAACTCCTAATTATGTGTCTACAATCTTGGAAAAATGAAATAACTTAAAAAATTAAACTTTCAATTTTTAATAATAAAATAATCAAAAAATAATAAAAAAAAATTCGAAGTTCACTAAAAAATTCTAAAAAATTACCAAAAATCCTAAATAATGTAACTAGAACAGAAATGCAATCATAAGTTTCTAAAACCTATTTAATAATTTTATATTAATTTTTAAAGTTAGCTAAAAACCCTAAAATCCAATAAAATCAAAAATAAGACTTTTTGAAAACTTTTTGGGCTGTAAACCTCAAGTTACTTAAATAAAACCTAAAAACTATTTTTTTGGATTTTTAAAATGCTTTTTACTATTTTTAATTCACTTTCTAAAATTTAAACTAAAAATAATCCTAAAAAATAAATTAAATACGGGAAAAATAAACTTTTTAAACCAAAAAGTCCCTAACCTATGTGAAAACAAAAGAAAAATGCTAAATGTGAAAAAGCTTAAAGGACTAAGCTGGAAACAACTTATTAATAAGCTGTTAGTTAAATAAGCTAGAAAACCAACACTCCTTATATATTAAACATTGCAAAGGGTTACCAGTCAAAGACCCTAGGGCAATTGGTAAACGCGTTGGTGTGTGGGAGGAGTGGCGCAGGTTCGAGTCCTGGCAACGTCCTTTTTGATCTTTTTTTTTAACTTTTAAAAACTCAAGCCAAGTACTTAAACTTACTTAAAAACACAAATTAAATAACAACAAATAACTAGAATCAAGCTGAAATGATCAAACAATGCCCAGGTTTGGACTGAGTTTCTGATGAACACAAGTGTGAATTTCTTCACTTGTGCAGATAAGGAACAAGAGGTCTTGTTCTTTGATTCTTGGTGTTGTTTTTGGACAATAGGGCACCCCTACACTCAGTTGGAGTGTAGGGAGTCAATACTAACACAAGAAAAGCACAAATCTAGCAAGAATCAAGCACAACAAAGGCACAAAAGTTTCTGATAAGCTAAATGAGTTTCTGATGAACAAATGCACAAATTACATGCACAAATATGAACTTCCAAGGCTCAAATCTTGCAAATAAGCTCACAAACTGACATACAAATGATTCACAATCCTCAAATGACCTAAAATCTAGCAGTATAACAAGAATCAAGCACAAATTTCACCAAATTCAGTCACAAAAGGCAGTTATCTGATTTTTGACCCTTATACCAATTTTTAAGCATGCACATGTGTTCAAAACTAAACCAAAATGAAAACTAAGTACCAATAGCACCTAATACCAACCTAGTGAGTGAATAAACAAGATTGCAGGCAAAATCTTATCTATTTAGACCATTTAAAGCCCTAATCCAGACACCCTTTAAACTTCTGAATTTGAACCTTTTCAAGGCAAATCAATACAAATCAACTCTAAACTGATTTTAAACAGTCCTAACATGCATATCAAACACATATATGCATAAACCAACCACATAAACAGTTACTTAACACCTTGCATACAAATCATACCAATTCACAAAACTTCTGTAAATCTGAAAATAAACAAGATTTCTACCTCAAGGGACCTACATCCAGGTCCCTTAGTGGCAGCTAGCCACCTCCAATAGGCTGGGGCCTATGCTGAACCTTGAACAACAACAAGCCTCAATGAGGAACCTGCTAAGATAAAATGAAAACAAGCACAAAATATCCAAAAAAATCTGATTTTTTCAAACTTTTTCTCTAAAATCTTGAAGCCAATAAACCTTGAAACTTAACATGTTTTGAAACAAGAAAAGAGTCAGAAAAACAAGAATTTCAATCCACTTTCACTTCTTAAAACTCATGAATTTATGAAAAATTCAAACCTTTTCAAAACCTATTTTTGAAAACTCAAATAAACACAAAGTGTTTATACAATATCAATGGAACTCATAATCTAAGCAATCCAACACCAAACTTTTAAAAGGATAAAAGGAATTACAATTTCTATGAAAATACCAAACTTTATATTAATTTAAAAAGGCATTACAAGGATTTGCTTAAAAAATCTGGAACAAGCTTATAGGGACACATACGTCTCCTATATATACTACTGAAAGGAAAATTCTAGAACTATAAAACCCTAGTATATGAAATTCCTGAAATGTCCTTGGTCAAAAGGTCTTCAAACCCAGTCAAAGTGGCAACATGTGATCTTGCTTGGCACTTGTGATATCCAGCTGTTGAGAGTGCATCTTGATCGTCTATTTGTGCTTGGGGACCAAGGGGAACTTGTGGGACGTTGGTTTGGTCGAGTGTAGGGTTTTGAGGGAAGGGACGGGGCAGGGGAGGGTCCCACAAGACACATGGGTGTGTCTTGTGCATGGTTTTGGTGTGGGATTGAGTGAGAGTGAGGTTAATCAAGGATCTGGACAATATTAGCTTAAACCCCTTTGTTTTGGGATTAATCGAACCTGGGATAATTAGGGTTTATGGTAGTGTTTTGAGTGTGTTTAATCTGAAAAAGGATTAATGATTTTTAAAATATGTGTTTGGTGGGAAAGTTGGGAAATATTTGACCATGGTTTGACCAGGTTTATTAAATAAACCTGGTGGGTGGGTTTGGTTACGGGTTTGGACTGGGTTGGGTAGGGTAAATGGGTATTTGGGTGGGTTATGTGACGTGTCAAAGTCTGGTTGGGTGAGTAGGTTTGGTTGTCTGGCAAAAACAGTCCCCCAAGGTTTCTTCTTTCTTCACTTTGTAATAAATGGCTAACAACGCCCAAATACACTTGTGACAACTTTGCAAACTTGTCAAAAATGGCACTAAATGTTTCCAAACTTTTTCCAAGGGCTTCAAATGCAATTCTTGGATTCTTCAAGGACTGATCTTGTAATATCTTCAAACTTTAGGGACCCTATTCATAATTTTGAATATTTGAGGGGTATAAAGTGTTAATCTTCAAAAGTTGAGGGACCAAACTTGACAATCTTCAATTCTTCAAGGGTATTTTTGGAAATTCCAGATTTGGGTCCGGTTCATTGTGCGGCTTCGTTTCCCGTGTTCGTTTTTGATTGATTCTTGTGATCTATTGCCATTTCCCCAATATCCGTACCTAAAAATACACAAGTAACAAACACGAGCATATATTTGGCAGTTTTAATGATATTTTATGCATTTTAAGCCCGATTTGGACGATGAGACTATGTATAAAAGCAGTCTCATCACTTATCCTCTATCTGTCCATGAGTGAGATATATTCTTCTCAATTACATCACGTTCCATGTCCTCTTTAGTCATGTCACGCTCCATGTCTTTTCTAGTCATGTCACGTCCTTTACAGCTTCTTGTATCTCTAATTAGAGGACGAACGGTCCTTTTAGAGGGGAAGAATGGTAAAATCCGCAATATTATCACGACCCTAACTCGAGGACAAAATTTTCTTTTAGAGGAGAAGAGTTGTAAAACCCGCATTAAAATACCATGAACAGTAAACGTGAACAGTAAATACACGAAAATACGATTAAATTAAAACTTTCCATTTATTATATATAACACGTGTCACGACATTAAATAACAAGTATTTAAGTATATTATAAATGTATCATGCACACGACATTTAATTCACGACAACTGAACACGAGATCATACAAATATAATTTAACTTCAAAAATCATATGGTTTTGCCTTATGGGCTTATGTATGCCGTGACTAGGAGACCAAAGGAAAGGAGAAGGGCCTTTGGCCCATCATCTAATTATAATCCCATATCAAGTAACACTCCAGGGAATTAAACATAAAAATATTTTAGCCAAAAATCAAGAAACCCTAGTTCTCCTTCTTCCTTTTGCCGCCGGCCAAACAAGAACACCAAGGAGGTGTTGGTGATCTTTAATCTTTGATTTTTGGTGTGTATGTGTTCGTGTTCCTAATCTGTAAAACCCGCATACTTTTACCATGAGCAGTAAGCTTAGCAAACTTACGTACATGTAAAAACTTTCCTTTTATAGCATGAACACGTGTCACGATCAGTAATTACAGAAGTTATGTACGTATTATTTCACGATAAGTATTAAGTACGTGATAGTACACGATAATTATTAACAATAATGATTATAATCACGAACATGAAATCATGAACGTAAAAATCACGAACACGTAACTACGTGCTTAATTTATATTATACGATTAATATTGTTACGTACAAGTACTGAATATAACACGAACATATAATAATAACGTAACACGTAAACACGAACAAACGAGCACGCATACATACTTAATTAGTCACGATATACAAACAAATAAGGAGGTCTTTGGTTGGGCTGTTTGGACAAGAGAGGACAAGAAGAAAGACTTGGGCCCAAGGCCCATTTGTGGTTTGGACCGACTAAAAAGAAAACAGACGGGAGGGAGTATTTATTTTAGACAACAAAATCCCAAAACCCTAAACATAAAAACAGGTCGTCGTTTTTTTCTTCTTCTTTTGTTTCTTCTGCCGTCGACCAACACCAAGACAAGATGTTAAAACGTGGATCTTGATCCAGAATTTATAGGGTTTGATTCGTGTACTAAATCCCAAAACCATCATACGTTATAGGTAATCCTTGATCATTTTCTTTGTTTGTTTTATACGTTTAATTGACCAAGAATCCAGTAATAGGAGATTAAAAACGTGGTTAAAATAATAATGTATAAGGGGATCGTTTTGGTGCTGTTATGTATGAACTGCACACAAACCGAGACCATTCTTGGTCTCGGTGGTGGTTTTATACCCCCAGCCGCAAGGCCAGCAGGGTCTTTGGCCTATCAGTGGCGTCTAGAAGGTAAGCAGGGGGAGCGAACCCTGCATAGTGGCAGCCAAAGCTGCTGCTGTCGGTGGGTACTTTTGACGCAGCAGGGGGAACTAGAAACTGCCAGTGGCTGCCTGTGCAGTCAACAACAACACCAACCCAGCAGGGTGGTGTTTGGCCTGGCAGTGGGAACCCGACTAAGACGGGGGCAACCACCTGCTGTCGGTGGCAGAAACCACAGTCGTAGGGTTGTGGTGGGTGGCTGTTGGTTGACTTTTTGACTCGGCTTATTTTGTTTCACATGTTCGGGTTCGGGTTAACTTATGAAATCAGTTTATTAATTAATTTATTCCATGACTAGTTGAATTAATTAATAATAATCCATGACTTAGGTTTATTGTTTAAAAAGAATAATCATGTGCTAACCTAAGTATTTTATTAGTATAATTAAATTAAAATCTGGTAGTTAACCATGATATGTTATTAATTAATAATCAAATATAACCTATAGTTATTAGTTAACCATGATATGTTATTAATTAATAAACATGACTTAGGTTATAATTAATATAATATTAATACATGTTTTACCTAAGTTTTTATACACCTTAATTTAATTAAATCACGCTTATATTTAATTAAATCATATAACCTATAGTTTATTTTATTAACATGATATTATTAATAAACTATACTATAATCAGATGACTTACGATATTTAACCAGTAAATTTAAGCTTACAGTATTAGCTTATTAATTCAGCTTAATTCTAAATATGGAAACCTTCTAATTCAGGAAACTTACTATTTTTGGAAACTTTCTATTTTTATAAACTAATCTTTTTTAAGAAGTTAATCTATTTTTGGAAACTTTCTATTTTGAGAAACCTGCTATTTTCAGAAAGTTACTTATTATTACACAACAAGTATAATAATACAAGAAATACAAGTAATACTTAATCAGAATATACAGAATACATGATAACCACAACATAACGTTAAAATCAGTAAGACAAGACATGAACATATAAAACAAGCTAAGACATGAACTAAAATCAGTTACGTATGCAGTAATCAGAATAATTACACATGTATACTATTTATGTAGCATTAGTGAGATTGGAGTAGGACTTCCTTTCGTTCGTCTTTTCCGTTCGCTGGACGCAAGGTATAGATTTCCCATCCTTTGAGTATGGACATTCTCTCCTTATTAGGATTCCCCGTTTTCAGCCAACTGTTTTCTCAGTAATTGTTTTATATGTTTGATACTTATGTTAGAATAAGAGCCTAAGCCATATACATGCATGACTAGTGTCACCTAGTTATGGAGGTACCATAACCATAACACTGGAGGCACCAGTGTTATGATTTCCCCACTGTGAAGTGATTGCTCGTGGCGTCCCTTTTCAGCTTTGGCCATTATATTATATTATCATGTGGGGCATATGGGTGCATCCTAGTTACATTTTTACAAGTGTTATCAGAGTGAATGCGATGTGTGCCTTATATCCTTCACTAGGAGTTGATCCCTCCTACACATACTATTTAATTAGAGACAACCCCTCTAATTGTATGAAGAGGTCTCCCCTCCAAGTATTCATGCACGGTGGAACCTCATGACCTATATGGGCTAATTGGCTAGTTAAACAGATTTTCATAGAAACATAAGTCTTTTCAAACTATAAAACCAGTTTTATGAACATGAATCCAGATTGCTTAGAACTTATGTTATTCCATTGCTATTAGTCTTATTTATGCTCAACCATTCATACTATGTCGTATATCCGTGCACTGAATGTTATGCTCAGCCATTACTTTCCTTTCCATGTCCCAAAACAACAGGTACCCAAGGACGGACTCGAGCATTTGGAGGAAGTGCATAGGATGGAAGCTGCCATAGACTTCTTCTCCTTTTTGCCCCATATACTTATGCTTGTTTAGTCTTTCCTAGTTCATTTACTTTTTTTATGTTTTGGGCTTATGTTTGGGAACCAACGTTTGATTCTGGTTTTCCCTATGGTCATGTATGTTTTACTACATATTACCTTGCATGCTTTGATAACACGCCATAATTACGCGTAACGGTCCACTTATTAAAGTGGGGTGTTACAATTATGGTATTAGAGCGAGGTTTCGACCTGTAGGCTCTAAAACTTGACTTGTGACTAGCGGGTAGTCACCATAAGATTCCTAAGTCAATGCTTGTTATCCCGCGTATTGATGTTTTCAGCACTTTGTTGTTTTAACCATGTTGTTTTCATCGGTATTGTTTTACTAATATGGATGTGATAAAAACCTAATTATACATATTCAACCTATCATTATAATGCCACATTGTAGTATAAATAAGAGCTTCCGATACTTCATATATTGTGTTTTATATGCAGATGTAAAGTATGAAGGAGCAAAGTGAAGATATACAAAGAAGGGGCCTCAATATGTAATAAAGCCAAAGATATTAAAAGAAGATTCTGAATCGCTCAGAAGTGTAACGCACAAAGTTGTAAGTGCGGCGCACATTCGCATTTCCAAAGTTCGGCGCACATTTGACCCCAGACAACACTATAAATAGAGGCCATTTCCACTCATTTTACACACACATCTCTCTCTCTCTCAATACTCCATAGCTCGAGTATTTTAGTCCTTTTAGTAAATTTTCAGTATTATCCACTTTTGGGAAATACTTGTAACGAGAGTATTCCACTCTTTGATTCTTGGAGGACCGACACAATTGTGACACTTGTGTACTTGTTTATTCAAACCAATCTAAGTATGATGTTCTCTTACTTTTTTCTAGTTGTTACTTTGATTACTATGTTAGGCTAAGCTATTTGTGACTATATGGGTATGTAACTATAATTAGTGATGATGCTATGATATGATCCTTTATAAATGATTTCAAGCTAATGTTGTAGAACCATTTTACCTCCTAGTTCTACAAACCATATTTTATCTAAGTTGATTTGTTACGATATTTTGGCGTTGAGAAACGCAAATTGTTATAATAAGTTTTCTAGAACTTGTCTATGGTCATGAATCTTTGGTTGGAGAAATCCGCTTAGAAACTTGATAAAATATTGAACTTGTTAGCAACTTGTTTTGAGCTTAATCGCTTAAATAAACATAAGTCTTGAATCAACCCAAGTAAATTGTGTAAACGGCGTTTTGACGAAAAAGGATAATCACACTTTACCTACATAAACATATCTCGATCATTATTATCATCATCACGAACTTATACGAACTATCCCATATTAGTCATATTTGTTATTATTGATATTACTTCAACCATTTTTTTCTTCAGTTGTTATCTTGATTACCAAAACGAAACTAAGTCTCAGCGAATGATTCTGGCTTACCACTACAAAGCTATATTACGAACAAAAGGGTATACTTGCCCGTGTTTGTCTTCTAGTCCCTTGTTTTGTCTAAACCTTGTAATATAAATTTAAGACTTGCAAATGAACATCAAGTTTTTGGCGCCGTTGCCGGGGACATATAATCCTGTTTTGTAACAAAATTAGTATAATCCTTGAAGAAATTGCCAGTGCTACTCATTTTAAACCAATTTTTTTTTCTGCAGTACAGAAAGTACGGCGCACAAACCAAAAAGTGTGCCACACTTCCTGTAGCGAACCCAAGTGCGCCGCACAAAACCAAAAGTGCGCCGCACATTTCTACTGAAAACACCAAAAACCTTATTGGATGCACACCCATTCATCCGGAACACCACCAACATCACCGTTACCTGAACCTGAACATACCCTTAACTGAAGGCTACGTAGACTTCATCGCCGTGTACCTTTATCTAGGAGACACGGACAAACTCAACCTCGTATAATTAACCAACCTTTTGACAATCTTTCACAAATCCTATTTCTCACCAAACTCATCAACCGTTACGATCCAATGTCGATAACTGATGATGAACCTATGTGGTCAGCCGATAGAGTTGTCGCACCAACTCCTGGCTCTGCAATCGTTTTACCTGAAATTGCAAACGATTTTGCAATCAAAGGGAACCACTTAACCCTTGTAAAAAATAACCAATTTGATGGTCGAATCAAAACCGATCCTCACAAACACATCCACGAATTCAATGGAATTTGTAAAATGTTCAACTATGGAGAAGGACAAGCCGAAGCCGTCCAACTTATGATGTTTCCATCATCCCTGACTGGAGAATCCAAGTCATGGCTCGATGAACTTAACGAAGGAACCATTCGAACATGGGAAGGTCTTAGAACTGCTTTCATTAGCCGATTCTTTCCTCCTGCCCTATTTGAAAAACTCCTTGGAGAAATCCGAAGCTTTTCTTAACAAGAACGTGAAACTCTCACTGACGCATGGTTAAGAATGAAAGAACTACTCAGATATTGCCATGGTCATGGACTTAAGAAAGAAGGAATAATTAAAATTTTCTATCATGGTCTTGACGATGTTACCCAAGATGCATTGAACGCCGCAGCGGGCAGAATTTTCCTTTACAAAACCCCTAACCAAGCTTACCAATTATTGGATGATAAAGTCCTACTTAAGCTTGATTGGTCCAAAAATCACAAAAACAAAAACTCACGAAAAACCGTAGCTTTTGCCGAAGGAAGCAACAACCCAACCGACACCGAGAAAATTATGGCTCGAATGGATGCCATGTCTCTTAAGATTGAAGAGATTAAACACAAAAGCTGTAATCACTGTGGAGGAAACCATCCTTCTAGTGAATGTGATGACGATGACACACCCATGACGAAGGAAGAAGAAGCCAACTTTATGAATACCTTTCGTCGAACTCGATTTTATAACGATTATCGTAATCGCGACCGCGATAATTAGAGATCGAATGATAAACTAAGTTATGATCGAGACGACAAGAAACCCACTCATACCAAAGAAAAAAACAACCTCGAAGCAAAATCGACAACTTTATAGAATCTCTAAGAAAAACCAACATTTTTGTTCGAGAGACATTCACTGACTTCAAAACCAAGTTCGAAACCACAACCAAAAACCACCAAGTTTCCATTCAAAACCACCAAGTTTCCATTCAAAACCTTGAAGCTAATTTTGATCGTTTGTCCGATAAACAATCGAATCGCGCTTCTGGTTCTATACCAAGCAATACCAACCCAAATCCCAAGAACAACAACAAATATCAACCCCCACAAGCTCGTAACGAGCAAGTGAATGCCGTATTCATGCGGAGCGGTTTATCTTACGAATCACCTACCAAACCTACTCAAGATACACCAATCAAAATTCCATTCGATAGTGATAATGAGGATGAAGCCCAACCAACCCATACCAAACCAACTGAAAACCCAACACCCAAACCATATAAACCAAAAGTACCATATCCACAACGCTTACGCAAGCAAAAGATGCAAGCTAAGTATGGTAAAAATTTCTCGATATAATATAAGAAGTTCGAATTAACATGCCTTTAGTCGATGTTTTGGCTGGAATGCGAAATTATGGCAAATTTATCAAAGAACTTATCAAGAGCAAACATAAGTTTGAAGAAGTCTCTTCAACTTTTCTAAACGATGAATGTTCTGCCATTATCCAAAACAAAGTACCACCAAAACTGGGAGATCATGGAAGTTTCCTAATCCCATTTACTTTTCCTCACTCATACTCTTGCAACGCCTTGGCCGATCTTGGCGCAAGTATCAACCTCATGCCATACTCTTTGTATGTTAAACTCTCTAAAAACGTTTTAAAACCCACAAAAATGAGCGTTCGACTCGCGGACCGTTCCTTCCAATACCCAATGGGGATAGCTGAGAACATGCTCCTAGAAGTCGGAAAATTTGTTTTTCCTGTTGACTTTGTAATCTTAGAAATGGAAGAAGATATCAAGGTACCCCTTATCCTTGGTAGACCTTTCCTACACACAGCTAATGCTATAATTAAAGTAAAGCAAAAACAACTCAACCTTGGAGTTGGAGAAGATAGAATTTCTTTCTCTATCGACGAAGCTATGAAACACACATACTCTAATGACGATACTTGTTTTAGTATCGATGTCATTGAAGAAATCGTTGAAGCCGATTTCGACGATCTTCCTGATGAAGGATGCGAAATTTTGCATTGTCTCAAAGGAACTATAATCGAAGAAATCTTTTTGCTGAATTTGATGCCTTCATAGTCGACCATACCGTTGATGAACTGATATTTTAGTTTTTATACCCTTTTAGGATAAAGGAATATAAGTGGCAAGTATTAAGCGTTATGATTTAATTAAAAACCGTAAAACCGAATAAATGCGGGTTCGTTCTCGAAGGAGGTGTGTGGATTAAGAGTGCCAATTATATAAAATCAAGTTTGGATTAGTGACGTTTTTGGTTTAGAAGAGAAAATTAAAGACGAGCTACGATTACGATTACACTACGACGTAATGACGTAAAACGCGAACGTAAATACGTAAAACGTGACGAAAATAAAAATTAAACTTAAAAATTATTTAAAAATTAAAACTAAGTCTAAAATAATATAAATAAGAATAAAAATACAATAAATATATTTTAAAACCTTTTATTAATTGAATATTCAATTTTAAATGCTAATTAAAGCCCTAAAATCAAATATAATTAAGAAAAAGCCCAAAATAATATTTTATTGAACTAATAAATCTCTTATATTATTTAAAGACTAAAAATTATTTTTCCTAAATTTTTAAAACTATTTTTCTATTTTTAAAACACTAAAAACTATTTATAAACTAAAATAATGATTAAAATTATTATTATAATGCTAAAAATAATTTGACAATTTTAAAAATCCTAAATTATACTAATGAACAGTAGAAAAATGAAAAAGTTTGAACAAAGTAAAATTTTCACTAAAAGACAAAACAAATTATAATAAAACCCTAATTATTCTAAAATTAATTCTATAAATTAATTAAAAAGTGAATAGTAAAATCTTTTTTAACTAAAATTCTTAGAATACTTTTCTAAATCTAGGAAAAATTTTAAAACTGAAAAATATTAAATTTTGTCACTAAAAGACAAAAACAGAATGTTAAAAACTAATTTAAAATGCAATTTAATCTAAAAAATAATAGATGAACAGTAAAATAAAAATAAACTAAATAGAAAATTCAAAAATAAAATAAGAAAAATAATGACACTAAAATCAGCTAAAAGTTCCTAATTAAACCCACTAAAGACAAAAAAGTCAATATCTGAAAGTGACATGTGAGTCACTTTTGTCTGCTTGTGTAGCAGTGGAAACTTTTCCACTGGCAGTGGGAACTTGGTTCCCACTAGTAGTACAAAAAACAGGTCTGGGCAAAGATTAGCTTGTAACTTGAGAATGGCTTGGTATTTTGGGCAATGATTGGCACCCCCACAACCAGTTGGGTTGTGGGGAGTCAAAAAAAATATAAAACTCACAAGCTACTCACAAAATTTTCACACAAATAGCTTAGACAGTTACTGATGAATGTTATTATAGGTCTGGGCACACTTGCTGATGTATTTTGTGATTTGGTGAGTTTTGGCTCACCAAATCTTGCTCAATAAACCACCAAACACCAAAAAAAACTACACACAATCCTAACTAAACAGCTTAACTACAAATAATCAGGATTTGGCAAAATATTAAGCAAAGACAAAGCAGATTTGTTGATTACTGACTTGTAGCTATTTTACCAAATGTTATTCACACAAATTCCTTTTAAAAACCTTCCAAACTTAAAGCCAATGACTAAAACAGACTACTACTATCAGATGCAAGTGTGTCTAGGTGGATTTAAGACCACAGTAACTTATACTAGCTTAACCCCTATTCCCAAACACCCCTTTATACTTGAATATAAAAAATTAACAACCTAACTTCATTCAAATTCAAAGTAAACTGATTAAAACTACCTCTAACTTGCATATAAATCACAAATAAACAGGAACAACACTTATACTATCATGGAAAACAGATTACACACAATTCACAATATCATGCCCAATCACAAAACCAAAGCTACAGATTTAAGCTAATGGAGGGTTCAAGCCTGAAAAAGTACCTTGTGGGACCCACATTCGGGCCCCACTATGGCTGCAATGCCATCTCCTCTCAGCTTATAGCTGGGCTTATGGCTTGTGCAAGGTTGTTGTAGAGAAGTGATGGTGTTGACTACTCAATCAACACCCTATATATCTTCAAAAAAGGAGATTATACCTACTAAGAAAAGAAGACAAATAGGGGTGAAAGTAAATACTCTACAAAGCTATAAGCTTATCTTATGGTTTAAGAAGCTTATAGCTTATAGATCATAACCACAAAGAGGAAAAATCATTTTTTTGGAACCACAAACTATCTTGAAATGTCCACTGAAAACGCATCACTTGAAATTGAAACAAATCAACAAAGGAACTCTGAAATCCCAACACAAATCCACTATCACTTCAATGTGATAGGGATTTCAGAAAAGAAAAAAAACAGATTCTTGAAAACCTTTTTGAAAAACTGAAACTTTTGATGAAAATTACTCTAAGCTTGCAGGAAAGAAAGGATATTACACTAAAACTTATAATTTAAATTGGAATTCAACACTTGCAATTTAGTAAAAATAAACTTTAAATATTCATAAATTTTAAAAAAATACAAATGTTGGAACAAGTTATAAGGTTCACAAGCCGAACCTTATATACAAACCCAAAGAGGTTTCTAGAACCACAAATAAGAAATACAAGAAAAGTAACCCTAACTATGATCTTCCAGGTTTGCCCTTTGTTAGAAATACGTTTTTACGTATATTAGAAGTATCGGTCACTCCACACTATTATATATGTTGTAATAGCTCGTAGTTAACAAATACTTATTTAGTTAAGTAAGAACCGGCCCATGGGCTTGTCATGGGCCGGCCCAAGTCCACATAAGGCTTGGAAGTATAAATACCCCTTTCCTCCTTGGAAAGGGGTTGGTTGTTGTTCACTTTCTAGTTTCCACTTAATAAAATACACATAGTTTTCTCTCACTTTCTCTCTCTAGTTTCTCTCTCTAGAAAACATCAACCCACTTCATAGATTCATAGGTTATCAAGATTCTACATTTGGTATCAAGAGCTATGGGGTGATTTAAGGTAATGATTTGTGTGGTTTTTTAGTTTTTGATTGTATTAGTGTTCTTTAAGAAGATCCATCTTGATTCTTGGAGTTTTTGGTGTTTTTGTGATTGGGATTAGTAGATAAGTATTAGTTTTTACTTATTATTGTAGAAATCACAAAAGTTTTTGGGTTATTTGGTAAAAATCTGGGTTAAATCTTCAGTTTTGATCGACTGTTCATCACGAAAAAGGTTTCTGTTTACTCAGACAAAGTTCCGAACCAAAAACTTCCGGATCAAAAAGTTCCGGATCAACCAAAGTTCCGGATCAAAAAGTTCCGAACGAAAAGTTCCGGATCAAGGAAAGTTCCGGATCAAGGAATTTCCGAACCAAAAGTTCCGGATCAAGGAAAGTTCCGAATCAAGGAAAGTTCCGAACCAAAAGTTCCGGATCAAGGAAAGTTCCGGATCAAGGAAAAAGTTCCGGATCAAGGGAAAGTTCCGAATCAAGGAAAGTTCCGGATCAAGGAAAAAGTTCCGAATCAAGGGAAAGTTCCGAATCAAGGAAAGTTCCGGATCAAGGGAAAAGTTCTGGATTAAGGGAAAGTTCCGAATCAAAACTTCCGAACCAAAAGTTCCGAATCAAGGTATTCCAAGCCAAAATCTTCCGAATCAACACTTCCGAATCAACAAAAGTTCCGAATCAAGGGTTATTTTACTTGTTTTTTCGACGATTTTTTAGAGGATTTAATCTTTGTTTCTTACAACAAAAACTCAACACAATTCACAAGCTTTACTTCACTGCTCGATCAACCGATAATCTTTGTCTCTTTGAAGTGAACAAAATGAATCCGAATTCAGTAATTCCTCAGATGACATCACTTACGGATATTTCCGTCATTACGGGAATGGATAATCGTTCGCCTATGCTTATCAAAGAAGTTTTTGAAGCATGGCAAGGCCGGATGATGTCATACCTTAAGGGAAAACCGGTATATGGGAGGCTTATGGTCAAGTCAATTTTAAATGGTCCACTTGACTATGGTACCATCGTGGTTAACAATGTGACTCGACCAAGAGAATTTGAAGAACTCACACCAGCTCAACAACTTGTTGCAGATGCAGACGAAAAGGCTCTTCAAACCATTCTCCAAGCTCTTCCACATGACATCTATCGGATGGTAAGTCAGTATACGGTGGCAAAGGATTTATGGGAACGTCTAAAGGTGTTGCTACAAGGTACGTCTCTTACCAAACAGGAAAGGGAATGTCAGTTGTATGATCTGTTTGATAGATTCACGTACAACCCAGGGGAAACGCTTCAAGATTATTACTTCAGATTCACCACTCTCATGAATGATCTGAATGTATACAATCTCGTGATTGCTCCATTCCAGGTTAACACCAAATTTTTGAATACTTTACCTCAAGCTGAATGGGGTGAGTATATTACCGATGTTAAGTTAACCAGGGATTTGCATAAGTGCAATTTGGATCAACTATATGCTTTTCTTCAGCAGCATGAGAAACATGTGATCATGCACCGTTCGCCTCGAGGTATGTACCCTGATTCCTTAGCTTTGATGGCGAATCAACCAAGCTTGTCACACAACAACACTCCTTATATCTTGGGACATCAAGCCTATCATCCATCACCTTACATGACACCAACCTTCCCCCAATACTCGATTCTACCGCAACCACTCACCTCACATCAGCAACAATATTGGTTCAATGCACCGTCACCACACTATGCTTCACAACACCACCCAGCAAGCATGGCACCTTATGCTCAGTCTTCATATTCTTCTTATCAAGAGAATGCAGCATATCCAACAAGCTACCCTGACCACATGAGTATTCCTTCTAGTGATTATGCAGCTCAACAAGACCAAGCAATGTATTGTGATGATGATGAAGAAGTCCCCATTCCTGTGTTCAAACAAGGAACTGACCCAGTTGAAGTGTTAACCACTATGTCTGCTTATCTCACAAGGACTTTAAGCAAACGAGGATTTAGAGGACAAGCTCCTACCAACAATCAGTTGAGGAATTCATCCAATTCTCGCCAACAAGCTACTATTGAGAATGGCAGGGTAATGGTTCAACCTATTCAACCTTATCAGGGGAGACCTACTACATCAACCACCAATGCTCGCACGGTCAATCCTGCTCCAATGGTCAACAATCCTCCACGGGCTAATTCCACAGGCAAGTTGAGAATGATTACATGCTACAACTGCAAGGAAGAAGGACACATGTCCAGGGATTGCAAGAAACCCAAGAGGAGAAGGGATGGTCAATGGTTTGCAGAGAAGATCTATCTGGTGAATGCTCAGGCACAAGGAAGGGAACTTGATGAAGAGGAGCTTGCATTTCTTGCTGATCCAGGGATTGCTGAACAAGACACTGTCACCACATAGAATGCAGCATACCAAGCAGATGATCTCGATGCGTATGACTCAGACTGTGATGAATTTCAATCTGCAAAGGCTGCTCTCATGGCAACTATCTCCAGCTTAGGGCCAGAAAAGAGATCTGAGGTACTTATTAATACCACTGATAATATCACTGATGCTAGTATTCAACCACATCAAGTTGTGCAAGAGAGTGCTGATTCGAATGAGTCTTCGGTGGTGAGTCTTTCAAATGAGGAGACAATCAATGATAGTAATATCAATGTGAGTCCCCAGACTTTGAGTGAATCACAACCGGGAGCCATTTCGAATACGCATACTCCTGCTCAACAAGATTTGGTCATGGTTCCTGCTACATTACTTAGCTAAATGAATGCTGCACTTATAGAAACCCTAGCTAAGAATAAGAATTTGTCTGATGAGCTTGCCTTAAGCAACGAGAAAGTTCAAACTTTGGAATTAGTGCCTTCGTCTAGTGTTCTAACAAATCCCGAATATGATCACTTTCGAAACAAACAAATGGGTCACTTGCAAGAAATTGAAAACTTAAGAGCAAATCTTTCTAATGAACTTAAAGAAAAGGAGTTAGTGGTCACTAATTTTCAAAAACTTCAAACGGATTTTGAATTACTCGAGTCTAAGAATAATGAAATGGAGATTAATGCTGCTAATAAGATTAGAAGTCTAGATTATTTGCTTTTAAGACAATACGCTGCTTCTCAACTAGTGCACTTATTTGATGCTTCGTTTAGATAATTTAACTTATCACGTCAAAAAGGCCTTCCCCCTAACCCACGGTATGCAAAACAAGCTTTGATCCATAGTCCTAGACTTTATAATGCAACCCAATTAGGATTGGTCTTAGACCCGATTATTATTTTCGATGATCGCACAAGTAAGGATCTAGTTGATGAGGATCGGTCATACAATTCTGCAAAATATCCCGAGTGTGATTATTTTAAAATGAATCAGGAGCTTGCTAAAACGGATTTTAGAATTCGCTTCCATATGGACAAAGATCTCATTACAGCACCAACCTACATGTTGAATGGAGAAAACCCTAGTACATTTCCTACACTTGTCAACATGGAAGGTCCTAAGGAAATTCCAAAGGATCTCCCACCTGTTAGCACTGTATGGTTAAACTTGCAAGAGATTAATCAATACTTTACTAATTTTGACAAGGTCATTTTGGAATGTATGACTTCAAATGGCCTAAACGCCGGAGAATGGGCTTTCGAACACATGAACAAGGTGTTTAAAAATGATATCAATCCATTTGTCGAAAGTCTAAAAGGAAGTTTTGCATCTCTTAAGGAAAATCTTGAATTTGAAATTGGAGAAGTTCAAAAAGTGTTTTATGAAATGGACACCGCTTACGAACTACAACTAATTGAAAAGGAAAAGATTTTATCTGAATATGACCGATTCTTGTCCGAAGTAATTTCGTGTGATGTGCTTACTACTGTAAATGTTAATTATTCGAATGAGCTTACATCCGCTATGATTAACTGTGATGCTGTGCATATATGTGATGATGTTTGTGATCTCTCTGTAAATGTTGCTGATACTGTAAATGAGGTAGATAATCATTCTTGTCACGAATCTAACGCTGAGTTTTTAAAGCTACAAGATTCTTACAATTTACTTTCAAAACGCTTTAATCAACTAGAACAACATTGTATATCTTTAGAATTAAAACAACAAACTCAAAATGAGGATCTTTTGATATCAAATAGTTGTGAAAACGGTGTTGAGACGAGTGACAAGATGATTGCAATAGTTAAGGCATTAGAGGAAGAGATTATGAGATTGAAGAGAGATGTGTCATCAAATGAAACATTAAAATTGGAACTAGAGGCCGCAGAGTCTAAAAATCAAGACTTAGAAATTGACTTTCATCTATTCTAGGGGAGATGGATCGTGCAAGACAGGGAATGTCCAAACTTTATGGTTCACTAGAAGAACGCTTCGCTTTTAATGCGGCACAGCAACAACTTTATGTTGAACAATTGAACCAAAAATGTGAGGAAATCTCTGACTTAAACATCATGCTCATTGACAAAAACATGGTTTTGGCCGAGTTAAAGGAGACACTTCTTCTCACCCGACAAGAGGTTGTTGATAACTTAGCTACCAACTCTGCACCGTCCACTAGTGCTCCAACAACCAAGTCAGTAGTGCTTTATAAGAATATTTTGCTCCTGTTGCAAGATTGGAGGCCATTAGACTATTCCTTGCGTATGTTGCTCATATGAACATGATCGTCTATCAAATGGATGTGAAGACGGCATTTTTGAATGGTGAACTAAGGGAAGAGGTCTATGTTAGTCAGACGGATGGGTTCGTTAGCACGGAGTTTCCTAATCATGTGTACAAGCTTAAGAAGGCTCTCTATGGGTTGAAACAAGCTCCACGCGCGTGGTATGATCTCCTTTCAACTTATCTCATCTCGGAAGGCTTCTCCAAATGCAAGGTGGACCCCACTCTATTCACTCTCAAGGAGGACAACGACATGATTCTGGTACAAATTTATGTTGATGATATAATATTTGCTGCCACTAACATAGAATTGTCAAATCGCTTTGAGAAGATAATGTCCACACGCTTTCAGATGTCGATGATGGGAAAAATTTCATTTTTCTTAGGATTACAGATTTCTCAGAATCCCAGAGGCATCTTTATTAATCAATCCAAATATGCTCTAGAATCTTTAAAGAAATATAACTTTGAAAATTATGACCCCGTGGACGCTCCAATGGTGGAGAAATCCAAGTTAGATGAAGATAGGAATGGGACTATTGTCGATCCAAAACTTTACCGTGGAATGATCGGCACCCTTCTATATCTGACTGCTAGCAGGCCTGATTTGCAATTTGTTGTATGCATGTGTGCCCGGTATCAGGCTCGGCCTATCGAAAAGCACCTACATGTTGTTAAAAGGATCTTTCGGTATCTAAAAGGAACACTTCATCGTGGTCTATGGTATCCGAAAGATTCCTCTATTGCTTTAATATCATACGTAGATGCCGATCATGCTGGATGTCAAGAGACGAGACGTAGCACTTCTGGATCTGTGCAACTCCTTGGAGATAGATTGATCAGTTGGTCTTCAAAAAGGCAGAAAAGCGCTGCAATTTCTAGCACGGAGGCTGAATACATCGCCATGTCCGGTTGTTGTGCTCAAGTCCTTTGGATGAGATCACAATTAACTAACTACGGTTTGGGATTTAACAAAATCCCGATGTATTGTGACAACAAGAGCGCCATTGCCCTTTGCTGCAACTATGTTCAACACTCCGGGGCCAAGCACATAGACATTCGCTACCATTTCATTAAAGAGCAGGTGGAGAACGAAGTGATCGAGCTGTATTTTGTCACTACTGAGTATCAGCTGGCGGATATGTTCACCAAAGCCTTAGATCGAGGACGAATCGAGTTTTTGATCGACAAGCTTGGCATGAAATCATTCACTCTAGCGACTCTCAAAGAGTTGGCAGAAGAATCAGCTGAATAGTGGTGGTAAACTATTCAGAGTATCCTTTGTTCGTGATCATGTATATTATCGTAAATATATAAACCACAAAAAGAAAAATACAAAAATATAAAACCAAGAAAAACCATAAAAAATATAAAACCTATAAAAACCATAAAATTTATAAAATCAAGAAAAACCAAAAATATTTTTTCGTTTTTAAAACGGGCATGTCTTTTAGTACGGTAATATTTACGGCCTTAGAAATGTCGATCAATATTGACACGGTGCCATAAATAGAGTCCGTATAAAAGTTGTACATTTTTAAAACATGCCCATTATGGCTTGTAGTTATTTCAGACTGCAACCCGGTTTTCATATTAAAGTCACGTATTTCCTTGGAAAACGTTGGCTCACAACGGGAATTAATTTTCTCGGGCATGATTTACAAGCCAAATCATGCAAAGGGATCAAGTTTACTTTACAACTTGGTCTAACACGAATTAATGTACGTCTCAGTGCATTAATTTGTCAAAATAAGAGAAATCTTATTGACACCACGAATCAATCTTTTTCAAGATACTAATTGGAAATGCTTTCATCAATATCTGACTCTTTAAACAATGACTACAGCTCTTTAAATAGAAAACGGGTCATCGTTTAAGGGGGAGAAAATATTAAATTATCTTCGTCATCAAAACGATTTTCAAAAGTGTTTGTGGAAAATCAATGGCTAAATGGTAAATGAGTGGCCTTGTTTTGGAAAACGACTTGTGCTCGTTCAATGTGATAGGACTTGCTTTAGATTTTGGAGATTTGCAAATAGGTTGCGATTGCTAAGTTGTGTGAAAGTTAATAATGGTTAGGAAAAATGAAAAGTAATAAACCAAAAAGGAAAAGGAGTGAAAACTTAGGGACTTAAGTGACAATTTGTTGAAAGTTGTAAATTTTGACCTAGGTCAAATGCAAACCCCCCCCCCCTTTTTTCTTTCTCTTATTCACTGTTTATCCTTTATCATTCTTCCGCCATTAACACACATACACAAGCTCTAAAAACTCTTGTTTTTAATCATCCAACCGATTCATTCGATTCAAAAAGGTAATAACATCATCTTTAACTTATAACTCGTCTAATTCATCAGTTAAATCATGTTAACTGATTCGTATAATTAAGTCAATCAAGATTAGGGTTTATTCCTTAATTTAGGATTAATTGAGTAGGGTTATAGGTGGGTTATACTCGGATTATCATTAGGTAGATGTTGTGTTGCCTTAGCATGCCTTAAAACTCCCAAATCGTGATTAGAATAATCATCATAGGCTGCGTTTAAGAAGTTCCGGATGAACATGGATAACAACTTCCAAATGAAGGAAGTTTTTGAACAAACTTCCGAATGAAGGAATGTTCCGAACGAACTTCCGAATGAAGGAAGATCCGAATGAAGGACTTCCGAATGAAGGAAGTTCCGAATGAAGGACTTTCGAATGAAGGAAGTTCCGAATGAAGGACTTCCGAATGAAGGAAGTTCCGAATGAAGGACTTCCGAATGAAGGAGTTTCGAATGAAGGACTTCCGAATGAAGGAAGTTCCGAATGAAGGACTTCCGAATGAAGGAAGTTCCGAATGAAGGACTTCCGAATGAAGAAGTTCCGAATGAAGGACTTCCGAATGAAGAAGTTCCGAATGAAGGACTTCCGAATGAAGAAGTTCCAAATGAAGGACTTCCGAATGAAGAAGTTCCGAATGAAGGACTTCCGAATGAAGAAGTTCCGAATGAAGGACTTCCGAATGAAGAAGTTCCGAATGAAGGACTTCCGAATGAAGAAGTTCCGAATGAAGAACTTCCGAATGAAGAAGTTCCGAATGAATAACTTCCGAATGAAGAAGTTCCGAATGAATAACTTCCGAATGAAGAAGTTCCGAATGAATAACTTCCGAATGAAGAAGTTCCGAATGAAGAACTTCCGAATGAAGAAGTTCCGAATGAAGAACTTCCGAATGAAAAAGTTCTGAATGAAGGACTTCCGAATGAAGAGTTCCGAATGAAGGAATGTTCCGGATGAAGAGTTGTTGGATTAATAGTGTTTGCATATTATAAGTATTTGTTGAAATGTGTTATGCTTAGAAGTAATAGTGATACATATCTATATATTTTTGTGCATCATCCTTTCATGTCTTATCTTAAGCAGATACAATGACTAATCCAACAGTACAAGCAATCCAAGACTCTAGAGCAGCCGCAATTGCTGAAGCACGAACCCTCAAGTTCATACCAAACAATTACCGGCTGAAGCAAGTCTCAAAATCCACTCACCATGGTTTTAAAGTCGCCATAGCAATCCTTGATCAATCTCATTTCAAGAATGCCTTAAGAAGTACTGCCTCGGTGCCTTATGATTACATGTATGAGTTCTGGGCTACCAAGGAAAGCACTTCAAACAAGATCACCTTCACCATCGACAACAAACAACAGACACTTACTGTATCAGACTTCCGTAAGATATTTGGCATTAGGGATTCACCCAAAGGTATGGTATTTTCGAGGGATCCTACTAACGACGAACCCATGGAGTTATTCGATGCTATTGGATGTCCTGACATACGAGTTGCGTCTGAGTTTACCACTGCTAAAGTAGGACAACCTTGGAGAGCATTGTTGGGTATTCTCAGTAGATGTCTTACACCGAAAACAAGTGGGCATGATGCTTTGCGCAATCCAATAATGAACATCTTCCATGGAATGTACAAAGGCGCAAATGCAGATTATGCTTTATTGTTATGGGAAGAATTCACCTTTCAACTCTTCCAAAACAAGAAGCTGAAGACTAATTTCTTCTCTTACCCTCGGTTTATCAAGCTTATCATCAATTATTGTATGAAGAATGATGTTACTATTGATAGGCGTGCAAAAAGTCGTCATCACACCGAAGAAGCTGATCATACTGTAGATCTAAGGCATGAAGGACCATCTGGTGGTGTGATTCCTGGTCCTATTCCCGATTATCTTCTGACGGATAAAATTAAAGGTTCTGCTGATTACAAGCTACTGTTGCTGGAAATCAAGAAGCTTAAAGCAAGCCTTCAGACTGGAGAAGACTCGTCTACTACGGTCAAGAGTAAAGGTAAACGCAAGCAACCAGCTGATTTACCTGAACCTGAAACCAAGAAGAAGAAGACTGAGGTTAAGAAGGGAAAGGGTAAGGCTGATGAGTTAGTTCTACGTGACGAAGAAGATGTTGTTGATCCTACTCTTGACAAGGCGGAGAGAAAAATGATGAAGATAGCTATTGAAAGGAGTAGGAAAGATACGGGCGGTAGTGGTTCAGGTGCAAGGATAAATATTGAAGAAGAGTATGAGGAGCCAGAGGATATTGATGAGTTTGGGTCACCTGAACGGTATTCTACTTCGAAGGAGACATCAATCCCTGTTTCAGCAAGTGTTGAAAAAAAGTCCGGTGCTCCTACAATCGTGGTATCTACTCAACCTTTAGCAACTCAACCTCCACCAATACAACCTTTACCAACCCGACCGGCTTCAACACCATTCCTTCCACCTCCAATAACTCCCATTCTCAGTACTGTGGTCACAACCGAGCCTCTTCAATCAACCCAGAGCAGCTCTGCAACGTCTACAATGGCTGCATTGGTGATGGCCGAAATGTTGGATAAACATACGGATAATCACAAAAGAGAGATGGATGAACTTCGCCAAGAGCTACATAGACGAGTTCAAAGTGAAGAAGCATCTAAGAAAGCACAAGAAGAGATGCTTGCTAAGTTCGCTGTAGAGATGGAGTTGACTCGAAAAGCACATGCAGAAGAACTAGCTCAGGTTAAGCAGGCTGAGGCTGATAAGCATGCTGCACGTATCACTAGACTTCAAGCGATGAGGGATAAATACAAGGAGCAGAAAGAAGCACTTGAAGCTTCTGTTGAAGAGAGAGTAAAAGAATCCGTTGAATCTATTATGCCAAAACTGCGTGATGAGTTGAAGACACTCGCGGCTGATAACCTGATGATCAAGTCATCCAATCCTTCTGAATCCGCCTACAAAATTGCCTATGACTTGACGGATTTTGAATTGAAGAAGATCCTCAAAGCTCGTATGAGGGAACTTGGATCGTTTGATAAATCTAGGATACAACGGGCTCTCTACAAATCCCTGAATGAAGCTATCATGGAGGATGATAGGTTATTTAAAACGTTTGGAAGTGTGGTACCATACCACATTCTGCCAGAGGAAGAAAGGGAAGAAAGTGAAGAAGAAGAGGGTACTGGTGAAGAAGAAGAAGGTGAAGAAGAAGAAGAAGAAGAAAAGGATGATGACGATGATGATGATGAGGATGGTGATGATGATGAGGATGATGATGATGATGATGATGGTGATGATGGTGGTGATGGTAATGAGGAGAGTGCTAAGGGGAGCAACGAGGATAACGATGAGGATGATGATGGGGGTAAATAGCCTGAAAAGGGGGATAAGGTTGCTAGCTCAAAGAAACCTGCTAAGTCTGGAACCAAGTCTAAGAAAGATGCAGCAGCAAAGGAAAAATCTACTTCCACGGAATCCAGATGATCCAAGTGGCCCACGATGTGAATGCTACTACAGCGTCATCGATTCCTGGTACATCTATCGCTGTATCTATACCTGTTACCACTAACCCTGTTAGTTCTATTGTTGTTGCTCCTATGATTGCAGAATCGGTAACTGAACCTGAAGCTGCACAACACTCACCCGTTCATGACACCGCTGAGATGCCTGAATCAGAACCAGCAGATATTCACGTTTCTACTCCTCTACAACAATCTACTGTTCCTGAGTCAAGCACACGGGACTGGGCAGACACGTTGGAGATTGACGAGACTGCACCGCCACAGGCTTGGATCACGGCAGCGGCGCAATATGATCCAATCACAGACGCTGACAGAGATGTTTTATATCTCCGTATCCGCAGTCCGATTGACTTGTGCGCATTTCTGGCTCACGTGTATAAGACTTCGGTTACTCCGTCTTTGGTGAAGAGAGCACTAAAGGATAAAAGACTTCGCGCCAAAACCAGGTTAACCCGAATGGAGTTCGAGTATTATGCTGATGAGATCCTGAAAGCTATGAATACCGTTCAACGGCCAGGTCTTCATGATTCAGAAAGAGCTCCACCTCCACTTGATCCTTCTCAAGATAATCAGATTTCTCTTGACTTCTTCGTCACCAATGATCTTGTGTATCTTCTGAAGGGGTCATCAAAGTACGCAACCTCCCTGACCTAGCTGAAAGCTGTCAACTG
Source organism: Glebionis coronaria (assembly GCA_025667525.1). Lineage (NCBI taxonomy): Eukaryota > Viridiplantae > Streptophyta > Magnoliopsida > Asterales > Asteraceae > Glebionis > Glebionis coronaria. The sequence continues at coordinate 480,039,323 of CM046874.1, forward strand.
GGGGACAATACCCTTTATCGAGGAAAAGGTAAACCGACTCTGGGTCCCAAAGGTAAATCGTAATTATGATATGTATGCTGTCATAGGTGCATCACACTGGGACGAACGAGTTCGAAGGGCGTACAGGGGCTGCTGCTTAGTCAATTCAGGAAGCAACGTTAGATCCGATATCCGCATCTCCAGTATTTTAGGGCTGAAAACTGAAGGCAAGAATGGCTATTATCATGTGACGGAGATTCGTTTGAAAAGGGAGGATGACAGAGAATACAAAATCCAGCAGGGAGATTTTTCTATCATTCGCCTTGAGGATATCGAAGATATGTTGCTTCTGATGACCCGTGATCAACTCACACATATTCCTCGTGAAGACCTCATTGCCTTGAATACAGCACTTCGTATGTTCACACGAAGCGTCGTTATCAAGAAACGAGTTTAAGATCTTCAGTTGGGAGTCGAAAGTTACCAAAGGAAGCTTAACCTAACCCATCCAGTGAATCAAGTGTTACCTCAACATGTCAACAGATGTCCCTATACCGGCATTTCTGTTCCGAATTGTGGGATTTTTTACTTCAACAGTCGAGGGTTAATGAAGTTTATGAGGGTGGGTGAGCTTTATAAGTACAGTGATGGGAGTCTCATCTACGTCAGAGGAAAGTTGGATCATCTCAATTCGGGTGGGACTTTACCAGAGATGACTGAGGATTAGCATCAGGGTTATCGGCAGATGGCGAAGTATGTGATCAAGAAGATTGATCAAAAGCTCCGTGAACGTAGATTGATGAGGAGCTTGGAAAGATTCGTTGGTGGTAGACCATATTTAGTGCACCACAAGCTACTGCAACGATCCATCTAATGGGTCGTACATTTCAGGTCCACTTTATATTGGTTTTTCAATTGTGAATATGTATATTTGTGAATATTGTGCTTGTACGGCTTGATGTAGTGTTAAGGTATGATAATGTTTCAAGAATCTCTCACGAGATTCTAAATCTTTCAAAATATATCATACTAAAGCACTACAACTATCCCTTATTAACTTAAGGGGGAGCATTAACATGTTCTATGGCCAAACATCGATTTCATTTTTACCCAAAGACCGGTTAATCCATTCAGTATCCCAAATATTAATGGTTAACATTTTGGATAAGGGGAGAAAATGGGATTAAGGAGACTTAAGTGATACTTGGCTAAAAGATGAAAAAGACTTAACGATAATCCAACTTAATATGTGTAAAGCATGTGTTAAGGGGGAGCGTTTTTGATGATCCAAAACACCTAAGGTACGAAACTTTTGATTTCAATATCACAAGTACTTTAGGTGATTTTCAATGATTTTTCATGGTGACAATTCCTTCCCAAAACACGCTTAATTCACGACGAATGTGGTGACAAAAGGGTGGTAGGAATAGGTTTAGTCCAATGATTCATCAGAGCCGATGGAATCTTCCCAAGGACAATTCCCTAGATAGAATTAGAAGTCCTAGGAAAAATGGAGAAAGAATGTGAACGTAGCTGAATGCCGACCAAGTACTTAAGCTAGCACTGGAACAATCACAACAAGGTGCTAGTGATGACGTATTGGTAAGCATTGAAGGGGTTGAAGAATGAAAAAGAATTGTAAAGATAAAGGGTGTAAAGAAAGAAGCCCTCCTTACAACTTTAGGCAGAAACCGGGTCAATACATATGCTATTGAGATCATTTTTGTTAATGATTCTTGATATTGAAGAAAGACGTCATGGACCCAGTGATGCAATGCACAACCCTTCCCAGCTAACTCAAATATCTCTCAAAAGGTATTTGTTTTAATCACACGGAGATCAACACGTTATCTATTGGTTTATTCACTCCGAATAGACTGGTATTGAAAAGGTGGCACTCCTCTCCAGCCATCGCTCACTAAATCAAAACGCACTATCGAGTCTAGAGCCAAGAGATCATCAATAGTCTCATTAGGACACTTTCCATTTATTCCTTGCTTTCTCACACACTGTGAAAAGTAAGAGATTTTCATGAGTCCTACGCAGTATTCTTGTAATATTGCCAGAACATCCGAGTAATACGCAAGTACTACAATGAAGATGGAAATCCTGCTTGAGCCAACATCAAACAAGCTCATGGTAGGTTACACGTGCGGTTCTTTTAGAACCAATCTTGTGAAAAACTGGAAAGAAACAGTGGTTTAATTCTTAATTGAACCTAAACTCGTTCCAGGCCTCTACGCTTTATCATATGATCTTGCCAGAACACTCAGAGTAACTCTTTATTGATCACAATGACGAGTGGAAATCCTTCTAGTGTTAACATCAAACAGCACTTGGTAGGTGACGTGCAAGATTCTTTATGAATTGAGCTCGTGACAACTGGAAAGCAACGATGGTGAAAATCTTAATTGAAATTAACTTGTTCCAGGTTCCATGAATTGACGGCTTCAAATCACAAGGATAATTTATCCAAGTGATTCACTCTTTATGTTCGCAGTCAGCTTTGGACGGTCGAATAAAGAGAACGGTTTTACCCGCGAAATCCTGTCAGGAAGTTACTTAATTGAAACTATCCGTCATGGGTATGATATCTAATATCGTCCAACGGTCTTCACCGACCGGAGGTAAAATGCTACCGAATTAGAATAAAATGTTCAAAGCCATTTTATTCGTGTCGTTGCTGTGTACCTGTTAAAGACGGTGGCGTTGCTGTGTACCTGTTGAAGACGGTGGCGTTGCTGTGTACCAGTTAAAGACGGTGGTGTTGCGGTGTACCTGTAGAAGTCGCTTCCACATGCTTATGTTTTTCTACATCAAAGTTCAACAAAAATTCAAGAAAGTACAAGATGAAGTCTTCCGTTGTATCAAACTCTGAAGCTTTCGAGAATTCAACAAAAAGACATAAGTGTGTGGAACATGAAGTTACGAGGAGGCAAGTTTCACAAGAAGGCAAAGATCGCACGTGAAAGGCCAAAAGAACAATGCTCTCAAGCCAAAGCCTAAAAGATCAAATCAAAATATTCACTACAAAAAGAAAGAAGAAAAGACTACGAGCTAAAGAACGAAGACTTAGTATAGTATGCTAGGTTTAGAACTTTGTAACGTGGAGTGACCTCCCTTAGGGGGAGATTGTTAGAAATACGTTTTTACATATATTAGAAGTATCGGTCACTCCACACTATTATATATGTTGTAATAGCTCGTAGTTAACAAATACTTATTTAGTTAAGTAAGAACCGGCCCATGGGCTTGTCATGGGCCGGCCCAAGTCCACATAAGGCTTGGAAGTATAAATACCCCTTTCCTCCTTGGAAAGGGGTTGGTTGTTGTTCACTTTCTAGTTTCCACTTAATAAAATACACATAGTTTTCTCTCACTTTCTCTCTCTAGTTTCTCTCTCTAGAAAACATCAACCCACTTCATAGATTCATAGGTTATCAAGATTCTACACCCTTTGAGTCTTTAAACTTCAAATCTTGGTCAAACTGGTCCATGTTATGTGTCAGCTGTGTTGGCATGATCTTGGCAGTTAAATAACTCCTTAGGGAGCACGAAATCAATGTGGAACGTAGATGGTCTGATAGGATTCTCTTTTTACCAAATAAGGAGGGGCAGAGGACACTTAGTGGGGTCGTAGGAGTCACGGGTGAAGTTGTTGGTGAGTGGGTTTAGTTTATTTGATGTTGAATCATGATTCTGGAAGGTATCAAATAAAAACCCTTTGATTAGTGAAGGATTAGGATTAGGGTTCTTAGGGTAGGATTAGGGTAGTTTTGGGATGATGAGTGAACAGGAATAGTTTCCCTCCCCTTTTTAATGTATTAAACGTGTTTAAAAAGTGGGTTAGTGGGTTTGTTTGAATGGGGTGTTGACTTAGGTGAGGTGGAAAGGAGAGGTGACGTGGGATGCAATGAGTGGTGGAAAGGTGTGAGGTGTAGGGATGATTGGTCTGCCCATCTTCAGTCCCTATACTCCTATGTTCTTGTCTTTTCATTTTTTAACAGCCAAGATTGCACCTCCTTTGTAAATGAAGTTTAGAACTTTATAATTTGGCCACAACAAGTTTTTGGAAACTTGTTTAAAGGACTTAATATGATTTTTGACCAATCTTCAAGGACCAATGATGTATAATCTTGACACTTAATGGACCAAACTTGTATATTTGAGATTTACAAGGGCCATAAGTGACAAGTCTTCAATAGTTGAGGGACCAATCTTGCCAATTCTTCAAACTTCATGGACTTCAAAGGAAATTCATGATTCAGGTCCGGTTCTTTGTGCGACTTCGTTTCCCGTGTTCGTTTTTGCTTGATTCCTTTGATCTTTTGGTGAATTCATGATATCTGTACCTAAAATACACAATGAACATACACAAGCATATATTTGGGTATTTTGATGATATTTTAAGCGTTTTAAGCCCGATTTGGACGATGAGACTATGTATAAATACAGTCTCATCACTCCCCCATACTAAACCATTGCCGTGTCCCCACACAATGCTAGAATTAAGTATCTTAGCACTTCCAAAATTCATTTTATGATGACTTTTATTTAAGACATAAACTTAAATAAGCTACTACATGTGTTTTAGACATAATGTATTGTTTTCATCATGATTAAGTGACTTTTGGGATCATAGAACAAGAACACGTGAATGCTTCATTAGAAATAATTTCGTCGTCCTCTATTTTCACCTAATTCCATGCTAAGCGTGTAACGAGATCATTGTTATTAAAAGTTAGCAAGACGATCATATCTCATGAGTGTTAATTATGAACCTAAACTCCCTTATTCCTACTTGGTATCTCTTATATTTTATTTTGTCTGAATGATCACGAGGATACATCATTGACTTATGCGTGAATAGAGATTAATTCTAAAAATAGAGTCTTAACGGTGTAACCAAATTCATTAAATTAATAATTCATCCTAATAGACAACGATGTTAAAAAATTAAGTCAAAAAGAAGGATCGATAAACATGATTTTATAACGGTTTTGAACATGAGACTTATTACCAAGACTTTTATACGCCCCCTAACGGAAGGGCCTTATTATCATAGGTTTACCTCTATCTTTTATTCAACTCCGCCATGGAGCTTTTATTATGACTTCAGTCTTGCCTTGCCTTTTATTATCCGCCTCATCGGTGGTTTTATTAGCCAAAGACGTATATCCTCACGCTAAAGCGAATTTTTGATCTTTAAAGCTTCAAAGATTAAGGCTTGATTCACTTTCTATTTGGGCATAGATTTTTTGGCCTTGTGAGCTTCAAATTTTTGCTTAATTTAGGTGAGCACTTGAAATCTTATTATTAGGTGAAGCTTTCGATTATTCGGGTGCCAATACTTCAAAACCGTGACGCTGGTGAATCCTTAATGTTTTCCCAATTTAAATACATGGAAGCTACTAAAACAAATTAGAAACCAACAATAGTGACTAAACCGCTAAATCAATATTTGTTAACAATTTATTATCAAAAGCGTGGGGAGAATAAGCTAATAATTACTACACATGAGATCGTGATGATTACGAGACTTATAAATAACTCTATCATTTCGCGTCCTCATTTATTAGACTTAGCCTAAAAAGTTAATGAATCGAAGCTAGTGCTCAACACGCACGGTCGAGTCAAAATTACTCTTATTCTCACCATCGGAAAACCTACATTCGTGTCTTAAACACTTATGAAAAACAAGAAAAAGTTTAAGTTTTGGCTATTTTTAGCCTTATTTGCAACAAAACGATGAATATTGGATTGCGTGGTGACGTAAGCAAGGTGAAGTATCTACTCACCCCCATACTAAAACTAAACATTGTCCTCAATGTTTCGAGTTTAGGGGTGTAAACACCCCCATACTAGAGACGAAGTCGAATGCTTAATCTCGAGAATGGAAAGGGTAAAACGAATAACCTAAAAGTCGTTTATGAATTATGATAATAAGATAAACGTTAGAACATAAAAGGATATCATCGGATATCGGAATCTCCAAAGGCAACGATCGAAGCTCGAGTGCTACGTAAAACGAACACGAGAGGCTTCAATGATGACGATGAACCTAATGAATCACAATCACAAACAACAACGGAACAAAGGTTGGAAGAGCACAAGTCCCCTCGTTACACTATTAGAAAAGCAATAATATTTACAAGGATAAGCATGAGAATTCCCCACGAGGCACCTTGTTTTTGATAATCGAGTCAAAAGCTCGACTCGAATCCCCATAAATGTGATCATTTAGGGATAATCTTGGTATGGTCATTTTTGGTGGGGCTTATATGATAAACAATGCCCAAAAGTACATGGATTACTTTAAAAATCCGATAAACGTATACCGGGGTCAAAGATAGCGTCCTCGTTTTCAGATGAAAGACGAAACAACGCTACTCCAACGCATGCTAAAACAACCCCAAAGGGGTTAAACAAAAAAGATAAGAAGTAGAAAGGTGGGGCAATGGGTAAGTCAACATAGTGAGCTACTCGAGGTAGACTCACACCAAGCAAATATATATGTTTTCCATTTATTGCATCGGTGGAAGAACAAGATTTCCCTTTACAAGCAATTCCGGGATCGTAAATCTCGTCCTCGTTGGAGAAATGTGAGGGAACATAAGGGGCTTCCCCCACACTAGATCTACACCAACCGTCGTCAAAAGGAGTATACGAGGTGGTAACACTCATAAAACACAGTGATGACGGAGTTAAACTTGTAGAAAATTCATTTAAATCAATTTTAAAATCCTTTCCCTTTTCAACGTTTTTAAACTCTTTATGAAAACCCGATTTTATAATGTCGAAAATATTTGGCGTGTCAAATTCAAAATTAGTCACGCTAAAAATCCTCACATTTAAGTCGCGGTTGGGGGTGGTGGATTATATAAGTTCTCAAAACGTTTGTCAGTAAACAACACCGCCCCCTCGGGGTCTACATACTCGTCATCCTCATGAACGTCGATCTCATCGATTTCTTCATCAAAGATAGGCTTGTCAAACCAATGTTTGTCATTCCCCTCCTTGAGTATCTTAGAAACTCTCTCGAAAAGATCACGATCAAGCACGAAACCATCATTCTTTTGTGGGGATTGTTGATAAGTTAAATCCTCACGAATGTGGTAAACGTAATTCTCATTTGAGGAGTGTTGATTAGGTAACTCCTCGAGAATTGGATTTTTGGTCACATGAGTTGGTTCGTCATCGAAAATAAGACGTTTCAACTCATTTAGTTCATCCTTGATTTTGGAAAGATCGACCTCACTCGTAGGTGGGAGTGGAGGCAAAAAAGCTAGCTCTCGTTCAATGATTTCCTAGATCTCAGGATCAAACTCGTAATCATCGTACTTCACATGTTTCTTTTTAGGAGAATCAAAAATTGCATGTGGATTTCGAAGTACGTGATCAATCTCAGCAAAATCGCCATCGTCATCGTCAAAGAAAGAGTCGATGTGAGCACTCACAACCATGGTCTTACTAGTCGAATGACTATGCTTAGGTGACTTTTCTAAGACGAGAGGATCGATGTCGATAAAACCTTTAGCCTAAACGGGTGTTGGGCTAGGAAAAGGAGGCACTTCGATGGAGTTAGAAGTTTAAGCCTCAAAGACGTGGTCCTTCGAAGGTGGTGAAGACGAGTTCATTTTGGTCATTGTCGTGATGGCACTAACGTTTCCCTTCGGAATTGGTATTTCACTTGTTTCATCTAATTCATCCCAAAGTGAATTTTCATTCATAAATTTACACATACCCTTTTGAATTAGGTACACGTATTCTTTATCATTAAAATCCTCATCTTTAAAACCGTTCTTCTTAATTTTTTCAAAACATGCATTAAGCCTCATTCTTTCCGCTAAAGTGAACATTTTGAAATCATTAGGTTTAGAAACATTAGGTTTTGAAACCTCAATTTTTTCATTATCACAAGACACTTGGGATTTACTCGTGAAAAAGTCCATTTTATCCTCCCTATATCTCATAGTAAGTCTCCCCTCGTGAACGTCGATTACGGTTCGAGCCGTCGATAAGAATGGTCGACCTAAAATAATGGGACATTTAGGGTCACACTCGTAATTGGATATAACGAAATCCGCGGGAAAAACAAACTTTCCAACTTTAACATAGACATCCTCGGCTATTCCAATTGGTATAAGTGGAGTACAATTTGCAAGCTCGATAGTCATGTTCGTGGGTGTAAGTCTAGGCAATCTCATCAATTTCCAAAGAGAATGAGGCATGAGATTTATGCTAGCACCTAAATCGGCAAGGGCTAAACATCCCTCAATCTCGGAAAACTCACAAGGTAATAGAAATTGGCCTGGATCCTCTTCCTTTCTCGGCATATGCCTTTTGGGTTTTTTAAGAAGGATCGATGCACAAGTTTCTTCAAGGGTTACTTTTGTAAGGTCGATAAAACTCTCTTTTTGAACCGTGGATGGAATTTGAGGTACACGAGGGTGTGCACTCTTTTCCTTGGTCGCCACGTTCACCCCATCGACTTTAGAACATTAAGACGCCTTACAAGTCGAGGGTTGAGAAAAAGGACCAACTCGAAATCCTTCAAGGTTAGGGGTAATCACACGACCTTTCTCACGAGACGAGGCGGCTTTACATTGTTCCTTCGGATTAGCAACGGTGTCACTAGGTAACGAACTCGACGAAGCACCCGAGGCTTTGTTCATAATAGCCGAAAACATCTTTTTAATGTCGATTTGTCCTTGCTCAATCTTCGTGTTTTGCAATTTCAAAGTATTTGTAACGTCGTTTTTCAAAGTACCAATTTCTCCCTCTAATCGTCTCATATTAGCCTCATTCGTTTTCATGTAATTTTGAAAATCGTTTGACGAACTATTTTGATTAGAATTAAAGTTCCCTTGGTTTTGATTACTTCTTTGAAAATTGTTTTGATTCCCACTTGAAAAATTGTTTCCTTGATTGTTGTTGTTTGAAAAATTCGAGTTTTGATTATTGTCTCGATTTTGCCAATTTAAATTCCGACCTTGATTATAACCTTGATTTTGATTCGAAAAATTTCCTTGTTGATTATTTCCTTGAAAATTGTTACGATTTTGAAAATTGTTGCCTTGATTATAATTGCCTTGTTGTGATGGACCGGCGTTATTTTGATTTTGAAAATTGTTGTTTCCATTTAACGCACTCACATTCGACGCTTAGCCATCCGTAGCCACACACTCGTAATAATTATGAGGTCCACCACAAAACGTACACGAAACCTCCACCGCTTTCACTGTAGCGGGAGCGTCTTTCTTTTACATTTCGACGAGAAAAGACGTAAACACATTCGTAAGCTTGTCGACTCTCGCATCAACCCTCTCAATGTCGCGAATAGAACTACTAACATTGGCGACATTGGCAACACTCGGTGCGTTGCAGAGTTGGTAAACCTTGGATCGGTTTTCGATAATTATCAATGCATCTTTCGGAGTCTTACACAAAAAGTTGCTACCGGCGGCGGAATTCAACGAATCTTGTTCTTGAAAATTAAGACCGTTGTAAAACGTATCGATTTGGTGCAACTCGGAAAAACCATGGTGAGGACATTGCCTAAGCAATTCCTTAAAACGATCCCACGCGTCTCTAAAAGATTCATTCGGTTTTTGCTCAAATTTCGTAATTTCATTTTTGAAAAACGTTGTCTAAGACGGTGGGAAAAAATAATTAACGAACTTGGAGACGAGATCCTTGCACGTAGTTATCGAATTAGGTGGCTCTTTCTCGTACCAATCCTTGGCGGCTCTATCGAGCGAGTACGGAAAAAGCATAAGCTTGACGACATCGGTGTCCACGTTCTTAAACTTGCTCGTGGCTAAAAGACGATCAAAATTCCGAATGTGGTCGTGAGGATTATCGGCTTCACGGCCTCAAAACTTTGTAGCTTGGATTAACGAAAGCATTCCGCTCTTAATCTCAAAATTCTCCGCTTCGATATCGGGAATTACGATCGCGTCTCCATAACCCTCGGTGGGTGCTTGGAGCAATTCCATCATCGAACGACTGTCGGCCATCTCCTCTATGGTTTCTTCAACAAAGATATTAGGAACGTCGGTTTCTAATTCTCGTCTACGTCGTCGATTCCTTCGATTACGATTGCGTCGATTCGAAGCGTCGCTAGAATTAGAATAATCCTTCGATCGAGTGCGCATGCACTAAGCATAGAATAGGAGGTAGCAAAAAAGATTCTTTTTGGGGGTTTTTTGATTTTTCAATTCTTTTGGTTTTTGATTGTTTTTTATTTTTTTGGATTTTTGAATGTATTAGGTAGACACAAATCTACAAATCTCCCCTCGAATCGATCTCTCGATTAAAGGAGCCTCAAAGAATGAAAACGATCACATGGAGTGAACGCTTTCGATGACTTTAGAACGTTGGTGGAACACCAAAACGTTCAAGAGGGTTTAATCTTGAAAACAAGCAAATATAATATACGTAGATAATACTTGGGCGACAAACCCTCGATTAGCTCTCTTTCACAAAACACGCACAATCAAGCGGAGGAAACGAGGCGACGCTAAGCACTTAAGAGCCTTTTTCCCTTAGGTCGTGAAATACAGCCGCCTTATACCCACCTTATAGTTTATGTTAATTGAAATTAAGCCTCACGAAAGTATTTATCTATTTTTCCTTTAAACTTTTGCTTTGGATTCGAATACAATGATCGAGTGATGAAATCCCGAATCAAGGTTGCGTTTTCACGCTTTTGGAGTACTTCTATATTTATTGTTCTATGTAAGTACAATATATTAATATATTCACAAGAAAAACGAAAACGATAATGGGATATCTACAATATAGTAAAATGATTGTTTTATGTTTAGTTTAGGAAACTAAACACGATTTATTTGGATACTATAATATAATAGAGAAAAATAACAAAAATGAGTATGTACGATATTTACGCTTTCCAAAAATTGAAAAGCAAAAACGCACTACTCACACAAACACAATACTAATAATGGCACACTAAAAACACCTCCCCGGAAGTGGCGCCAAATGATATTTTAGTTTTTATACCCTTTTAGAAAAAAGGAATATAAGTGGCAAGTATTAAGCGTTACGATTTAATTAAAAACCGTAAAACCGAATAAATGTGGGTTCGTTCTCGAAGGAGGTGTGTGGATTAAGTGTGCCAATTATATAAAATCAAGTTTGGATTAGTGACGTTTCTGATTTAGAAGAGAAAATTAAAGACGAGCTACGATTACGATTACACTACGACGTAATGACGTAAAACGCGAACGTAAATACGTAAAACATGACAAAAATAAAAATTAAACTTAAAAATTATAACCAAGTCTAAAATAATATAAATAAGAATAAAAATCCAATAAATATATTTTAAAACCTTTTATTAAATGCTAATTACAGCCCTAAAATCAAATATAATTAAGAAAAAGCCCAAAATAATATTTTACTGAACTAACAAATCACTTATATTATTTAAAGACTAAAAAGTAATTTTCCTAAATTTTTAATACTATTTTTCTATTTTTAAAACACTAAAAACTAATTATAAACTAAAATAATGATTAAAAATATTAAAATAATGCTAAAAATAATTTGACAATTTTAAAAATCCTAAATTATACTAATGAACAGTAGAAAAATGAAAAAGTTTGAAAAAAGTAAAATTTTTCACTAAAAGACAAAACAAATTATAATAAAACCCTAATTATACTAAAATTAATTCTAAATATCAATTAAAAAGTGAACAGTAAAATCTTTTTTAACTAAAAATCTTAAAATACTTTTCTAAATCTAGGAAAATTTTTAAAACTGAAAAATATTAAATTTTGTCACTTAAAGACAAAAACAGAATGTTAAAAACTAATTTAAAATGCAATTTAATCTAAAAAATAATAGATGAACACTAAAATAAAAATAAACTAAATAGAAAATTCAAAATCAAAATAAGAAAAATAATGACACTAAAATCAGCTAAAAATTCCTAAGTAAACCCACTAAAGACAAAAAAGTCAATATCTGAAAGTGACATGTGAGTCACTTTTGTCTGCTTGTGTAGGAGTGGAAACTTTTCCACTAGCAGTGGGAACTTGGTTCCCACTGGTAGTACAAAAAACAGGTCTGGGCAAAGATTAGCTTGTAACTTGAGAATGGCTTGGTATTTTGGGCAATGATTGGCACCCCCACAACCAGTTGGGTTGTGGAGAGTCAAAAAAATATAAAACTCACAAGCTACCCACAAAATTTTCACACAAACAGCTTAGAACAGTTACTGGTGAATGCTATTATAGGTCTGGGCACACTTACTGATGTGTTTGGTGATTTGGTGAGTTTTGGCTCACCAAATCTTGCTCAATAAACCACCAAACACCAAAAAAACTACACACAATCCTAACTAAACAGCTTAACTACAAATAATCAGGATTTGGCAAAATATTAAGCAAAGGTAAAGCAGATTTGTTGATTACTGACTTGTAGCTATTTTACCAAATGTTATTCACACAAATTCCTTTTAAAAACCTTCTAAACTTAAAGCCAATGACTGAAACATACTACTACTATCAGATGCAAGTGTGTCTAGGTGGATTTAAGACCAAAAGCAGTAGCTTATACTAGCTTAACCCTATTCCCAAACACCCCTTTATACTTGAATATCAAAAATTAACAACCTAACTTCATTCAAATTCAAAGTAAACTGATTAAAACTACCTCTAACTTGCATATAAATCACAAATAAGCAGGAACAACACTCATACTATCATGGAAAACAGATTACACACAATTCACAATATCATGCCAAATCACAAAACCAAAGCTACAGATTTAAGCCAATGGAGGGTTCAAGCCTGAAAAAGTACCTTATGGGACCCACATCCGGCCCCCACTATGGCTGCAATGCCATCTCCTCTCAGCTTATAGCTGGGCTTATGGCTTGTACAAGGTTGCTGTAGAGAAGTGATGGTGTTGACTACTCAGTCAACACCCTATATATCTTCAAAAAAGGAGATTATACCTGCTAAGAAAAGAAGACAAACAGGGGTGAAAGTAAATACTCTACAAAGCTATAAGCTTATCTTATGGTTTAAGAAGCTTATATCTTATAGATCATAACCACAAAGAGAAAAGTAAGAAAAATAGATTCTTGAAAACCTTTTTGAAAAACTGAAACTTTTGATGAAAATTACTCTAAACTTGCAGGAAAGAAAGGATATTACACTAAAACTTATAATTTAAATTGGAACTCAACACTTGCAATTTAGTAAAAACAAACTTTAAATATTCATAAATTTAAAAAAATACAAATGTTGGAACAAGTTATAAGGTTCACAAGCCGAACCTTATATACAAACCCAAAGAGGTTTCTAGAACCACAAATAAAAAATACAGGAAAAGTAACCCTAGCTATGATCTTCCAGGTTTGCCCTTTGAGTCTTCAAACTTCAAATCTTGGTCAAACTGGTCCATGTGATGTGCCAGCTGTGTTGGCATGATCTTGGCTGTTAAATAACTCCATAGGGAGCACGAAATCAATGTGGAACATAGATGGTCTGATAGGATTCTCTTTTTACCAAATAAGGAGGGGCAGGGGACACTGAGTGGGGTCGTAGGAGTCACGGGTGAAGTTGTTGGTGTCTGGTTTAGTTTATTTGATGTTGAATCATGATTCTGGAAGGTATCAAATAAAAACCCTTTGATTAGTGAAGGATTAGGATTAGGGTTGTTAGGGTAGGATTAGGGTAGTTTTGGGATGATGAGTGAACATGAATAGTTTCCCTCCCCTTTTTAATGTATTAAACGTGTTTAAAAAGTGGGTTAGTGGGTTTGTTTGACTTGGGTGTTGACTTAGGTGAGGTGGAAAGGAGAGGTGACGTGGGATGCAATGAGTGGTGGAAAGGTGTGAGGTGTAGGGATGATTGGTGGGGAAAGTTTGTAGTGCCTGCCCATCTTCAGTCCCTATACTCCCATGTTCTTGTCTTTTCATTTTTTAACAGCCAAGATTGCAACTCCTTTGTAAATGAAGTTTAGAACTTTATAATTTGGCCACAACAAGTTTTTGGAAACTTGTTTAAAGGACTTAATATGATTTTTGACCAATCTTCAAGGACCAATGATGTATAATCTTGACACTTAATGGACCAAACTTGTATATTTGTGATTTACAAGGGCCATAAGTGACAAGTCTTCAATAGTTGAGGGACCAATATTGCCAATTCTTTAAACTTCAAGGACTTCAAAGGAAATTCATGATTCGGGTCCGGTTCTTTGTGCGGCTTCGTTTCCCGTGTTCGTTTTTGCTTGATTCCTTTGATCTTTGTTGATCCCAAACTTAGATCGATTAAGCTTGTGTGATAGGTGTGTAAACACCCATCCTTTTACCACTTAATTCGGGCTAAAACGAGACCAAAACACGTATTTAATATCATTTGTTTGGAATTATGCGTGGTTTTTGTGTTTATTGTGTTTTCAGAGCCAACCGGATGAATATTGAAGAAAACATGGGATTGCACGGGTTTTACTGAAGAAAAAGACTCAAGATAAAGTCTATTGTCCAAGAGATGCAAAAGATTTGAAGTCACTAGGCCTATTCGAAGATTTATCGAAGAAAAGGACCAAAGATGGAAGATTTACACAAGTCGAAGAAACTCAAGTCTATTAAACGAAGAAATTAAAAGACGAGTTAAATTTAATCGACAACAAATCCCGAATCAGAATCGAAAACGGAAACTTTTCTGAAAAGACGAAAAGACAAGAAGAACGGGAGAAAGCCCACTCACCAACCAAAGGACAAGCCTATATAAAGCTCACCCCTCACACATTTTAGGCAGTTAGATTTTAAGTTTTTTCTTCTTCCCCACTTTTCTCTCCCTGTAGTTCGGTAAAGGTGATTGTAAAAACCCCCTTGTTGGTGAAAAGTAAAAACTGGGTTCATGCGTGCTACAGTAATACCTTTTGATCCGTTTTCTTAGGGAAAAAGATGTTTGGCGCGTGTTTAGGGATTTAAACTTATAAACTTGGCAGCCTTGGTCCTTTTTCTTTCTTCCTCTTGTCTTTTGTAAGTAAACTTCTATCAGCGCCCATTTATACTTGTAACAACTTTCACCACTTGGCAATTTTGGTATACGAGATTAGATCAAGTAATACACGTAGAGAAACCTTTGTATATGCTTATGAATCTAAGTGTTATGCGGAATTTAACACATAAACAAGAACACACAATGATATAAACAAACTTTCACTTTGATTATCAATATCAAACTTGCTTACAATGAAAGTAGTTTACGAATGAAAACTTATATGAAACTTATATCAAACATTAACCTAAAGGTCTTCTTTTATAGACATAAGAAGCCTTGTACAATAATCTACGTATCAGCAATTCTAGGTAAAGATAAATATAGAAAATACAATGTTGTTCCTATCTTTACTAGAAGTAATCTAGAATACAATAAATGCGTAGAGTATATCTTCCCATCAGTGCTTGTCTTCAATGTGTCAACGCTTTATCTTGTCAACGCTTGAGCTGTCAGCGCTTGTTTTGTTCTTGTCAACGCTTGTATTGTTCTTGTCAGCGCTCAAGTGATCTGGCCTTAATTTATTCCCAACAATCCTCCCCTAAACTTGATATCCACTCTTATGATCAAGTTTCTGAATAAGCATTAAGGACTAGGAGGAATCTTACAAACCTTCTCATATTGATAGTGAATAAATCTGATCAAATCTTTTGCCACGTCACTTGAATAATCTATTTCCAGCTGAGTGTCCTTCATCTTCTCCAAAATAGCCTTGGATATGAAATACTGACCATCCACAAGTAGATACTCAGCAAACTTTGTAGAACTCAAATTTTAAACACCAGCAACTGAATATAACCTCCATTGAAGACCACTGAGGTCATCTTCAAGATCCTTCCAAACAGCAGGATCCTCATCTTTTGGTCCACACATTCTTTTGAATGTGGTCCAAAGTTTTATTCCATTAGCTGAAGTTGGTGCTTCAGCCTCATACTTGGTCTCTAGCAACCTCTAAAGGTCCACCAAGTCTTCTCTATCACAACTTGCAAACAAAGATATGAGAGTGGTAAAAGTGTGTACCTCTTTGCCATATCTGCCAATCCTCCAGAACCCACATTCATCTTCTTCATAGCTCACAATTGGGTTCCTGGAATCTAATGGTAACACTTGCACCATATCTGAAGCTTCTAAAGGTGAGAGCTTGAGGCTCTTTCTGATGACAGCTTCACTTGGATATAGTGGATCCATATCTTTGGGAAACTCAAATGAAATTCCCTTCTTCACTGGCCTGGGAACAATCATAGCTTTCTTGAGTTCCATTTCTTCTGCAAGTTCCTCCTTTCTTTCATCTGAAAGGAGTCTGAGAGTGTTTGCTTCTTGCACTCTCACCCAAATGGGATAAGCCCTGTTTTCCAACTCATCAAATGTCAAAGCCTTCAACTTCTGATATGTCCATCCAACTCCATGACATCTGAGCAACATAAAGTAGAGCTCCCTTCTATCCTTTTTCAACTCTAAGAGAATGTTACTTGCCTTGTGTTTCAAAATTACCTGGCAATCTTTCTGAACTCTAAGAAGAATCTCTAAACCCCATATTTGATATGAAATGGTCAAGTCTGGATTCTCCATGCATCTTTCTTCCCAAGCATGATACATTTGAACCACCTCTGGCATGTCAAAGTCAACCTGCAATTTCAATTCTCTCAGCTTCTCCTCAGCCAACTCATCACCATACTCAAGTCTTTCTGGTTCTATAATCATCAAACTTGAGTCTGAGCTAGCTCCATCACTTCCTTCTTCTGAAGTCCCAACAAATGGTGACTCCTTTTTATCTTGTTCCATGATCTGTGCAGCTAATCTTCTATCAAACTCAACTTGAGTTGCATCCTTTGGAACAATCTCTTCTACCAATATACCCTTACCCTTATCCGATGATGCAATGGTTGGTAAGGTAGATGGTGATACCTGAGTAGAAACCTCCTTGATGATAGATGATGACTGGGATACATCACCTTCATGTGCAGGTCTGTCAACGCCCAAATTTGTCCTATCAGCGCCCAAAATATTTCTGTCAGCGTCCAAATTTTCCCTGTCAACGCCCAAATATCTTCCCTCAGCGCCTTGTGTAACCTCTCTCAACAAAGCTGTAAATGACAAATTTAAGTTGGTAGGAGAGACTAAGGACGTATCAAAACCTGTTTGTTTCTTCAAAGTTGTAAGGGCCTCAACAACATCTAATGATTGACCATCATGGCTGCCCTTATCACTCAGATTTATTGGATCTTCCTCCCCTTTGGAAGATTCCACATACCCCTCCTAGCACGATCACTTTCCAAAACAACAATCCTCTCCCTCAATTGCTTGAGTTCAAGGCCTTGTGAGCTGACAATTTGTACTAAGTCTGCATTTTGCTTTTGCAAGCTTATGCAGACTGCCGTCAATTCCATAAGAGTCATTGGTTCCAGTCTGCCCTCTTCTAAAATGGGGATTTGACCTCCCAAGTCAGATTCATTGGGCATGGATGAGGACTTAATGATGGTGGGACTGCCTTGGCCAGCATCTAAGCCAAAACCAATAGTCCCAGCCTCATCCAGGTCACCAGCCACACTTGTGGTGGTGGTTCTCTCTGCTACATGGCTAGGACCACCAGAGGAGAACACTCCAGTAGTCCTTTGGCGTTTCATCAACCTATATTCAGGTGGTGTGGAAGATGGTGTGGAAGAATGGGTGGATGTGGGTTGGTTAAGGGGTGTTTGGGTTTGTGAAGGTTGTGTGTCAGCGTTAGAAATAGGCACATCAACGCCCACATTTAGTGTGTCAGCGTTGAAGGATTCTGAGTCAACTTGCATGTGTTCAGGTGAAGGTAAAGGTTTAGGGATTGGTTCAAGTTGTGGTTGGGGGTCAATTTGTGGTAGAGGGTCTGGTTGGGGTTGTGCTGCTGCAATGACAGCAAGCATAGCTTGGGTTAAAGGTAGGTCACGATGGGGTGGTGAGTTCATCTTCATAAAAATAGCTTTCTTTTGCTCAGGGATCTTATAAAAATCATTGTGATCCCTTGAGCAGTAACCTTGAACATCAAAAACCATTTGCAGAAAACGGGGATAAGCTAAAGTCATTTTGTTCCCCTTGTTTTTACACATCCCCTCAAAAATCTTTTTAGAATAATTAAATTTTTTGCCCTGTTGCAATGCACACAATAGCGCTAGCAATGGATCTATTGATCTCATTGTGTGCACTACATTTGGGACTCAAACATTGAAGGAGGACATGTATGAGGTACTTCCAGGCTGGGGGAAATTCCTGCTTATGATACTTGTTTAGAGTACCTTCATCAGGAAAAGGATATCCCAAAGCCCTAAGCCCTTGTTCTATCTCATTAATGGGAAGAATGGCTATACCATCAGCATCATCAAGATGCAAGGCTTGGCGTACCAAAGCCTCAGTAACCACCCAAGGTCTCCCATGAACAATAGAAGTCAATGTGGTCACTCTATTAACTGTTGAGGAACTAACAGTGTTCTAAAACTGTTTAATATGTGTGACTGGAATGAGTGGTGCATGAGAAAGAGCATACCTTAATGGGGATGCGTTCAAATACGCCACCATTTGTGTGTATTGGGGAAACAGAGTATCATCAGCTTTAAGATATGCAATCATGTTGTGTTGAGATCTGAACCCCAATTCCAATTCTGATGGTCTAAACTTTGGTGCCATTGATGAAAGCTGGTAAATTTAAGTGAAGAAGATGAAGTTGATAAGAGAAAATTGTTAGTTGATAAGAATTATAGATACCCTGTTTAAAAATAGGAGCCAAATTTATAGGAGAAAAAGAATGCATGTGATTGGCCCAAAAATAGGCAAATATTTTCAAAAATCAATCATGAAAATATTGAAAAAGTTATAAGTTATCTCATGCATTAAATGAAAGTAACAACTCCTAAAATTACGGCTTGAAAATATGTCAAAAAGTAACAACTGGGTAGGTCCCATTGAGTGTCAACGGTCAAAAATAACCTATCAACGCCCAACGGCTATAATCTTGTCAACGTTTGCTTATAGCCATGTCAGCGTCCAATTTGGTCACAACAACGCTTGGAAAATTCTTGTCAGCGTCCAAAAATAAAAATGTTTTTAAAAATGAAAAATGACCTTAACAAGTAATTTATAACCAAAAGCTGATAATTATTATAGGGCGGCAAGCACTGTCCAGTTTTGCACACTTGCCTAAGCAAGATAGACATAACAGTCCTCTAGTGTCCCTTGCTAACCAAAACTCTTAACAACCAAGTTACCTTACAAAATTCCTTGTTACTCCCAGGAAAATCTCATAACAAAATTATTCCCAAGTCTCCCAACAGACCACAACCAATTCTAGGCCAAAAATTTCTTGGCAGCATGCATAGTATATCAACTTTGCATGCTACAGTGCCTCATGATTTAGTAAAACTAACTCATACTCACCTGTGGACACAATCTAGAATTGTGATAAGAGTATCATATGGATACCCAAATATCCTAAAGGTTCCTAAAACCTCCCCTTAAACTATGATACAAAAGTTTGCTAAAATCATGCATGAACATAAAAAATTTATGTCAAGATAGGAATGAAACATTCCAACCATCAGCCATAAATAAAAACTTGTCCAAATGCTTCTCCATTGATCCATAAGCAACTCTGTATCCAATGGTATACTGCTAACACCATCTGCACATTTAGATTGAAAACCACAAAACTAACATTGTTGCTGACAACGCCCCGATAACACATGACAGCGTTGAGGGAAGCTTTGTCAGCGTTAGACAATTATATTGCTGACAACGTTACAAAAACACTTATCAGCGTTCAAGCAACCTTTGTTAGTGTTAGAAAAATATAGTGGAAAATCTAAATCATCAATAAGACCAATAACAATGCATGATCCTGTACATACTTTTACAAAAAGACTCCAAAACACATATTATGTGAGATTGACCATTCCAATACTTGTTACCAAGTATTGAAATCTCCCAGCATCAAAAGGTTTAGTTACTAAATCTGACACATTTTCCTCAGTGTCAACCCTATCTGGTTGTATTAAACCTTTCTCAAAGCAATCCCTTATAAAATGGTGTCTAATTTCTATGTGTTTAGTTTTAGAATGATGTACAGGATTCTTAATGATGCATAAAGTACTGTAATTGTCAACAAATATCTTGGTATGCATGAAATTATACCCATAGTCCAACAGCTGGTTCTAAATCCACAAAACTTGGCCACAACAAGCAGCTGCAGCCACATACTCAGCTACAGTCTTTTCAGTTTGAGTAAGAGCAAGTTGATAGTTAGACAACTTGCATCTCTCAGTACTCACATCATCTAACAATCTTAAAACCTCTTTATTAAGTCTTTCAGTATTTAACCTACAAGAAGAGTTATCACATACCTCACTATCAGAACATGAAGATGAATTGGAACTTGTGGAATTTGAAGTAGACGTGGCCTTAACTGAAAACATCATCAGATTCTTCTTCACCTTCTTCCTTAGCTTGGTTCACCTCACGATATTGGATCTCGTTCTTCAAATCAAAGTTTCTCAACAAGCTCTGATACCACTTGTTGATCCCAAACTTAGATCGATTAAGCTTGTGTATACGAGATTAGATCAAGTAATACACGTAGAGAAACCTTTGTATATGCTTATGAATCTAAGTCTTATGTGGAATTTAACACTTAAACAAGAACACACAATGATATAAACAAACTTTCACTTTGATTATCAATATCAAACTTGCTTACAATGAAAGTAGTTTACGAATGAAAACTTTTATGAAACTTATATCAAACATTAACCTAAAGGTCTTCTTTTATAGACATAAGAAGCCTTGTACAATAATCTACGTATCAGCTATTCTAGGTAAAGATAAATATAGAAAATACAATGTTGTTCCTATCTTTACTAGAAGTAATCTAGAATACAATAAACGCGTAGAGTATATCTTCCCATCAGTGCTTGTCTTCAATGTGTCAACGCTTGACTTTATCTTGTCAACGCTTGAGCTGTCAGCGCTTGTTTTGTTCTTGTCAACGCTTGTATTGTTCTTGTCAGCGCTCAAGTGATCTGGCCTTAATTTATTCCCAACAATCTTTTGGTGAATTCACGATATCCGTACCTAAAATACACAATGAACAAACACAAGCATATATTTGGGTATTTTGATGATATTTTAAGCATTTTAAGCCCGATTTGGACGATGAGACTATGTATAAATACAGTATCATCATGAACCAATCATAAAAATCGAAGAAGAAATCGAAACCCCATTTGAAACCATAACTTTTGAAACCTATTTCAAAGTTAAGAAATCTGTTGAAGAACCTCCTACAGATTTAGAACTTAAACCTCTTCCTGAACATCTGGAATATGTGTTTCTTCACGAAGAAAAATTACTCCCTGTAATTATCTCATCCCAACTTTCGGAAGAACACAAAGACGATCTTATTGACATTCTCAAGAAGAATAAACAAGCTTTTGCTTGGAAAAATTCTGACATTCCTGGCATATGTCCATCGTTCTGCAAACACAAAATCCAACTTTTGGATAACAAGAAACCAATTGTTGAAAAACAACGAAGATTAAATCCTAACATGAAGGATGTTGTTAAAAAAGAAATCCTTAAACTCCTAGACTCTGGAATAATCTACCCAATAGCCGATAGCTCATGGGTTAGTCCTATTCATTGTGTACCTAAAAAAGGAGGTATCACTGAAGTAACTAACAAAAACAACGAATTAGTACCAACACGAACCATCACCGGATGGCGAGTTTGTATTGATTATCGAAAATTAAATGATGCAACTGCGAAAGATCATTTTCCTTTACTCTTTATGGATCAAATGTTAGAAAGACTCGCAGGAAATGAATACTTTTGTTTCCTTGATGGTTTTTCTAGATACTTTCAAATCCCAATCGACCCTGTGGATCAAGAGAAAACTACGTTTACCTATCCTTTTGGAACTTACGCTTGTAGGCGCATGCCTTTTGGCCTATGCAATGCACCTGCTACTTTTCAGAGGTGTATGATTGCAATCTTTCACGATATGATTGAAGAATCAGTCGATGTCTTAATGGACGATTTCTCCGTCTTTGGAAATTCTTTCGGCACGTGTCTAAACAATCTCGATAAAATGTTAGCACGATGCGAAGAAGCAAATCTTGTGCTAAACTGGGAAAAATGTCACTTTATGGTTAAAGAAGGAATTGTGCTTGGACACAAAGTGTCTGGAGTCGGCCATGAAGTTGACAAAGCAAAAATAGACGTGATCGCAAAACTCTCACCACCTACTAATGTTAGAGGCATTAGAAATTTCTTAGGTCATGTCGGTTTTTATCGACGATTTATCAAAGACTTTGCAAAAATCGCAAGACCTTTAACTCAACTTCTAGAAAAAGAAAGAACGTTCGATTTTACCGACGAATGTTATTCAGCATTCAAAATACTTAAAGAAAAACTTACATGCACACCAATTATTATAAGCCCCAATTGGAACCTTCCATTTGTGCTTATGTGCGATGCTAGTGAACATGCCCTTGGAGCCGTCCTTGGACAAAAAATGGTAAACAATTTCATCCCATCTATTTTGCAAGTAGAACTCTTAACGCAACCCAACAAAATTATACAATTACGGAAAAAGAACTCATGGCAGTAGTTTACGCGTTTGACAAATTTCGTTCCTACCTCGTGTTGTCAAAAATGATAGTTTACACCAATCATTCAGCTTTAAAATACTTGTTCAAAAAGCAAGACGCCAAACCTCGTCTAATACGATGGATATTGCTTCTACAAGAATTTGATTTGGAAATTAAGGATAAAAAGGAGCTAAGAATGTTGTTGCCGATCATTTATCTCGCATAGTGAATGATGATTCTAGCGATGATGAAATCGACGATTTTCCCGATGAGCATATAACGCAAGTAAGTACTAACAAAACACCATGGTTCACAGACTTTGAAAACTATTTGGCTGTAGGTATTTTACAAAAAGGAATGACGCACCAACCAAAGAAAAGATTTTTCTCTGAACTGAAAATACTTTTGGGACGATCCTTACTTATTTAGAATCTGTCCTGATGGAATAATCCGACGTTGTATTTCCAGATTTGAATCTAGAAAAATTCTCGATGAATGTCACTACGGACCGACCGGAGGACATTACGCCGCGAACACCACCGCTAAAAAAGTGTTCGACGCTGGCTTTTGTTAGCCAACTATTATGCGTGAAGCTCATACCTTAGTACGACTATGCGAAGCATGTCAAAGGACTGGAAATATTTCTAAGAGAGATGAAATACGTCTAAAAAACATCCAAGTCTACGAAATCTTTGACGTGTGGGGTATCAACTTCATGGGACCATTTCCTAAATCTTACAAATGTGAATACATTTTAGTCGTCGTCGACTATGTATCGAAATGGGCCGAAGCTCAAGCTTTACAAACAAACGATGCCAGAGTTGTTATCGCATTCTTAAAGAAATTATTCTATCGTTTTGGAATGACAAAAGCACTAATAAGCGATAGAGGAACTCATTTATGTAACAAACTCATGGGAAATGTTATGAAAAGATATGGAGTGAACCACCGATTTTCCACATCTTACCACCCTCAAACGAGTGGCCAAGTTGAAAACACTAATAGAGCTCTCAAACGTATACTTGAAAAGACCGTTCAAAACAACCCTGCTTGTTGGTCTAAAAATTTAGAAGATGCTCTATGGGCCTTTCGTACCGCATTCAAAACACCAACTGGAACCACACCGTACAAACTGTTGTATGGAAAGACATGCCATCTGCCAATAGAAATTAAACACCATGCATATTGGGCACTTAAATACTACAACCCAGATCTTATTGCAGCCGGTGAAAAACGTAACTTTCAACTTCACGAGTTAGATGAATTTCGACATCACTCTTATGAAAGTTCACGATTATATAAAGAACGAACCAAAGTTTGGCATGATCGTAACGACAAAGAAAAGAATTCAAAAAAGGAGACAAAGTACTTCTCTTTATCTCGAAATATAAATTCAAGCAACCTAAGCTTACTTCGAGATGGACCGGACCTTATCTAGTGAAACACCAATATCCATCTGGATATGTTGAATTATACAGTCTAAATAATAGCACCTTTATTGTCAATGGGCATAGACTTAAGCTCTGCCATGAAGAAGAACACTATAATGAAATCAAAGAAGAAGAAATTCCTTTCTTCTTAAAATAGATTCGAGTAGCCGAGTCTGGCTGAAGACTCTAAACTTAGCGCTATTCGGAAGGCAATCCGTATTTTATCCCCACCTTTTAACTTAAGTGTGGAGGAGGAGCTGTAAATAAATAAAACCGTCCTTGTATATATTACATGTGTCTTGTTTTGTTTTATAGCATGCAGGAAAATAGCAAATTGGCGCTCTAGCTGGATTCATCTCTCGAAATCCCGCAATTTTTTACTAAGCCCCGGGAAGTTCTCGTTTCCCTTTGCATTTTTCCTATTTTTGATATTTTATCTGTTATTACCTCGAGGACGATGTTTGATACTAAATGTTTTTAATGGGGTTCAGATTAATCTTGGAATCTTCTCGAATTGATCACAGCTCAAAGTGGAATAGTTGTTCTTGGTGACAAATAGGGGGTTTGGTTTTCTATTCTACTAAGAAGGTAAATGTGTGAAGTAAATAAAAGTAAACTAGAAGCAATTAATTAATAAAAATAAAACTTGAATTCAAATTAAAATAAAACAGTAAATACCCTGAAAAATGCTTGATTCAGAATGTACCCTCTATTCGGAATATATCAGACAAAAATCCTTCAAGCGGAATATCATACTCATGCGGAATAATAGGTTCATTCGGAATATAAGATCATGCAGAATACTAGCTCATGTGGAATAAATGGTTGATGCGGAATATTGAATTGATGCGGAATTAAAGTTCTGTCCGGAATAATTGCTGATGCGGAATAAATGGTGTGATCCATAATAAACTGTTGATGCGGAATATTGAAGTTGATGCGGAATAAAAGGTTCATGCGGAATAAATGGTGATGCGGAATAATAGTTCTATCCGGAATAAAAGTTGATCCGGAATAAATGAGTTATTCGGGATGGAAGGAGTTGATCCGGAATATAAAATATTCCGGATGAAAGGTTTTGATTCGGAATAAGTAACTGATCCGGAATATTTGATTATTCCGGATGAAAGGCTTTGATACTGAATAATTAAGTTGATCCAAAATAAAAATAAGAAAGTGCTTGATCTGGAATATCCGGTTGATCCGGAATACTCGATTGATCCGGAATCTGGGAATGCGAAGAACAGTAAATAACTGGGGAACCAAAACAGCCACGAGTTTAATCAAAATCGCCAAAGGTTTTACCAAAAGTTTAAACCAAACTAAACACTAATCATCTACCAACAATAAACATCAAATCAAAACACTAAAAACACAAAACCCACTTACTTTTGAAGATCAAATCAACCAAATAATAACTTTAAGCTTTAAATCAAAAAGATGAAGATGAACAAGATTAATGGAAGGATTATATTAAATGATTAAGGTTTAAACAATCAAAGGAAAAGATTAAAACTACAAGATTTGTGAAAAACAAGAATGAAAATCACCAACACCTTAATGGTGTTGGTTACCCTACGAAACAAAGAAAAAGGAAAACTGGAAAATGAAAACTAGCTCAAAAAGTGTGAGGGGATGTCCTTATATAGTCCTTGTCTTTGGTTGGTGAGTGGGCTTTCTCCCGTTCTTCTTGTCTTCTCGTCTTTTCAGAAAAGTGGACGTTTTCGATTCTGATTCGGGATTTGTCGACGATTAAATTCAACTCGTCTTTTCATTTCTTCGTTTAATAGACTTGAGTTCCTTCGACATATGTAAATCTTCCATCTTTGGTCATTTTCTTCGATAAATCTTCAAATAGGCCCATTGACTTCAAATCTTTTGCATCTCTTGGACAATAGACTTCGTCTTGAGTCTTTTTCTTCGATAAAACCCGTGCAATCCTATGTTTTCTTCAATATTCATCCGGTTGACTCTGAAAACACAATAAACACAAAAACCACGCATAGTTCTAAACAAATGATATTAAATACGCGTTTTGGTCTCGTTTTAGCAAGAAATAAGTGGTAAAAGGATGGGTGTTTTCACACCTATCAATGTTCAACTTAAGTGTGGAGGAGGTGACAAATAGAAAAAAATAAAATAATAAAAAAATATAATAAAATTTCTCCACATGAAAACCTTTTTGAAAAACAATAAAAATATATATGTTTTGTAAATAAATAAGTTTTTAGCAAAGCAAAAATCTCATTGATTGACATTATAATTTAGCACAAAAACCCATTTCCCAAATATGTGAGAAAAACTTAGCCTTATATTTCTCTATTTTGGGTGAAAGCCGATAATCTAGTATGCTCCAGAATCTGTGCTTGATAATCATTTACTAAACCACAGTGAGGTTAATTTATAGATATTTTCGAAAGGAAGCAAAATAAAATCACCCTTATATCATTTTAGTTAAGCTACACTGGCTAACTAAAATATGTGTCACTCATACGCATATGTTATATTATCCATTGTGCCGATATCCTTATATGTTATGCCTAACCACTTGTCAAGTTATAAAGTTTATGATGTTATCTTAAAAAAAAGAAAAAAAAGAAGAAATGTATGAAAAAAAGAAAGAAAAAAATAGTCAAGTATTCTAGTATAGTTTGTTCTATAACTTTGACAAAGGCATATACTTTTTGATCCTACACCCACATCATTTATCACGTTTTTCTTCTTTGAAAAATTTATCTGGTGCTCACGCCGCAATGGTCATGTTTATGTGTGTTGTACAAACCTATGATAGCTATCTATTTTATGACCGAGCTAATTGAGTGTTGCCTTACATTTACCCTTTTGTGAGTGACACTTGTGTCAACTTAAAATCCAAACACTATCCATGTGAGGTGCTAAAGTTATTTTGTCATTTGCTTTTGTTACTCATAAAAATTAAATCATTTTCCTATCATCTTCACAACACTTAAAAGCATTTTTAAAATTGAAATTGTTTTCTCGCTTTGATTGCTTAAGGGCAAGCAATAGCTAAGTGTGGAGGAATTTGATAACGACCTAATTATACATATTCAACCTATCATTATAATGCCACCTTGTAGTATAAATAAGAGCTTCCGATACTTAATATATTGTGTTTTATATGCAGATGTAAAGTATGAAGGATCAAAGTGAAGATATACAAAGAAGGGGCCTCAATATGCAATAAAGCCAAAGTTATTAAAAGAAGATTCTGAATCGCCCAGAAGTGCGGCGCACAAAGTTGTAAGTGCGACGCACATTCGCATTTCCAAAGTGCGGCGCACTTGAGGATAAGTGCGGCACACATTTGACCCCAAACAACACTATAAATAGAGGCCATTTCCACTCATTTTACACACACCTCTCTCTCTCAATACTCCATAGCTCGAGTATTTTAGTCCTTTTAGTAAATTTTCAGTATTATCCACTTTTGGGAGATACTTGTAACGAGAGTATTCCACTCTTCGATTCTTGGAGGAACGATACAATCATGACACTTGTGTACTCGTTTATTCAATCCAATCTAAGTATGATGTGCTCTTACTCTTTTCCAATTGTTACTTTGATTACTATGTTAGGCTAAGCTATTTGTGACTATATGGGTATGTGACTATAATTAGTGATGATGCTTATGATATGATCCTTTATAAATGATTTCAAGGTAATGTTGTAGAACCATTTTACCTCCTAGTTCTACAAACCATATTTTATCTAAGTTGATTTGTTACGATAGTTTGGCGTTGAGAAACGCAAATTGTTATAATAAGTTTTCTAGAACTTGTATATGGTCATGAATCTTTGGTTGGAGAAATCCGCTTAGAAATTTGATAAAATATTGAACTTGTTGGCAACTTGTTTTGAGCTTAATCGCTTAAATAAACATAAGTCTTGAATCAACCCAAGTAAATTGTGTAAACGCCGTTTTGACGAAAAAGGATTATCACACTTTACCTACATAAACATATCTCGATCACTATTATCATCATCACGAATTTATACGAACTATCCCATATTACTCATATTTTTTATTATTGATATTACTTCAACCATTTATTTCTTCAATTGTTAGCTTGATTAGCAAAATGAAACTAAGTCTCAACGAACGATCCTGGCTTACCACTACAAAGATGTATTACGAACGAAAGGGTATACTTGCCCGTGTTTGTCTTCTAGTCCCTTGTTTTGTCTAAACCTTGTAATATAAATTTAAGACTTGCAAACGAACATCAAATGAACAACCGTCATCCATACTTAGTTACGTGTCATTGTTTCAGGCATGATGTTCCTTGTGAACTGTGGCTAATGTGGACTGAACCCTAGTAGTTCATAATTGGTCAAATAAAATTTTTTCCCGTTAAGTTTTGACAGTTGAGTTTCACTAATTTATTCCATGTATCATTGTCGCAGGTTTATGACTAAGTAACAGTTGGTACAGGACTGGCCCTATTTAGTCGCATGTGCTTTAATCGAAACTTTTAACTTTGGGACCGACCCATAGGCGTCCCCTCGCCATATCTTTTGTTTTGGGTAAACTGACCATAGGCGTTTACCCTCGCGCATATAAAGGTTTTCATAAACTGCATCATACATTTACTCACTATTTAAATGCACAAAATTTTTCTCATGATTTATTGGCATAATTTTTTTTTCATGTCCCATAATAAGTTACTATGTCTTTATGTCAAGTATGTTTTCATACGATCATGGTTAACTTCATTTTCATGCTAATTATGTTATATACTCCTTCATGTTAAGTTGTTTCATGTTTCTTCATGATGATTTCGTCTTCATGTTGACTACGTCTTATGTCCCTTTTGTTGTTTATGCTTTCATGCAGGACATTGTTGGATTTCATTTAATCCTGCTTTCATGATAGTCATGGTTGGTTTTCATTAATCATGCTTTCAGGCAAGTCATCCTTGAATTTCGTTTAACCACACTTTTAGCGTTTCTCTATGCAACCAGAATGAAGTCTATACTGGCATTGCCAGGTTGTCATGATGGTTTTCTAACCGTTCAACCGATTATTTTTCCTTTCAAATCATGTCAGATGATCGACCCCATACCGATCATTTCATGTGCATTCCATGGGTACTCCATGTACCGTATGCCATATGTATTATACATACCGTAATCCATGTGTATTTCAGTTACAATACTTCACGAGTATTCGCTTGTCGATTCTAAATCATCTCAGGTGTACTCCACTTGCTGATACTCTACAAGATTGCTGATGCCGCTCATAACTTGGAGATGTTACGAAAGTTGATGCTGATGATTATTTTAGAGACGCTACGAGATGCTGATGTTGATCACAAACTTGGAGATCTTACAAGACGAAGACAAAGGCGTTACATCAAAGCGATCGAACGAGAAGATGCTTCACCACCAGATGATTTCCATCAATCATTCTCCCTATTTCTTAGTTACATGTCACATGTTATTCAGTTTTCGATTCAGTCATATGAGTAAGAACCGGTACCAGCCGGCCACTCAGCTGAATAGTTACATGAATCACAGTCATGAGAATGACTCTCATGGAACTAACAAACAAGATGATAATAACCACTACTGTGAAAACAACTATCCTAGAAATCGCAACAGAAGCTCCGGCCACGGACGTGATCAGAAATACAAGGGTTAGTAGTCCAATCGATCCGCCAATTCTGGCATAATAACCTAAGAGTTTCAATTTTATTCGTTTTACACCTAGGGACACATGTCAAGACATCAGTCAAGACACATGTCTCACGTACTTTTGCTAAAGACACATGTCATAAGAACTTTTTCTCAAGACACGAGTCAAGACACATGACTCATGTGTTTCTGGAACATCCCTAAGAAATTCAGGGTACCCACCAAAGGGTATATCCATTTTATGGTGCCATGTATTAATCAGGCCACAAGAATTTGATTCTCATCACCGGCGTATCAGTGAGAACTGTCACGTTTGCTCGGTGACACTTTCATTTCTTGCACCCATATTCAATATTCATGACCATAAAGGACGTCATTCGTATCACCCATGTATACAAAGGTTTTCCTTCAGCTTAATGATAAGATCCAAGCTGCTAACGCATTACCTCAGACATATGCAAGTTGAATTTAATCATAATTATGGACTACGAACAACACACCATGCTACGATTGATGCTTATGTACAGTAATATTCAGGCTCCTGAATTCATTCAGCATGGTTTTCCATCAAGAAAAGCTGTACAAATTATCTATGCTTTACAAGCACGTACTTTGTTAGCCATGGCTGCTAAAATTTTCTAGCTGTCCGTTAAGACACTACCACTCAAGTTTGTTTTACGCATAACCAGCCAATTATTCCAAAATCTTCCCATACATCCCAGAAGAACCTTCAAGGAGAAGGACGGTAACATGAGACTATGTGTCGAATACCGTCGATTTAAACAAATCACCATTCATAGCCGTTATTCTGCTCCACGTATCGACAACACGTCCAATTGACTTTAGGGTGTTCAGCACTTTTCCAAGATCGGATTCATGATCATGCTGCCAACAGTGACGAATGAAAGAGCATGACATTTCCATGACTGCTATTCGTACACAACTCGGTCATGCTAGATTTATGATTTTGTATTAGTCTCATAAATGCTCCAGCAGCATTATGGACTTAATAAATTGAGTTTCCATGAACTCATAAACAAATTCATCAGTGTTTTCATCGAGGGCAACCTGATTTTCTCTAAGTCTAGAGAAGAGCTGGAAGACCATATTTGCACTATGTTGCAAATTCTACGACAGGAGAAATTTCACCCTGAAAATTTTCCAATATCAATTCTGGTTGATTACAGTGACACGCTGAATCACATGGATTCTTGATAGGTGTGAAAACATCCATCCTTTTACCACTTAATTATAATAATAACCAAGACAAAACGTATATTTAATGTCGTAAAAGTCATAATTATGCGTGGTTTGTGTTTTTGTTGTGATTTAGGACCAAAATGTGAAAAGGGATGAGAACACGGGCTTTCACGGGCTTTTATCAAAGAAAAGGACAAAAGCCGAAGTCAAAAGATCGAGAGTGCAAAAAGAACGGAAGTCAAAGGCCTATTCTGAAGATTTATCGAAGAAAAAGTCTAAAGACGGAAGTTTAACGAAGTCGAAGAACCAAGTCTAATTAATGAAGAAATTAGAAGACGAGTTCATTTTATTTATCGACAAATCCCGAGTCAAAGTCGAGAATGACGAGTTTATTGTCAAAGACGAAAGACGAGAAGACAAAAGAAAAGAAAGAAAGAAGGAAGCAACCAACAACTCCTCTCCTATAAATACCCTCCTAAGGACACATTAGGAGGTGTTAGCTAATTCTACAAATTAGTTCTCCACTTTATTTTTTATGCAATTTTCATATTGTCATTTACATACTTGTCTTTAATTTCAAGATTATTTCAAGTAAGTCTTTAAGTTTGTTGTTGAATCTTAATCTCTAATCAAGCTTTTCATTAATCTCATCCTACCTTTTCTTGTTTGTTTAATCTTTATGCTTATTTGATTATTGTTATGCTTAACTGATTGATCTTTATGTTTTTATGTGTTTGATTGTTTTAGCTTATTGATCTTATAGCTTATTGTGTGCTTGTTTTATTTTTAATTAAGTGTTTTTAATAGTTTATTTTATAAAAAGTTGATTTTATATTTTTAGATTAATTAGTGTTTTTTCAAGTTTTTAATTTGAGGTTTAATTAGTTTGTCTTAAAGTTTGTTTAGATTAAGTTTTAGTTATTTGCTTATTTGATTTGTGCTTATTCCGTAGCTTATTTACTCATTTTTAGATATATCTGTTTTTGTTTATCTGGTTCAAAACATTCTTCGCAAAAGGGTTTATAAATCCGAAGATTCCCCTTTTTCTGAATTAATATTCCGAAAATTTACTTTATTCCGAAATAGTTTTATCCGAAATTTTGCTTTATTTTCTTTATATTCTGAAAATTCCAGTTTTTCAGAAATTGTGTGTTTATTCCGAAATTCCTTTTATCCCGAAGAAGTATTATTATTCCGAAAAAATGTTCTTTATCCGAATTTAGCTTGTTTATCCGAAATTCTTGATTTTATCCGAAAATCACTGTTTTTCTGAGAAAACCTATTATTCTGAAATAGTTAGTATTTATCCGAAAATTAGTGTTTATCCGAAAATGTATAGTTTTTCCGAAATTGTTTATTTATTCGAAGATTTATGTTTTTTCCGAATTAGGGTAGTTTTTCCGAATTAGTCACTTTTTACGGAAATATTAGTTTATCCGAAAATCCTTGTGTATTCCGAAAAAGTCTGATTTTTATTTCATGTTTTATTTTTAATTAAGGTTTTAAACTTTTGTTATTTAATTTTTATACTCTTTATTTTTAGTTTAATATTTTCAAGCTTTCATTTTTATTTTGTGTTAGATAGAAACTCAACGACAACCATTTCTTTTACTCACCAAAGACGACTGAGTCACACATTTAATCCGTGATCAATTCGATTAGACCAATCAAAGAACTTTTTAACCTAGCAAAAGCTAGTAAATCAAATGGCGCCGCTGCCGGCTCTTTTCGTGAAGATTAACGGTTTTCTGTGAGAGACGCGTTGGATTTTGAGATCCGTTCACTCGTGAACGTTATTTTTTCGTGTCAAAAAGTTTCAAAAATCCTAAAAATAAAATTTTTTCAAAAATCCTAAAATCAAAAATTTTCAAAAATCCAAAAACATTTAAAAAAACTCATAAAAAGCATTTCTTTTTCAAAGTTTTGCACCAAAAATATTTTATTTTTACGTTAACTATATTTCCTCTATTTCTTTGCTATCTTTTTCTTTTGTAGGTGTATGTGTACTCGCTCATCGTCTTATTCTGAGCCCGAGACTCTTGAAGACTTAGATATGGCCGGTGTGCATAATAATAACAACCCACCTCACCCCAATTTGAATAATAACAACCATGTCCCTCAACCCGACCTTCGTACGATGGAGGAGCTATGCCAACCAACAATGAATGGACGTGGAGGACCGATTGCGCCGATGCAAATCACGGCTCCATAATTTTCGTTGAAGCGTCACATGATCCAACAAGTTCAAAATACTTGTCCATTTCGCAGATTACCGGATGATGATGCCAACCAACACCTCGACAAATTCATTACCGTCACTCAAAGCATGAAATTGCCCGGTGTTACCATCGATTTTCTTTGCCTTCATCTATTTCCACACACCTTATCCCACCATGCCGAAAAATGGTTTGATCGTCTTCCAAAGAATTCAATTCATACATGGGACAAAATGACTCAACGATTTTTGTCGCGCTACTTTCCACCATCCATGGTAACGAGCCTTCGTAATCAAATCAGTGGTTTCACTCAAGAACCCGAAGAGTCTCTTTTCGATGCTTGGGAACGTTATAATACATTGATCGATTGTTGTTCTAATCATAATATGCTCCCCGTCACCTAAATTGATACTTTCCACAACGGTTTGACTTTTCGTGATCGTGATACGATTAATGCTGCCGTCGGTGGTACGTTTATGAAAAGAAGACCCGAGAAGTGTAGAGAGCTTATAGAGAACATGACCACTCATCACAAAAATTGGGATTCATCCGCATACTCAAGAAATAATCCGAGAGTCAATGATTCTTCTACTTCATCAAACCCCGAGATAGCCGAACTCACCCAAATCACCCGCCAACTAGCCGAGATGAACAAAAAATTCTTAACCATGGCTACGAACCAATTTCAACAAGTTAAAGCTGTAGCACTTTCTTGTGAGACTTGTGGCGGTCCTCATTCATACACTGATTGTCCTTCCACTCATGGCAATCCGGAAAACGTGTATGCGGCTCACGGTAACTATTCCACGGAAGGCTATCAAGCCCGACCTCAAGGTGATCGTAACTTGCTAAGTTATCGTTCCAACAACTTTCTTTCACCCGGTTTTTCTCCTCAAAACCATAACCCAAACAACTTCAATAGAAGCAATCCAAACCAACCTCAAGCTTCTAATACATATCACCCACCCGCTTACCAAGCTCCACCCCTCACCCAACCCACGACATATAATCAAGATGTTGAAACTTTCATGAGGACCCAGGGAGAGGTGGTGAAAAACCTTCAAAGCCAAATTATTAACTTGAAAGGTAATATCACTAAACAAGGAAATGATATTTGAACTGAGCTTATAAATGATATGCAAACTTCTTTAAGCAATCAAACGAATGATTTGAGGAATATGATGGCTAGTTTCTTCCAAAGTAATCAACCCTATACTTCGGGCTCTCTTCCTTCAAATACCGTGACCAACCCAAGATCTAATGTGAGTGCTATTACTACACGCAGTAGAGCAACTCTAGTAGGACCATCTACCCCTCCCCTAGTTACTCCATCTCCACCTCCTCCCACCCCATTTATTCCTCCTACTTCCACGCCTAGTAATAGTTCTACATTACCGTCTCCACCTCTTACGGAAGAAGTACCAAAGACAAAACCTTCATCATACCCACCTTCTACCTCTAAACCTTCTACTTCTCAACCTTCACCTTCTACACCTACACCTGCTAAGCCCAATATTCCTTATCCATCTCGGTTAGACAAGTGAAAATTGCTCACCAAGGATGACATTCAAGTGACAAACTTTTTGAAAAAGATTTCGGGAGTGAACATCATCATTAGCCTTGTTGAAGCTCTTGCCCAAATGCCTAAATTCGTTAAGATGTTTAAAGATTTGCTTAGCAAGAAGGAGAAGATGGATGAGTTTGTCAACACTCGATTAAATGAGAATTGTTCTGCAGTCCTTATTAAAGAACTTCCGGAAAAACTTGGAGATCCCGGTCGTTTTGTGTTGCCTTGTACATTTTCCAAAACTGACGAATTTACTGCCTTAGCCGATCTTAGGGAAAGTATCAATTTAATGCCATTAAGTGTTTGGAAAAAGTTATCATTACCCGATCTTACACCAACAAAGATGACTCTTGAGCTATCAAATCAAACTCTCGCTCACCCCGTTGGTATTGCCGAAGATGTGTTTGTTAAAGTTGGTACCTTCACTTTTCCGGTCGATTTTGTTATTGTTGACTATTAAATGGACCCTCGTATTCCGTTAATACTTGGACGGCCATTCTTAAGAACCGGAAAAGCTTTAGTCGATGTTGCTGAAGGTGAACTCATCTTAAGGGTCAGGAATGATCAACAAGTTTTTAAAATGGGGAAGATCACAAACAAATCCAATGGAAGAGAATCGGCGAATATGATTGATGTGCTTCAAGACGAGCTTGATACAACTACTTGTGAAAGTACAAAGCTTGATGATTTTGTCTTCTACAACAACCCTTTTTTCGAGCCTATCTTAGATAATCCACTTTTTCAAGAGAATGTGGAAGATTCTGAAGATACTCTTCCCAATTTAGATGCCCCACCAATATATGATGCTCCACCAATCTATGATGATGATTCTAGTTCCGATGTGGATGATTATGATGATTTTTCTTCAAAGTATAAAAACATGCCAACTTATGATGATTTTGATGATGTTGATACTCTTTCGAGTGATTCTTCAAATGATATGTCTCCTAATGATGATTATGCTACTATTTTTGATGAAGATCCTCCGCCAACAATGCTTGATCCTACTTTGGATGATTACTCATTTGAGGAAGATTTTGCTACTTTTCTCAATACATACTTTCCCAATGAGAATGATTATCCTCCTTTGTACTTTGATTATGGTCTTTATCCTCCTTCGGATATTAAGAAACCCGTTCCAAAGGAGAAGAAACCAGAAGACACCGATATCTGTAGTACATATGTCTTGACGCCTCTCTTTCCACCTTCTTCGGATGAGATAGTGCGGTTTATGGGCGAATCTTCAAGGTCTACTGAGTCTAAGTCTTATTTTTCCCTAAAGGAAAAGGTGTTCGATCCGGGTATCACAATTCTTCAGCCATCTCAGTATCCATCTGATGAAATAAAAAGGAAAAACTCTTGCAAACAATGGAGATATGCTTGCACTTCATCATACTTTCTACCATCATGCTCAATCTTTGCTTAAGGGAACCTCACCTACTCTTCTTCGACTTGCCTTGTTCACCTTAAGCTTGTGCTATTTGATGGACGAGAACCATGTATTTGACCCCGGTGGATGTTCTTCAAGCTTCTTATCATTGTAATCAAGGACGAGTCAGGCTCATAACTCGGTGAACAAAAACAAGCGCTTCTCGGGAGGCCACCCAAGTATCTATCCTTTTTATCCATTTTATAATAAGTGTAGGGGGA
Source organism: Glebionis coronaria (assembly GCA_025667525.1). NCBI lineage: Eukaryota > Viridiplantae > Streptophyta > Magnoliopsida > Asterales > Asteraceae > Glebionis > Glebionis coronaria. The sequence continues at coordinate 480,075,674 of CM046874.1, forward strand.
GACCCTAGTATGTGTTTTTTGTTTTCATTCTTATCATGTGCAGGGATTGGAGCTTCAAAGATTCAATTTTGATGACTTTTGACGACCCGTGATCCCCTGTACCCCCCGGTTCTATCCTAAACTCTTTTGATTCACTATTTTATATTCTTCAATATTAAAATAGGAATCACTTTAGTTGTCTCTTCCTTAGCAAGAATTAAACAACGTGCACGATGTCCTAAGTGTAGGGGAGGTTACTTCCACATGCTTATATATTGAGGACAATGTTTATATTAAGTGTAGGGGGGACTTCTATCGAAGTTAAGTGGGCTTTTCCATGAATTTGTCCTCATTTTAACCGGAAAATTTGATTTTTCGGCCATTTTCAAACATTTTGATCTATTTTGGCCTAGTAGTATTTTTCAATTATTTACTTTTATTGCATCGTATGTATATATTTTATTTCAAAAATAAAGTCAAAATAAAGTATTTAAATAAAATGGTTTTAATGAGTTTAGATGTCATTGATATATTAGGCCCGTCATGAATCTTTTGACTCAACCTGAGTTTACTTATCCAAGTTTAATCTAGCTAGTATCCTTAACGTGTTTAAATCAAGTTTTGCTAGGCTTTTATATAGGGATCTTTAAAACGTGAAAGTCTTAACTCATACGGATTAAGAACAAGAACTTTTCGCAAGTTCCTATAATTGATCCTAGAAAGTCGTTTATCAAGGGAACTTTAAAATGCGAATTCTAAACTTGAAAAAGTCTAAGAAGTTGCAAAATCCTATAGATGACCTGAAAACCCAAAACTTTGATTTAATTGGCTAAGCATCCACGAGTCTCATTCCTTGAGATTTTAAATTGTGGAGAACGAGAGATGATAGAGTCAATTATAAGTTTGGTATTCTTTCATGAATTTATGTGAGTTAATTATGAGTTTTTTCTCCCATCGCTTGTTAATAAATTTAATTGCAATAAGTAAGGTCGTACGATTTGAAAAGTTACTTATCTTCTAGCACAAGATCGTTTAAAAGTTGCTCGGTATTAATTAGAGTTCATAGCCAAGGCATAACTTATTGAAGCGAGATGCGAAGATTGGCGAGTCTGAAAAGGCCCTAACAAGGCATGAGGGCTACATTTTGTTGCTATAGATCCAAAGTGATGTGAAGAATCATTTATCAAAAATCAATATGAAGGATCATGACACACGATGAAGAGCAAATACTCCTTTTACCACTTATAATAATTAAAAACGAGACCATAACGTGTATTTTATGTCGTAAATGTCGGAATTATGCGTGGTTTGTGTTTTTGTTGTGTTTTAGGATCAAAATATGAAAAGGGAAGAAAACACGGGCTTTCACGGGCTTTTATCGAAGAAAAAGAGAAAAGACGAAGTCGAAAGATCAAGAGTGCAAAAAGAACGGAAGCCCAAGGCCTATTCTGAAGATTTATCGAAGAAAAAGTCTAAAGACGGAAGTTTAATGAAGTCGAAGAACCAAGTCTAATTAATGAAGAAATTAGAAGACGAGTTCATTTTATTTATCGACAAATCTTGAGACAAAGTCGAGAATGACGAGTTTATTGTCAAAGACGAAAGACGAGAAGACAAAAGAAAAGAAAGAAAGAAGGAAGCAACCAACATCTCCCCTCCTATAAATACCCTCCTAATGACACATTAGGAGGTGTTAGCTAATTTGACAAATTAGTTCTCCACTTTATTTTATGCACTTTTCATATTGTCATTTACATACTTGTCTTTAATTTCAAGATTATTTCAAGTAAGTCTTTAATTTTGTTGTTGAATCTTAATCTTTAATCAAGATTTTCATTAATCTCATCCTACCTTTCTTTTTAATCTATTGTCTTGATTTAGATAATCATGTAGTTTAATCTTTATGCTTGTTGTCTGATTGATGTTATTGATTGATTATGCTTATTGGCTTTGATGTGTTTGATTTTTATAGCTATTTATGTTTGGTGCTTATTGTTTGATTTTGCTTATTTTTGATTAAGTATTTTAATAGATTAATTTTATTAAAAGTTGATTTTTAATTCTTAGATTAATTAGTGTTTTTAAAGTTTTTGATTTGTGGTTTAATTAGCGTTTATTAAAATTTGTTTAGATTAAGTTTTGGTTAATTGCTTATTTGGTTTCAGCTTTTTCGTTGCTTATTCCCTAGTATTTAGTTTATATCTGTTACTGTTTCCCCATTTTCAAGATCTTCGGAAAAGGGTTTTGATATTCCGAAGAATACCTTTTTATCCGAAATTTAGTTACTCCGGAGATCTTCTTAGCATTTCATTTATCCGAATTTTGCCCTTTTATCTGAATTAATATTTCTCTGAATTTCTTCATTATTCCGAATATTATTTTTTATTCCGAAAATTAGTGTTATTCCAAAATTATCATTTTTTCCGGAAAAACTCCTTTATTCCAAAATAGAACATTTATCCAAAATTCTTGATTTTATCCGAAAAATATGTTTTTTTGGAAAATTGGCATTATTCCGAAATATGGCTGGTTATCCGAAATTGTTGTTTTATCCGAAAATATGTCTTTTTTCCGAAAAACATTGTTTATTTCGAAGATAGTCTGCTTTTCCGAAATATTCCATTTATTCTGAAGATTGTAGTTTATTCTGAAAGTTATTTGTTTTTTCCGAAAAAGTTTATTTTTAGTTTAATTTTATTTTTATTTTTATTTTATTTTCAGTTTTATTTTTATTAGAGTTTTAATTTTTAGTCATTTACTTAATTGCCTTTTAAGATCTTATTTAGTTTAACCTTTTCGAATTTTTATTTTTATTTCGTTTAAGTCTTTTATTTAAGTTTTAATTAGTTTATCGCTTTTATTATTTTGTCATTTTCGTTAAAGCTTTCATTTTTCATAGATACCCAACGAACCATTTCTTTTACTCACCAAAGACGACTGAGTCACACATTTAATCCGTGATCAATTCGATTAGACCAATCAAAGAACTTTTTAACCTAGCAAAATCTAGAAAATCAATTCTCACGGTTAATCTTACCATGACTCAGCTTATGCGTAAAGGTGAGAACCTTACACTACATTAGGTGTTCCGAGAAAATACTACGCTAAGAAAATCCTAATTTAGGAGACTAATAGTTTTGGAAACTTCTACGTATCTAGTTTCCATGAAGCAAGATACACCTACGTTCATATCTAAGTACCTGTCATACCAACATGCTAAGATAGAACTCCAACAGACTAAGATGTTTTTCTTCCATCAGAAATTGTGAACAGAAATGGGACAAGATCTCCATGAATTTTAGTTAGCAGATTAACGTAAACTCAGAAGAAGCATGATGCTATCTGGGTTATTGTCAACAGTTTGACCAAGTCTACAGAATCCTTACATCCGCAAGGATTTCAGAGCCAGCAGATTGATCGGACATGTTCCAGCCAAGGCTCATCCGATCACTTGGTAATCCCTCAGCTATCGGGCCAGAAAAAGGTTCGCATTTGTGCTCCTTATTTACGTTCATGTCCTTGTTCTAATTTTACGACTTACTTTCACACTCACGTTCATGACAATATTCACGTTCATGATCGTATCCTGGCTTACTATTTTAGGTTCATTTTAGTTCTGGGAAGTTTTGCAAGAACTTGAGAGATCAGACTCATGTTTAGTATAACTCTCTATCCTCATACAGACGTTTCACGTCACATTCCACGACTCACGTTATAGCGTTTGGCGTTACCGACCCGTTATTCCATGTTCACGATATGTTTCACATGTCATGTTCAGTCCACGTTTCTCATATCACGTTCACGATATGTTACACGTATCATTGATCACCATATGTTTTCTCATATTACACTCACCATATCTCCACGTATCACGTTTAAAATTGTTCACGTATCATGTTCACAATTTTTCACGTACTACGTTTCAGTATGTCTCCCGTATCATTGCTAAGACGTTACTATTATCACTTAGTTTAGGTTATTTTGCATCATAACGTTTCAATTACCCTTGCACGTTAATTCTCATCCACTCGATCAAATTTATGAAAATCTATCTTACGTTGACAACCATGAACTTTTACGTATTTTCAAGTCAAGGCCAGGGGGACCAAGATTTATCAATTGTGTCAAGATCTTGTGGAGGAACCGTTCTGAGAGGGAAGTCACTTGGAAACGGACGAGTCCATCCGGATTTTATCCTCTCATCCTTCCATAATTCGGTTATGTTCTTTTCAAGCATGTCATGTTCCATGTCCTTGTCGGTCATGTGGCATTCATGTTCTTTTCAGATTATCTTTTCTATAATTCGGGGACGAATTATTCTTTTTAGGGGGGAAGAGTTGTATAACCCGCATACTTTTACCATGAACAGTACGCTTAGTAAACATACGTACATTTGAAAACTTTCCTTTTATAGCATGAACACGTGTCACGATTAGTAATGACAGAAGTTATGTACATATTATTTCACGATAAGTATTAAGTACGTGATAGTACACGATAATTATTAACATTAACGATTATAATCACGAACATGAAATCATGAACGTAAAAATCACGAACACGTAACTACGTACTTAATTAATATTATACGATTAATATCGTTACGTACAAGTATTGAATATAACACGAACATATAATAATAACGTAACACGTAAACACGAACAAACGAACACGCATACATACTTAATTAGCATGATATACAAACAAATAAGGAGGTGTTTGGTTGGGCCGTTTGGACAAGAGAGGACAAGAAGAAAGACTCGGGCCCAAGGCCCATTCGTGGTTTGGACCGACTATAGAGAAAACAGACGAGAGGGAGTATTTATTTTAGACAACAAAATACCAAAACCCTAAACATAAAAACAGGCCGTCGTTTTTTTTCTTCTTCTTTTGTTTCTTCTGCCGTCGACCAACACCAAGACAAGATGTTAAAACGTGGGTCTTGATCCAAAATTTATAGGGTTTGATTCGTGTACTAAATCCCTAAACCATCACACGTTATAGTAATCCTTGATCCTTTTCTTTGTTTGTTTTATATGTTTAATTGACCAAGAATCCAGTAATAGGAGATTAAAAACGTGGTTAAAATAATAATGTATAAGGGGATCGTTTTGGTGCTGTTATGTACGAACTGCACACAAAACAAGACCATTCTTGGTCTCGGTGGTGGTTTTATACCCACAGCCGCAAGGCCAACAGGGTCTTTGGCCTAATAGTGGCGTCTAGCAGGTAAGCAGGGGGAGCGAACCCTGCACAGTGGCAGCCAAAGCTGCTGCTGTCGGTGGGTACTTTTGACGTAGCAGGGGGAACTGACAACTGCCAGTGGCTGTCTGCGCAGTCAGCAGCAACACCAACCCAGCAGGGTGGTGTTTGGCCTGACAGTGGGAACCCGACTAAGCCGGGGACAACCACCTGCTGTCGGTGGCAGAAACCACAGCCGTAGCGCTGCGGTGTATGGCTGTTGGTTAACTTTTTGAATCGGCTTATTTTGTTTCACGGGTTCGGGTTCGGGTTCGGGTAACTTATGAAATCAGTTTATTAATTAATTTATTCCATGACTAGTTAAATTAATTAATAATAATCCAAGACTTAGGTTTATTGTTTAAAATGAATAATCATGTGCTAACCTAAGTATTTTATTAGTATAATTAAATTAAAATCTGTTAATCTAATTATCATTATTTAAGGTAAAGTTTTATTAATATTCTCATGACGTTATTATTAGTTATTAAACCATGAAATTTCCTTGGTAATTAATAATCAAATATAACCTATAGTTATTAGTTAACCATGATATGTTATTCATTAATAAACATGACTTAGGTTATAATTAATATAATATTAATACATGTTTAACCTAAGTATTTTATACACCATAATTTAATTAAATCACGCTTATATTTAATTAAATCATATAACCTATAGTTTATTTAATTAACATGATATTATTAATAAACTATACTATAATCAGATGACTTAGGATACTTAACCAGTAAATTTAAGCTTACAGTATTAGCTTATTAATTTAGCTTAATTCTAAATATGGAAACTTTCTAATTCAGGAAGCTTACTATTTTTGGAAACTTTATATTTTTAGAAACTGATCTCTTTTATGAAATTAATCTATTTTTGGAAACTTTTATATTTGGGAACTTTCTATTTTAGGAAACCTGCTATTTTCAGAAAGTTACTTATTATTACACAACAAGTATAATACTACAAGAAATACAAGTAATACTTAATCAGAATATACAGAATACATGATAACCACAACATAACGTTAAAATCAGTAAGACAAAACATGAACATATAAAACAAGCTAAGACATGATATAAAATCAGTTACGTACACTGTAATCAGAATACTTACACATGTATACTATTTATGTAGCATTAGTGAGATCGGAGTAGGACTTCCTTCGTTCGTCTTTTCCGTTCACTGGACGCAAGGTACGGATTTCGTGTCCTTTCAGTATGGACATTCTTTCCTTATTAGGATTCCTCGTTTTCAGCCAATTGTTTTCCTAGTAATTTCTTTATATGTTTGATACTTATGTAAGAATAAGAGCCTAAGACATATACATGCATGACCAGTGTCACCTAGTTATGGAGGTACCATAACCATAACACTGGAGGCACCAGTGTTATGACTTCCCCACAGCGAAGTGATTGCTTGTAGTGTCCCTTTTCAGCTTTGGCCATTATATTATATTATCATGTGGGACGTATGGGTGCATCCTAGTTACATGTTTACCAGTGTTATTAGAGTGAATGCGATGTGTGCCTTGTATCCTTCACTAGGAGTTGATCCCTCCTACCCAGACTATTTAATTAAAGGCAACCCCTCTAATTGCATGACGAGGTCTCCCCTCCAAGTATTCATGCACAGTGGAACCTCATGACCTATATGGGCTAATTGGCTAATTAAACAGATTTTCATAGAAACATAAGTCTTTTCAAACTATAAAACCAGTTTTATGAACATGAATCCAGATTGCTTAGAACTTATGTTATTCCGCTGCTATTAGTCTTATTTATGTTCAGCCATTCATACTATGTCGTATATCCATGCACTGAGCGTTATGCTCAGCCGTTACTTTCCTTTCTATGTCCCAAAACGGCAGGTACCCAAGGACGGACTCGAGCATTTGGAGGAAGTGCATATGATGGAAGCTGCCATAGACTTCTCCTCCTTTTTGACCCATATACTTATGCTTGTTTAGTCTTTCCTAGTTCATTTACTTTAATTATGTTTTGGGCTTATGTTTGGGAACCGACGTTTGATTCCGATTTTCCCTATGGTCATGTATGTTTTACTACATATTACCTTGCATGCTTTGATGACACGCCATAATTACGCGTAACGGTCCACTTATCAAAGTGGGGTGTTACATAAACCATTTTCATTCACGCACTCGGTGTATTCATAAACCTTAATTCTTTTTCCATTTTTTTTAATTATTATTATCATGAATTCATGAATCCTTAAAAACAAGTAAATAAAAACATGACATGGGTTAGATTAAACAAAAAGAAGGTGTTTTTGGTTGGTTTTGGTTCGGCCGACACACAAACCGAGAGCCAAGGGCTCTCGGTGGTCCTTATTTACCAAGCCGAAACTCATGGTTTCAGTGTGGTTGTTGTTTGTGTCAATCACAGAAAGAGGGAAGCCCGACGCGAAGTCAGGGGTGTGTTTTGGTTTGATTCGAGTGTCAACCGAGATCACTAGGATCTCGGTGGGACGGTTCATGAAAACAGTGGGAACCCGGCTTAAGTCAGGGTATACTTTGGCTCAGGAAGTGGGTAGCCAAGACACAAACAGGGGGAACGATGGCCAGGAAGTGGCAACCGGGGAGCCGGGTAGCCACTGGCCGTGGGTTAGCCGCCGGTTGACACCACTAGCCACCGGCTGTGTGGTGTCGGCTAGGTACTTTTCGGGCTCGGGATTATTTTAGAATACGGGTTCGGGCTCGGGAATTAATAAAATCAGTTTATATTAATTATTTAACAAGACTTAGGTTATAAATATTAAAAGTAATATTTCATGATTTAACCTAAGTATTTAATTAGCCTAATTTAATTAAACATGTTATTTTAATTAAATTCATATAATCTATAGTTTATTAAAACAACCATGTTAATTATTTAATAAGCTATAATACTTAACCATGACTTGTATTTTTTCTAATAAACTTTACTTTGTATTTTAATAATCCAGCTTATTTCTAACTATGGAAACTTACTATTTTTAGAAACTTTCTATTTTTAGAAACTTACTATTTTAGGAAACCTGCTATTTTTAGAAAGTTACTTAGTATTACCATACAAGTATTATAATACCTTACTACATGAATAATAAACAACACAATACAAATATAAGTATAGTTAATACTTAAAACAGTTAAAACATTACATAACATGAATAATAAGCTAAGAACACACGGAACCAGTAAAACACATGTATCTTAGACAACTCATATACGTCCCTATTCTTATGTAATATTATCCGTCAAGGCGGAGTAGGTTCTTCAGTGTTTCCGTTAGCTTCTACTTGACACAAGGTACGGATTTCCCGTACTTTAGTAAGGACACTCTCTTCCTTTATTAGGATTTCCCGTATGCAGCCAACTGTTTTCCCAGTAGTTACAGATTTAAATGCTTATGTTTTATTAGTTACCTTAGCCATATACATGCATGCCAGTTTCACCTAGTTATGGAGGTACCATAACCATAACACTGGAGGCACCAATGTTATGAGCTCACCATGGCGGAGTAATAGCTCGTGGCGTCCCTTCTGTTTATTTGGCCTTTATTATTTATTTACTATCATGTGGGCGTATGGGTGCATCCTAGTTACAGTGTCAGTCAGGATTTTATGGTGAATGTGGTGTGTGCCTTGCATCCTTCATAAGGAGATGATCCCTTCTACCCAGACTATATTAATTAGAGGCATCCCCCCTAATTGCATGACGAGGTCACCCCTCCAAGTATTCATGCACGTTGTTGACCTCATGACCTATATTGGCTTTTGGTATATTAAACTAATACATATTTTTATAAGTAAACATAAGCTATATTTTTCAAAACTAAAATCAGTTAACATGTTTACGCCTAGGTTTTTCCCAGGACTTATTCATTTCCGCTGCTAATCATGTTTCATATGCTTTATATGATTTCATTATTCTATGTCTTTCCATTCTTTATTGTGTATCCGTGCACTGGGCGTTATGCTCAACCGTTTCCATTTCCATGTTTCCAAAACGGCTGGTACCCAAGGTCGGATTTGAGCATTAAGAGAGCGTGCAAAGGATGGAAGATACCTTAGATTTCTTCTCCGTTTGTCTTCATTTATTTATTCTTGTTTAGTCCTTCCTTATTTCAGTTACTTTATTTATGTTTGGGTTTATGTTTAGGAATCGATGTTTGATTCCGGTTTTCCCTTTTGGTCATGTATGTTTAGTACATATTACCTTGCATGCTTTGATGACACGCTATAATTATGCTGTGATATTACATTTATCAAATGGGGTGTTACAATTATGGTATCAGAGCCCAAGGTTTCAACCTGTAGGCTCTCAACTTGACCTGTAACTAGTGGGTAGTCACCAGGATCTGTCCAAGCCGACGTCTGATTTCCACGTATTGATATTTTCAAAACCTCGTTATTTTAACCATGATGTTTTCTTCGGAATTGTTTTACTAATATGGATTGAACAACCATCATCCATACTTAGTTACATGTCATTGTTTTATGCATGATGTTATTTTTGTGAATGTTGACTAGTATGAACTGAATCACTGTAGTTCATACTTAGTCGCACGTTTCTATTAGGTTTATACAGTTGGTTTTCATGCACTCATTTCATTTTCATTTCATCTATTCATTTCATGCATTCATCTCATTGTCGTAGGAATTATGACTAAGTAATCGTTGGTACATGACTGGCCCTATTTAGTCGCATGTGCTTTTATCGAAACTTTTGTTGTTTAGTGGACCGACCAATAGGCGTCCACACTTGCCTTTTTGTTTTGTGAACCGACCCATAGGCGTTCACTCATGTACATATCATCATATTTATTAATCATGCATTCTAATATGTTTCATGCATTTTAAACTGTTTTATGCATTATAAACTGTTTCATGCTTTATGCATTATTCATACATCTTTTGTGATCATTTCATGTTATATCAGAATCATTATTTAAGTTGCATTGTTTTGCATTGTGAAACGACTCCTAGTCGTCCACACTGTCGTTTCTCAAAATTTATGTCATTACAGTCATAACTTTTTCATGTACTCTCATTTATCCTTACGTTTCCTTACATAATTTATGTTGTCATACTATCATGGTTAACCTTGTTTTCATGTTGATTATGATTCAGGTTCCAATATGAAATTTTTTGGTTTCCTGTTTCCTCTTGTTGAATTCGCCCTTATGATAACCATTAACGGACCGTATTTAAATCATGATTTCATGGTAGTCATGGTTGGTTTTAATTAATCATGTCTTCATGCTGGTAATCATTCGATTCCATTTAAACATGTTTTTGTGTTTTCTACGCAACTAGGATTATGTCTACGCTAAATTAGCTAGATTATTATGTTGTTATATTAAGTTTTATTTGTACCCATTTAAATCATTTACCTTACTCTGATCATGTCAGATGATTGACACCGTATCGATCACCTCATGTGAATCCCATGTGTATTCCATGTACCATGTTCCATGTTTACTTCATGTATCATGCTGTAGACTTATTCCAGTTACCGCACTCCATGTGTGATACTAATCCATCTTTAAATTTCTCAGACATTTTTTCCCTATCCAATGTTGCTAAAAAGATGATACCGTTCTCAGCTCGGAGATTTTATAAAACAAAGAAGAAGGCGACATATCGGGTAACCCGACTAGAAATTTTTTTTACCCACTATATGTACCGTTTCATTCCATATTCTTACATTTTTAGATTTGTACGTCACGTGCCATCCAGTTGTCTTTTCCAGAATACGACTGGGCTGGGCCCTTCTCCCTTTCTTGTCCACGACTACATAAGGCCCAAGGGGGTTTCCCGGGCTTTGTTCATGTTTAATACTTTACGTGTTCGTTTGCTAAAACATTCGTGTTAGTTCGTGGTTAATGGTTGAAATTCGGATTTTGCTAGGTTAAAAGTTCGTTGTTCTCGGTGTCTAATCGAATTGATTTCCGGTTCAAAGTGCGACTCAATTGTTTTTGGTTAAGAAAAAGGGAAGTTGATTATCGATAAGTAATTAAAAAGTAAATGCGAAAAGTATTTAAAAACAAACTAAAGACAAGTACAAATAATAAAAGTAAAACAAGGTGAATATTAAAAACTAAAAATTAAAACGATATTAAACGAATATTAAAACAAATAATAAAACGAAATTTAAAGCGAAACAATTAATAAAAATAAAACTAAAAGACGAAATTAACTATCGACTCGAAAATAAAGTTTACTAAATGAGAAAGGAGAGAATAAAACTAAAATGGTACTTTAAAGCTAAACGAGGCAAAACCTAAAGCGGGTACTAAATAAAAGATAAAACTTAAACTTTACGAAAATATATTAATACTAAAAATCGACGAAAATTCAACTAAAAATACGTAACTTTCAAAAATAAAATCGGAACAACTTTCAGACAAAACTAAACAATTACGGAACAATACTATTAAATAAACAAGCTAGCAGGCTAGCTGCTGGAAGCTAGCAAGCTAGCTGCTTAATTTGGTGCCAAATACCGCAAGCAAGCAAGCATGTTGGACAATTCCATCGCAATGTTGTAATGAAGATTCCATCGCACCCAAGGATCGCAATGTTTGATTCCATCGAACCCAAGGATCGCACTACCAGATCGTACCCACGGATTGCACTCTATGATCATACCCACAATCGCAACAAGTGATCGTGGTGTGGATTAAGGAGTGTGATCGTAGTGAACGATCGTACTATGGATCGCAGTAATGGATCGCAAGTAGAAACCCTCAGGGTTTATGCGATCACACTTACTGGATCGTACTAGTAAAACCCTTAAGCATTACGATGGCATGGAAAAAGGAAATAAGCAAAACGAAATAAGCACTAAGACAATAAGAAAATTCCAAAAACTAAATTAAGGTTATAATAAGACGAACAAAATAAGCTAAAAATTTCAAAACTTTCAAGACATAAAATAAACAACTTGATAAAATAAACTTTTAAAAAGATAAAACTTTTAAGAAAACTTAAAAACAAATAAGCTAAACACAAAATAAGCCCATAAGATTGTCAAACTTATAGCTTAATTCGTATAAAAGCTTAGATGGAAATGAAAAGATAAACTTTTTAATCAAACCTCAAAATTAAGCAAAAAGTATAAAACCTTCGGATTAAAGATAAGCAAAAGATCAAGAAATGTAGAATGAGAAAGATTGTAAAAAGCTTGAAATAAGATTAAGATTAAAGATTCAAAAGTACAAGATTAAAGATTAAAGATTAAAACTTGAAAGAAAAACTAGAGAGAGAAAGTGAAAAAAACTAGAGAGAGAAAATTACCTACTCCTAAACTAATCTAACTACTCCTAAATGACTAACACCCTCCTAATGTGTCATTAGGAGGGTATATATAGGAAGTGAGGAGTGCATGTGTTGCTTCCATCTTTCTTTCTCTTTATCGTTCTCGTCTTTTAATTCTCGATATACATTGAACTTGTCTTATAATTTTTCAATAATTAGACTTGAGTTCTTTGACTTCATTAAACTTCCGTCTTTTAGACTTTTTATTCGATATATCTTTAGAATAGGCCTTGGACTTCCGTTCTTTTTGCACTCTTGATCTTTTGACTTCGTCTTTTCTCGTTTTCTTTGATAAAAGCCCGTGAAAGCCCGTGTTTTCTTCCTTTTTCATCTTTTGGTCCTAAAACACAATAAAAACACAAACCACGCATAATTCCGACATTTACGACATAAAATACACGTTTTGGCTTGGTTATTATTATAATTAAGTGGTAAAAAGATGGGTGTTTTCACACATATCAAATTCCCTACACTTGACCATTGCAATGCCCTCATGCAATGCATTAAGTACAAAGCAAGATTTACATTTTCCATCATAATCAATCCACCTTGGCCTTTATTAAAGAGAAAGAAAATTTAAAGGAAGAAAACAAGTAAAAAGATCAAAAACTTACCTTAGGGTTTTGGAATGTCATGAATGATTATCACCCTCAAGTTTTGCGTTCCCCAAACCAAGCTTAAAAATGAGATCATTGTTATTATAAGTTAGCAAACTAACACAAACTCATGTGGACCAATTATTCACTTAGACTCCCTTATTCCTAGGTGTATCTCTTATATTTTATTATTGTCTTGAATGATCATGAGGATGCATTGTTTGACTTATTTCGATAGTTTATTTAGGCCGAAAATAAAGTGGGACGATTTAATCAATAGTTAGCTAAAGGACAAAATCTTTTAAAACTGCTTCTCGGGACCTCATAAAGTTCATATCTTGGCATAACTCGTTTCACGATTTGAGACCTTTCTCGGACCGATATTTGGCAGCGACTTCATACTTCAAATCATTGAGAGACGTTCTTGAAATTATGATCTTCTCTTCATAATAGGAATTTCTTCACTTGAAGTTTTGAGAGATTCTTCATACTTAGACCACGACTTCTTCATTTTTCTCCAATCTTTATTTTGGACTTTGATATACAACGATCCGCCTCCTTTTAGGACTTGGATCTATTTATCCTCATACCTTGTTAGGGTCTTTTCGGATAGACTTCTCCATGATATTTAGGAGAGTATTTGCTTTTCATCGTGTGTCTCGATCCTTCATATTGATTTTCGATAAATGATTCTTCACGTCACTTTTGGATCTTTAGCAACAAAATGTAGCCCTCATGCCTTGTTAGGGCCTTTTCGGACTCGCCGATCTTCGCATCACGCTTCAATAAGTTATGCCTTGGCTATGAACTCTAATTAATACCGAGCAACTTTTAAACGATCTTGTGCTAGAAGCTAAGTAACTTTTCAAATCGTACAACCTTATTTATTACAGATAAATTTATTAGCAAGCGATGGGAGAATAGGCTTATAATCAACTCACATAAATTCACGAAAGAATACCAAACTTATAATTGACTCTATCATCTCTCGTTCTCCACAATTTAAAATCTCAAGGAATGAGACTCATGGATGCTTAGCCAATTAAATCAAAGTTTTGGGGTTTCGAGTCATCTACAGGATCTTGCAAATTCTTAGACTTTTTCAAGGTTAGAAATCGCATTTTAAAGTTCCCTTGATAAACAACTCTCTAGGATCAATTATAGGAACTTGCGAAAAGTTCTTGTTCTTAACCCGCGAGAGTTAAGATTTTCGCGTTTTAAAGTTCCCTATATAAAAGCTAGCAAAACTTGACTTAAACATGTTAAGGATACTAGCTAGAGTAAACTTAGGTAAGTAAACTCGGGTTGAGTCAAAAGATTCACGACGTTTGAAAAATTTAAAACCACTTTATTAAAAATTTATTCTAACACAGAAAGTAAATAACGATAACAAAGGAGAATACTACTATACTACTAGGCCAAAATAGATAAAATTTTTTGAAAAATGTCGAAAAATCTATTTTCCGGTTAAAATGAGGACAAATGCAAGGAAACGACCACTTAACTTTGATAGAAGTCCCCCTACACTTAATATAAACATTGTCCTCAATGTTTAAGCATGTGGGAGTAAACTCCCCTACACTTAGGACATTGTGCATTTTGTTTAAATCTTGCTAAGGAAAGGAAAACTAAAGTGATTCCGATTTTAATATTGAATTAATATAAAATAGAGAATCAAAAGAGTATAGGATAGAACCGGGAAGACGGGTACACGGAATCACGGGTCGTCAAAAGTCATCAAGAATGGATCTTTGAAAGCTCGAATCCCTGCACATGATAAGAAAGAAGACAAAAAACACATAAAAAGGTCTCCCCTACACTTATTATAAAAACAGATAAAGATAAATAGATAATCGGGTTGCCTCCCGAGAAGTGCTTGTTTTTGTTAACCGAGTCGCGAGCCTGACTCGTCCCCGAATTAAATGGTCCATGGGGAAGCCTCGAATGTAATACCGGGATCAAAGACCTTGTCCTCGTTCCCGGAGGACATTAATAAAGGAGAGGCAGGAGGATAAGTCTTGAATGGGAGAAAAGTCCGCTCAACATACGAGAAGTATGTGAGGTCATGATCCATGGGAGGTGGGGTGGGTAAAGTAAGAAAATTGTCATCCCCCAAAGGCAATTGATGCTTAGACAGCGGTAAAGCCGTAAGGTTATCAATTATATAATAATCAATGTCACCTTCGGGTCAAAGCACTCATCCTCCGTAATGGTGTCTAAAAGAGTGGATGAAAGGTGCTCAGGAGGGGGACTTGGGACAATACCTTCCTGCAGCAAATTATCAAAAATAATATCCCCCTCCGTGTCATCATCATCAATACCCGAAAGTATTGAGTGAATGTCGATTTCTTCCAGCAATGGGTCATTATACTCAACGGGTGTAATAGACTGAGGTAAATATTCTTTAATAGGAGGAGAATTCAACGCTTCAATTTTAGCAATCAGAAGATGAACTTTCTGTAATTATTCGCGAAGAATAACGTCTTCCACCTCATCTACAAGACCAAGTTCAGGGGTGAACTTCTCATAAGTCGGAGAGAATAAATCAACATCGCCTTCATCATCCGGAGGAGAAGGAGAAATTTCAAAAGTGAAATTATCATAGCATGGAGAAGAATCATCATCATTAAGAGCGACCTCTTCCGTAAGCTCATAAAAGAATTTATCAAGACCAAAATCACTAATCTCACTCGATGTTTCACAATCCTTAGACGTATTAGGGATATTAAGAGTAGGAGTAGTAATCTCAGAAGATGGGTTGAGATTGTAGATATCATCCTCGTCATCATCATCATAATAGACTGGACCATTCTGGTTAGGAGTGATATAGTCGACTAACTCCATAACCCCCACATCTTTAAGAAGCTCATGAAGAAGTTTTGTTGATCATCTCCCTGAGTATGTTCAATTAAACCCATTCTATCCCATGCTGTAAGTAAACATTTTGGTGTAGAAAAGAAGGGAAAATGACCAAATTGGCTCAAAAAGGTGTTGGTGGATTTCAAAATTTGGTTACCATCAAGTAAAGGTTGCCTTTCCTGATGTAAGTCAGCTCGGATTTGAGCTAAACTTTCTAGAACGTCATTCAAAGTATTGAGTTGTTGGTCAAGACTAATTCCTTGAGAGGATTGATGATTGAGGGTGTGATGTGGGGGCACAAAGTTATACAAACCGAAATCATAGCACGGAATTGGCTCAAAGATATTCATCGGTTGACAAGAAGAAGCATCGTGAGGGCCCCCACAAATATTGCAATACGGGTATTGAGGAAAACCCGGTGCATTTTGAGGATAAGGATTGTCATATACGGGAAAGGGTGAGAAAGTATTGTAAGAGGAGAAGTACAAATTTGTTGAATTGCAAAATGGACAAAATCCAAATTGTGTATTGTCGATATCAGAGCCGCACCGCTCACAAATACACCATTGACATGTTTGATAACCATGCCATGGTCTCCCACACCGTACGCAAGACGAATCCATGAAGAATAATAGATAAGGAAGAAGAATATTTTTGCCGCAAATCTTGTGAAAAAGAATGCTTTTATGATTTTTCAAATGTTTTTGGATTTTTGAAATTTTTTATTTTTATGGATTTTTGAAAATTTTTGACACGAAAAATAATGTTCATGAGTAAACGGATCCCAAAATCCAACGCGTCTCTCACAAAAAACCGTTAATCCTCACGAAAAGAGCCGGCAGCGGCGCCATTTGAAATTCGGATTTTGCTAGGTTAAAAGTTCGTTGTTCTCGGTGTCTAATCGAATTGATTTCTGGTTCAAAGTGCGACTCAATTGTTTTTGGTTAAGAAAAAGGGAAGTTGATTATCTATAGCTAATTAAAAAGCAAATGCGAAAAGTATTTAAAAACAAACTAAAGACAAGTACAAATAATAAAAGTAAAACAAGGTGAATATTAAAAACTAAAAATTAAAACGATATTAAAACGAATAATAAAACAAATAATAAAACGAAATTTAAAGCGAAACATTTAATAAAAATAAAACTAATAGACGAAATTAACTATCGACCCGAAAATAAAGTTTACTAAATGAGAAAGGAGAGAATAAAACGAAAATGGTACTTTAAAGCTAAACGAGGCAAAACCTAAAGCGGGTACTAAATAAAAGATAAAACTTAAACTTTACGTAAAAATATTAATACTAAAAATCGACGAAAAATTCAACTAAAAATACGTAACTTTCAAAAATAAAATCAGAACAACTTTAAGACAAAACTAAACAATTACGGAATAATACTATTAAATAAACAAGCTAGCAGGCTAGCTGCTGGAAGCTAGCAAGCTAGCTGCTTAATTTGGCGCCAAATACCACAAGCAAGTAAGCATGTTGGACAATTCCATCGCAATGTTGTAATGATGATTCCATCGCACCCAAGGATCGCAATGTTTGATTCCATCGCACCCAAGGATCGCACTACCTGATCGTACCCACGGATCGCACTCTATGATCGTACCCACGATCGCAACAAGTGATCGTGGTGTGGATTAAGGAGTGTGATCGTAGTGAACGATCGTACTATGGATCGCAAGTAGAAACCCTCGGGGTTTATGCGATCACACTTACTGGATCGTACTGGTAAAACCCTTAAGCATTACAATGGCATGGAAAAAGGAAATAAGCAAAACCAAATAAGCACTAAGAGAATAAGCAAATTCCAAAAACTAAATTAAGGCAATAATAAGACGAACAAAATAAGCTAAAAATTTCAAAACTTTCAAGACACAAAATAAACAACTTGATAAAATAAACTTTTAAAAAGATAAAACTTTTAAGAAAACTTAAAAACAAATAAGCTAAACACAAAATAAGCCCATAAGATTGTCAAACTTATAGCTTAATTCGTATAAAACCTTAGATGGAAATGAAAAGATAAACTTTTTAATCAAACCTCAAAATTAAGCCGAAAGTATCAAACTTTCAGATTAAAGATAAGCAAAAGATCAAGAAATGTAGAATGAGAAAGATTGTAAAAAGCTTGAAATAAGATTAAGATTAAAGATTCAAAAGTACAAGATTAAAGATTAAAGATTAAAGCTTGAAAGAAAAACTAGAGAGGGAAAGTGAAAAAAACTAGAGAGGGAAAATTACCTACTCCTAAACTAATCTAACTACTACTAAATGACTAACACCCTCCTAATGTGTCATTAGGAGGGTATATATAGGAAGTGAGGAGTGCATGTGTTGCTTCCATCTTTCTTTCTCTTTCTCGTTCTCGTCTTTTAATTCTTTGTCTTTCTCGACGTCGTCTCGGGATTTGTCGATATAAATTGAACTTGTCTTATAATTTCTTCAATAATTAGACTTGAGTTCTTCGACTTCATTAAACTTCCGTCTTTTAGACTCTTTCTTCGATAAATCTTCAGAATAGGCCTTGGACTTCCGTTCTTTTTGCACTCTTGATCTTTTGACTTCGTCTTTTCTCGTTTTCTTCGATAAAAGCCCGTGAAAGCCCGTGTTTTCTTCCTTTTTCATCTTTTGGTCCTAAAACACAATAAAAACACAAACCACGCATAATTCCGACATTTACGACATAAAATACACGTTTTGGCTTGGTTATTATTATAATTAAGTGGTAAAAAGATGGGTGTTTTCACACCTATCAATGGTTCGTGTTATAAATAATACTTGTACGTAATTAATATTTATCGTGAAATAATAAATATACATAGTTCACATGTTCGTGATCGTATGCTTGTGATTATAATTATTATGATTAATAATTATCGTGTATTAATACGTACTTAATAATTATCGTGTACTAACACGTACGTAGTTTCTGAATTTAATATTCGTGACACGTGTTCATGATATAAAAGGAAAGTTTTAATTGGTTCGTATGCTTATGTAATGTACTGTTCATGGAATTTAGATGCGGGTTTTACAGCTCTGCCCCCCTAAAAAGAATAAATCGTCCCCAAATTATAGATAAAGTAAACTGAAAGAGGAACATACCCGAATTCAAAACTTGAAATGAGGGTAAGAAGCCCGGATAGACTCCTCTGTTTCCCAAGTGGCTTCCCGCTCGGTATGATCCCTCCAAAGGATTTTGATGAATGGAATTGTAACAACCCCAAATGGTTAAATGTAGTGGAAAAGTACTTTGGGGTGTTACTTTGAAGGGTGGATCGATAGCACACAGTATATAGAGCAATGATCATCAAATGTCATTAAAACATATCATATGAATTTAATTATGCAAATACGTAACTTGTCTTGAAAACACATTTATTAATATTTGTAGAAATATCCCAGCCCGATGGTAAACATGAATGCTCCCTATGATGCTGGAATCCAATGCAATGCACATGCTTACTTTCCCGAGAAAACATAAAAGTAACATGTGGGGGTCAACATGAGGTTGGTAAATTCACAGGTTTAATATAAAGTAAAAGTATTGATATGCAAAACACCACGGGGATAGCAGCGCATAAAGCTACATACTATAGTACTTCCTTTTGCCTTGTTATAGATGCTAGACATGATTCTCATGTACCTATCTGGATCATCCTGATGAGAGACCCTCAGTCCGACAATGAAATAAACCTGTTACTTGGCCTAAGCGTTTCGTGATAGCAAGTCACGCAGGATGGGTGTTGTCAATACCCAAATAGATCTATTTATAACATTTCACGCTACACTATTAACTACTACAGTCCATGGGAATAATGGGGCAAACAGTAGGCAATAATCTGTTGTTGTCTGTAAGTGTTTACATATACAATAATTAAGTATGTTTCCTCCCCCAGTTATAAAACAGTAAAAGATGGGGCCATGAACTCACCTCAGTAGTGATGATGTAGGGATAATGTCACTTAATGCACTGGAACAATATGATCACGAAGTAGTGAAATTACCTAAGTAATTTATATGACTCAGTATATGCACAATAAAAATGCACAAATAAATGTAACTGATGAAAATGCATGATCACGAATTAATAAGTTGTTACTATTGTTTATACGTTAAACGTATAGTAACTTATCGATAATAATATATTATAAGTTCTAAAAATATAATTAAATTGTTCGAATTAAATAGACTTTTATTTAATTAATTGATTATAAGAATATAATATGTTTCACCAAATTTTCTTAGGGTTTCAAATACACTATTATAGTTCGTTCGTTTATAAAAGTCGTATGTAACTCTAATAGTTTATTTAATTTAAAAAATAAGAATATAACTTAATTTAATTTATTAATAAAACAATTTTATTAATGTTTTAAGTTGAATTAAATTACAAATTACTCCTTGTAAAGATAGTAATACCTAAAATAACCCCTAGGGTTTCGTTCGTTAAAAGTATTACATCGTTAGTCCTTGTTCGTTATCTTAAGTTACCAAAACAGCCCCTAGGGCTTACAAAAGTTTCGTAGTATGTCAAAAATAGTCCCTAGGGTTTCCAACTTTCGGGTTATTGCAAACCGAGTCCCTAGGGCTCGGTTAAGTTTAGTAACATTGCAAAACAAGTCCTCCAAGTCTCAGAAATATTATAGAACATAATTAGGGCTTGTTTTAAGTTTGTAAATTGTCACAAATGGTCCTTATGGTTGGTTTAAGTGTCGGTAATAAACAAACGCAACCCTACACTTTCCAACTTGGCAATTTTGGTCCTTTGACTTTTCAAAAGTCTCGAATAGGATATATATGTTTTATAAAGTTACATTTTTTACCTATACTTTCACCTCATGTCAATAATGGAACAAAAAGTCTCTAAATAGTAGTACATGTTTATCAAGCATTCTAAATAATCCAAACATATTACTTGGGCTTATGGGCTTATTTACTATTCGGCTTATATTAAAACAAGTGAAAAGGCTTACAGGCTTTTTTGGTTCGCGGCTTATTAAGCTTAGGAGCTTATCTAGTCAAGGCTTATATAGCTTCTAAGCTTATTTTAGGAAGTTATCTATCCCTAATATCAACTTAAGCTAAAGGTTCATCAAGCAAAGGTTTGGTATTCGGTTCATATAAATAAGCCGAGATTATGGGCTTACTTATTAGTGTTCATGTCTAGTTTATTAGGTTTAGCCAATCTAGGGTTTTCATAGTAAGGTTTCCAACAAGCTTCCATATATCTAGGGTTTTAAGATGTGTTTAACCATGAACTAAAATGATTCGTAGGTTGCTAGGGTGTTTATGGGTCGAGTCATAGCAAATTTTACCTGTGCATGTAATCCTAGTCATGATTTCATATGTCCTATGCGTATGACATGCCATGATAGGTAGGAAATGATGAATGAATTTGGATAAGGAGTAGTATACTTACTTGTTTGAGGAAGGTGATGATGAATGAACAAAACTAGAACTTCTGACCACCAAGATTCAAGTGAAGAGTTGACTAAATACACTTGGGACCAAGATTTAGGTAGACAATGATAGTGTAATTTTTTTTCGTGTAAGTGAGGTATGTGAGATCCGAATATGGAAGTTGTGAGTGAGATTGGAGTGTTTGAGTTTAACTAAATATCTAGAGTTGTGAGATGTGTGTGGTTCGTGTGATATATACGACAAGAGAGAGATAGAGTAGATTTTGGTAATCTATGTTTGTACTTAATGTATCTTACCTAGGATTTCATAGTACTAGGTTTAATTGTTGTGATGTACACTTGCCTCTCCCCCCCCCCCTTCTAGTCGTCGCATACCATAGTCAAAAGGGGACACGGTGTTGTTTGCATAGTGTAAGCTTTAATGAGGGTGTTGTACAAGTCAAGTGGTGCCTAGTTTTAAGTTTATAAGGTTTTTAAGTAAGTGTAAACGTTTGTTATGGTATATTCGGCTAGATTAAGTAGTATAGGGTAGGTTTAGGTTTAAGTCAAGTGATTTTTTTTGGTAACCGTGATTTCCGACTCATTGGCCAACTAATCCATGAGGTTTGAGCCCACCGCCACATAGACTCAAACCAGGTCAAGCCCTCCCTTTTCAGGAGGTTGGCGTGGCCACTTCAAGGTTGTTTGCACCTAGTGGGAATTGTGGGTGTAGGTTTGAGTCCAAGTCGATTTGGTTAGGTTTTAGGGTTTTTGGTAAAAGTATAGTCTTAAATGAATAAAAGTATAGTTTTATTTATTAAAAGTATGAGACAATTAAATAATTGTTATAAGTTTGTTAGATGCAAAATTATATGGGGACAATAGCTTTTGTTGATCGTTGTAACACTTAAAATGTATAGAAAATATATAGTATATATATATTTTTTAGTAATATGATACTAAATAAACATTATTAATTGTGATCATGGTTTTAAGTTTTTATATTCCTAAAATGATGCATGAGTATGCTCATGATTTTATAGGTGACTTAATAGTCCCAAAATAATATCGTTTGTTCTGTATGCTCATAAAATGTAGCCATACATAATGTATGATGAAATGTAGTATGTCCGTATGCTCACAAAGATGTAGTCATACATGTTGTTCCTGTGATCCCATAATTGCATATTCACAATCATGCTGTATTGTTCCAAGTTCTTGTTGCTCAAATGTTTCAACTGTTTCCCGATATGATAAATGCTCAACGCTCCAGTGATCAAAATGATGTATGCTCATGAATGATGCATATGATTGTGCAAAATTTTATGCAAAGGTGAAAAATATATACATATATCATTAGGTGACGTGTACAATGATGTCATAGTCAAGACCTGAAAATTGCAGGTTTTACAACACTATCCAGTTATTTTAACTTTGTCCCAAAAGCTTTAGATGACGTTCCTGCTCAGGTGAACAGGTGTGGGTACTTAGCTCTAAACGAGTCTTCGCGTTCCTAAGTGAACTCAGGACCTCTCCTGGAGTTCCAACGTATCTTAACTAACAAAAATTGGCTGCATTTCAGTTTCTTGGCTGCTCTCTCCATGACTTCCACAGGTTCTTTTGTAAAATGGAGTTTGTCATCAAAATGAACTCCCTCCAATGGCATGGCTAACGGCTCATCAGCATATCACTTCTTTAGGTTCGAATCATGAAAGTTAGAGTGTACACGACTCAATTTCTGGGGTAACTTTAGACGATAAGCGACTTCACCAATTCTGGAAATCACTTTGAAGGGCCCTACATATCGTGGGTTTAGCTTTCCACATTTTCCAAAGCGTACAACACCCTTCCAAGGTGATACCTTAAGCATAACGCGGTCACCTACTTCAAACTCCATAGGTTTCCGTTTACGATCTACATAGCTCTTCTGTCGGTCTTGTGCAGCTTGAGTTCTCTGCCTGATGAGAGTGATTTTCTTATTAGTTTCTTAGATTAGTTCGATTCCGTTAAGTTGAAATTCTCCTACCTCTGCCCAACACATGGGTGATTTGCACTTGCGGCCATAGAGAGCCTCAAATGGTGCTGCTTTGATGCTGGCATGGTAGCTATTGTTGTAGGAGAATTCAACTAACGGCATATGTTCGACCCATCTTTTTCCAAAGTCGATCACACATGCCCTCAACATGTCTTCCAAGGTCTGGATTGTCCTTTCACTCTGACCGTTGATTTGTGGGTGATAAGTCGTACTCATATCCAAATTTGTTCCTAAAGCTCTTTGAAAAGCTTTCGAAAAGTTTGACGTAAACCTACCGCCTCGATCACAAATATATGAGACTGGTATACCGTGTCTAGTCACAACTTACTTCAGGTATAGTTTCGCTAGCTTGTTCAAAGAGTCATTTTCTCCTATGGGTAGAAAATGAGCGGATTTTCTGAGTCGGTCGACGATTACCAAAATTGTGTCGTAACCGTGAGATGAAGTAGGAAGTTTGGTGATGAAGTCTATGGTGATGTTGTCCCATTTCCATTTGGGTATCTCAGGATGGACTAGTAATCCTGACTGCCTCTGATGTTCAGTCTTCACTCTGGCACAAGTTAGACATTTCTTCACGTATGTGGCAATGTCTGCCTTCATGTTTGGCTACCAATACAACTTCTTCACGTCCTGATACATATTTTCAGATCTGGGATGTATGGAGTACTTAGACTTATGAGATTCGTACATTCACGCTTCTCAAGTCTCTGTAACATAGTAACCAACTTCTTCCATGTAAACATAATGTTCCGTCTGCTCTGGCTTCTAACTTCTCCTTGCTTAGATCCGTCCTAAGCATTCCTCATATGTCTTCCTTTCCAATGTTTTCAGGCTTCTGTGACTGAAGTTGAGCCTCTAATATCTTCTTGGGTAGATCCACGCTAATGGTCATAACTAAGGCTCGAACTCTCATGGGAGGATCAGTTCCCTTGCAGCTTAGTGCATATGCAACCATGTTGGCTTTACCTAGGCGGTATTTGATGTGACGATCGTAGTCACTGAGTAGTTCTATCCAACCGCGTTGTCTCATATTCAACTCCTTTTGGTCTAGAATGTGTTGCAAACTCTTGTGGTCGGTATGCACAGTACACTTTGTTCCATATAGGTAGTGCCTCCAGATTTTTAAGGCAAAAACTACGGATCCAAGTTCTAGATCATGAGTAGAGTAATTATGTTCGTGCTTCTTAAGTTGTCTTGAAGCATAGACAATTACTTTCTTTCTTTGCATCCGTACAACACCTAAGCCTTTGTATGAGGCATCACAGTAGAAAACGAAGCCTTCGTTGCCTTCTCTCAAGGCTAGAATAGGTGCAATACACAACTTTTGTTTGATGGTTTGGAATGTCGATTCCTCTTTTTCTCCCATTCAAACTTCACGCCTTTCTGAGTAAGATTTTTCATGGACTTAGCTATCTTAGAGAATCCTTCGAGAAATCTCCGATAGTAACCGACAAGACCTAAGAATTGGCGAATCTCTTTTGGTGATGTAGGTGACGCCTAATCCTTTACGGATTCGACTTTTGCGGGGTCTACTTATATTCCCATGCTATCGATCACATGACCAAGGAAATGCACTTTAGGAATCCAAAAATCACATTTGAAGAACTTGGCGTACAACTTCTCTTCCTTAAGCAATTTCAGTACTTGAGCAAGATGTTCTCCGTGCTCTTGCTCATTCTTTGAATAGATGAGTATGTCTTCGATGAACACGATAACGAATTTATCCATATACGATCTGCACACTCGATTCATGAAGTCCATGAATATAGCTGGTGCGTTGGTCAATCCAAAGCGCATGACCTGAAATTCGTAGTGACCGTAACGGGTGCTAAAAGCTGTATTTGGTATGTCTTCCTCTATGACCCTTAACTGATGGTATCCGGATCATAAGTCGATCTTGGAGTACACACTTGATCCTTGTAGTTGATCAAATAGGTTATCGATTCGAGTAATTGGGCAACGATATTTCACAGTTAACTTATTTAGTTCTCTGTAATCAATACACATTCAAAAAGAACCGTCTTTCTTCTTGACAAATAGTACTGGAGCTCCCCAAGGTGAGGAACTGGGTCTAAAAAACCTTT
This sequence comes from Glebionis coronaria, assembly GCA_025667525.1. Classification (NCBI taxonomy): domain Eukaryota; kingdom Viridiplantae; phylum Streptophyta; class Magnoliopsida; order Asterales; family Asteraceae; genus Glebionis; species Glebionis coronaria. The sequence goes on from CM046874.1 coordinate 480,101,211, forward strand.
GTCTGATAGTTCTTGGAGTTGTTCTGCGAGTTATTTCATCTCGGTCGGTGCTAACCGGTATGGTGCTTTAGCTACAGGTGCAGCTCATGGTATCAAGTCGATCTGAAATTCTACTTGATGAGTGGGTGGTAAACCAGGTAAGTCGTCTGGGAAAACTTCGTGATAATCGCGGACAATCGGTACGTCCTTGATTTGTTTCTTCTCTGGTTCATCTTCCTTAACTTCCTGAGAAATATGTGCTAAAAAGATAGGACATCCTTTCAGTATGTATTTCTGGACTTTGGTGCATGATGACACTCAATCTAGTGTCAGTTCTGTCCAAATTCCCTTCTCCTCGTATAATCAAGTTTTCTTTCCGCCACGGTATACGGACTAGCTTTTCGTCACACACAATGGTTGCGTGATATTTTGCTAACCAATCCATACCGATGATCACGTCAAAACCACCAAGATTTACTGGGATTAGGTTGATATCAAAGGGATGGTTCAAAAGGTTTAGGGTACAACCCCTTAAAATAACATTGGTTTCGATGATTTTGCCATCGACTAATTCGAGTCTGTAACAGTTGTCTAACTGGGTAGGGATGATGTCTAGTAAACTGTGAAACTTGGTAGATATGAAACTCCTATCGACTCAGGTATCAAAAAAAATATATGCATATTGATTGTTCAAAAGAAACGTACCGATAACCACATTAGAGTCGGTCCTGGTGTCTCTTATCACGTAAACTCTGGCTGGTGCTCCTCCACCATTTCCGTTCTTGCTTGCTTTCTTTGGCCAATCGGGTCGGATATGTCCGGCCTCTCCACAACCATAGCAACGAACCTCCTTCCGTTTCCCATCATTTCCTCCTGTGGGAGGACGATTTCCCTGCTGTCTGTTGCCACGAAAGTTCCGTCCATTCCCATTGTTGGGCCTGTAGGTGGTGCTGGAGTTGTTTTTATCAACAAAAACATAGGTATTACTTTGTCCGGGCCTTCGGAAAGTTGCGTCACTATAGTGGTGAAAATCGCACTTAGGACACTTAGGCTTGTTGCCCACATATGGAGGTGATCCTGAGAAAGTAGCACTGTAAATTTGCCCTAAGTTCTGCCTCTTTGCTTGGGTCTGGTGATGATTAAGAGAGTTCTCATCGGCTTTCCTCTTGTGCTCGGACTGCCTGATTGCATTATCACGACCTCGTTTGTCAATCAGTTCAGTGGCGAACTCGATGGCACTCTCGACTGTAGCGGGTGAAGATGCTAGCACACTGTCATGAACAGACTCTGGAAGTCCACTAATGTACTTCTTGATCTTGTCCTTCCCTTCAGGAAACATCCTGGTGCACATCAAGGTCAATCTTGGAACCTTTGGTTGTAGGCTGTGATGTCATAGTTGGTGCACTTGAGATTCCATAGTTCAGTCTCCAACTTCTTGATTTCCCCGCGAGGACAATATTTCCCGGTCAGTCTTTCTTTTAGTGCAGTCCAAGTCATCCATAGGCATCATCATGCCCAAGGGTAGCAACCAGTGAATTCCACCAAGTAAGAGCGTGTTCCAGTAGTGTACAGGTAGAAAATTTTACCTTGTTCTCCTCCGTACAATCACTAATACGGAACACAGTCTCGGTTCTCTCGAACCATTGCATGAGCTCAACTACTCCTTCTTTGCCCTTGAAGTAACTAGGCATGCATTTTAGGAATTCAGGGTAAGTACACCCTCTGGCAACTCAGTTCCTAGCATTGGAGTTTTGGCTGTCGTCTTGGTTTCCTCTAGGATGTGTTTCCCTGACGGCTAGGGCTTCAGCGATGCCTTGACCGATAAGCACTCTAAGTTGTGCTTCCGAAATAGTTGATGTGGGAGCAGCTCCGGGATTCTGTCGAGTAACTCTTTGTGTCATTTTTCTATAATACACAAGGATGAGATTTATTAGTTGATCAATATGATGGTTATATTAAATTGCATGAAAAATGTATGCATAGAATTCAAAACAAATTGGATAACCTGTCAAGAGTTCATAATAATATAAGTACAAGAGATAATAGAGTAATGTTGGTACAAGTCATTTCTGGCAAAATAACAATATCATACACGTACAACTGATCTAAGACAGGGATACAACATGCCTGTCTTAAATAGTGGTAAAGGAGTTTTTAGTGCAAAAAAAGATAACCTACCTACTACGGTTAGGGGCTAAGGATACAACTTAAAAAGAAAAACAAGAGATACAATACAAAAGTCCTAAATCATGTGAGCTGAGATGCAACTCAATGCTTGGCACGATATACAAAGATATATATCCCACACTAGTGTGACTGTCTGTTGGTACGGCTGGTCCAGCTGGTGGTATAGGTGCCTGAGCATCCTGCATCATGATCAGGGCATCTCTGGTCTCCCTAGTAAGTCGGAGAGCCTCTAAAAGCTGAATCTGATGAGCAGTGTCGGTACTCCTCAGATAGTCTGTCTCTACGGTCGTCCCCTGATGACGAACCTCAGCCAAGTCGAAGAAAATCCTGAAGGTCTCCTCCTGGGTCAAAACGGCAGTGTGGGTCTCGTACTGATGACCCTCAAGAGCTGACAAGCGATGGCGGAGAATAGAGTTCTCCTCAAGTAGCCACTGCAGGTTGTTCTAGACAGTCGTCCAAGTACCCTGCGTTGCCTGTGACTAACCAGCCACGGACCAGTAGAGAGTATTAAGCCTCTCTTTAAGTACCGCGCGTAGCAAAGAATGGATAAGAGCATTATCCTGTGCCTGTCTTGCAGTAAGCGTATCAAGCTGCGCCTAGATAGTATCGGGTGCTGCCTGTTTGGCTCCCGATCCCTCTCCTATCTCAAATGTGGAGACAAGAGTAAAGGTGTGCCTCCTCTTGCGAGGTGGAAAAGCTCTAGTGGGGTAGGTATGTAGAGTAAAGAGTGGTGGTAGAGGTGGTAGAGTAGGTACAACCTGATCTGGTTCCCTAGGTGGAGAAACAGGTACGACTGGTGGGGATGGAGTAGGAGAATCAGTCAACACAATAACCCCCTCTGTCGGGTGGTCCCGGGACTCTGTGTCGGAGTCAAGTCCGTATAGTACCGATGTCGGCGATAAGGGTGTAGCAGCAGGTGTCATGAGAACGTCAGATGTAGTCACGATAGTCGGTGACGTCATGATAATCTGAAAATAATAGCATTTCAAAGTTGAGTAAGTATTAGCTTACACAATTCAAAAAGTTTTCAAAAGATGCATATGCGATGCTTATGTATGCATGTAGTAGTGTAATCAAAATTACGTGGGTACTTAGATGATCATATAGCAAAATCCATATATAAATGCAAAGTTAGCTCGCACAATATGTATGCTCTATATGTCTATGCCTAACTAAAAGGGTTCCCCAATAATCAAAATTTTTGTAAACATTGATTTTTAAATTTAGTTATAGTCCATTTATAAATTTTTAGTATTTAAAAATTTTAGTTTTAGATCTGGTTCACTATAACTATGCGCTCTGATACCATTTCTGTAACACCCCCAAATGGTCAAATGTAGCGGAAAAGTACGTTGGGGTGTCACTCTGAAGGGTTGATCGATAACACACAGTATATAGAGCAATGATCATCAAATGTCATTAAAACATATCATATGAATTTAATTTTGCAAATTAAGTAACTTGTCTTGAAAACACATTTATTAATATTTGTAGAAATATCCCAACCCGATGGTAAACATGAATGCTCCCTATGATGCTGGAATCCAATGCAATGCACCTGCTTACTTTCCCGAGAAAACATAAAAGTAACATGTGGGGGTCAACAAGAGGTTGGTGAATTCACAGGTTTAATATAAAGTAAAAGTATTGATATGCAAAACACCATGGGGATAGCAGCGCATAAAGCCACATACTATAGTACTTCCTATTGTCCTGTAATAGATGCTAGACATGATTCTCAGGTACCTATCCGGATCATCCTGATGAGAGACCCGCAGGCCGGGTGTTGTCAATACCCAAATAGATCTATTTATAACATTTCACGCTACACTATTAACTATTACAGTCCACGGGAATAATGGGGCAAACAATAGGCAGTAATCTGTTGTTGTCTGTAAGTGTTTGCATATACAATAATTAAGTATGTTTCCTCCCCCAGTTATAAAACAGTAAAAGATGGGGCCATGAACTCACCTCAGTAGTGATGATGTAGGGATAATGTCACTGAATGCATTGGAATAGTATGATCACGAAGTAGTGAAATTACGTAAGTAGTTTATATGACTCAGTATATGCACAATAAAAATGCACAGATAAATGTAATTGATGAAAATACATGATCACGAATTAATAAGTTGTTACTATTTTTTATACGTTAAACTTATAGTAAGTTATCGATAATAATATATTTTTAGTTTTAAAAATATAATTAAATTATTCGTACAACAAAAGTGTAATAAATTAATTAAATAGATTTTTATTTAATTAATTGATTGTAAGAATATAATATGTTTCATCAAATTTTCTTATGGTTTCAAATACACTAATATAGTTCATTCATTTATAAAATGTCGTAAATAACTCTAGTAGTTTATTTAATTTAAATAATAAGAATATAACTTAATTTAATTTATTAATAAATTTTTTTTATTAATGTTTTAAGTTAAATTAAATTACACTTTAGTCCTTGTAAAGATAGTAATACCCAAAATAACCCCTAGGGTTTCGTTCTTTAAAAGTATTACATCGTTAGTCCTTGTTCGTTATCTTAAGTTACCAAAACAGCCCCTAGGGCTTACAAAAGTTTTGGAGTATGTCAAAAATAGTCCCTAGGGTTTCCAACTTTCGGGTTATTGCAAACCGAGTCCCTAGGGCTCGGTTAAGTTTAGTAACATGGCAAAACAAGTCCTCCAAGTCTTGGAAATATTATAGAACATAATTAGGGCTTGTTTTAAGTTTGGAAATTGTCACAAATGGTCCTTGTGGTTGGTTTAAATCTCGGTAATAAACAAACGCCACCCTATACTTTCCAACTAGGCAATTTTGGTCCTTTAACTTTTCAAAAGTCTCGAATAGGATATATATGTTTTATAAAGTTACATTTTTTGACCTATACTTTCACCTCATGTCAATAATGGAACAAAAAGTCTCTAAATAGTAGATTCTAAGTTAAATGGGCTCGATTGGCCCATTATGGACCGGTTTGGGTTCTTGGGTTTAATGGGCTCCTATTTTTGGCTTGTAAATACTAGTACATGTTTATTAAGTATTCTAAATAATCCAAACATATTACTTGGGCTTATGGGCTTATTTACTATTTGGCTTATATTAAAACAAATGAAAAGGCTTATGGGCTTATTTTGTTTGCGGCTTATTAAGCTTAGGATCTTATCTAGTCGCGACTTATATAGCTTCTAAGCTTATTTTAGGAAGTTATCTATCCCTAATATCTACTTAAGCTAAAGGTTCATCAAGCAAAGGTTTGGTATTTGGTTCATATAAATAAGCCGAGACTATGGGCTTACTCATTAGGTTTCATGTCTAGTTTATTAGGTTTAACAAATCTAGGGTTTTCATAGTAAGGTTTACAACTAGCTTCCATAGATCGAGGGTTTTAAGATGTGTTTACCCATGAACTAAAATGAGCCGTGGGTTCCTAGGGTGTTTGTGGGTCAAGTCATAGCAAATTTTACGTGTGCATGCAATCCTAGTCATGATTTCATATGTCCTACGCGTATGGCATGCCATGATAAGTAGGAAATGATGAATGAATTTAGATAAAGAGTGGTATACTTACTTGTTTGAGGAAGGTGATGATGAATGAACAAAACTAGAACTTATATCGATTCTATGCGTCTAGCTCCTTAAACCGTGACCTAGGATGGTCTTTGCTTGCTTTGACCACCAAGATTCAAGTGAAGAGTTGCACTAAATGCACTTGGGACCAAGATTTGGGTAGTAAATAATAGTGTAAGTGTTTTTCGTGTAAGTGAGGTATGTGGGATCCAAATATGGAAGTTGTGAGTGAGATTGGAGTGTTTGAGTTTAACTAAATATCTAGAGTTGTGAGATATGTGTGGTTCGTGTGATATACATGACAAGAGAGAGATAGATTAGGTTTGTGTAATCTAAGTTTGTACTTAATGTATCTTACCTAGGATTTGATAGTACTAGGTATAATTGTTATGATGTACACTTGCCTCTCCCCCCCCCCCCCCCTGTTTCTAGCCGTCGCATACCATAGTCAAAAGGGGACAAGGTGTTGTTTGCATAGTGTAAGCTTTATTGAGGGTGTTGTACAAGTCAAGTGGTGCCTAGTGTCAAGTTTATAAGGTTTTTAAGTAAGTGTAAAGGTTTGTTATGGTATATTTAGCTAGAGTAGTATAGGGTAGGTCTAGGTTTAAGTCAAGTGATTTTGTATAGTTACTAGGAGTTTAGGTAGTGTAGTGTGAGTATAGGTTTGAGTCCAAGTCGATTTGGTTAGGTTTTAGGGTTTTTGGTGAAAGTGTCGTCTTAAATGAATAAAAGTATAGTTTTATTTATTAAAAGTATGAGACAACTAAATAATTGTTATAATTTTGTTAGATGCAAATTATATGGTGACGATAGCTTTTGTTGATCCTTGTAACACTTAAAGTGTATAGAAAATATATAGTATATATATATGTTGGAGCATAATTTGGCTAGACCGGTTCGACGACTCTCCTGGGCCGTTTGTCGTCTTCCCGGGTCCTGAGTAATGCTGCAAAAAAAGGTAAACAGGTTAGACGTGGACCCGAGGCCGGAGCCCCAGGGTCAACCTCCGGCGGTCAAGTTAGTATCGGGACGATGAGTTGTATAAGAGGTGTAGTTGTGAGAGAAAACCTGATGTAGAATGAGACCCTAGCCATGTTTATAAGTGCTAAGGTTTCTTGAAGAATAAGTTAGGTGTTTGTGGGTAGCGGGCCTGTCGGGCCGGGCCGAGTACCGACTATACGTCGACATGTCCCCCAGTCTAGTATGATATGGTTCATAATAATGTTATGATAGACTCATTCATGTATCACGCTTACTAAACAACCGCGTGCAGCTTGGTGCTAGGAAATCCTCGTGGGTCGTCCATAACATATGGCTCCACTCGTAATGGGCTAGTGTTAGCGAAAAGATAATGGGATGGGGTTACGAATAGTGAGCGTAGCCACTATATGTCATCATGTCCCCCCAGTCTAGTATCCGAGGTCGTCACCAAGGTTACTAGACTTTACACCATATCCGCTACCTGTAAGCGTATCCACGTCAAAAGAAATGGGGAACTCGTATGCGTAAGACGGGTGATTATGCTAAAATGCATGGTTTCCCATTACTTGACGGTAAAGACCCCGTAAGAAGAAAACGTGTTCTATAGCAGGGGTAACACTGGCATCAGCAAAGGTATAATTCTTGTTCATCGCTAACGTGAGGATGATAAAAGGTTTTGCGAAGGTGGAGGTGGAACCCGTATCTTGCATTGTGAATATTTTGAAGGCGTACTTCTTGTACCCACTGATGATGCAACATAATGCGAATATTGCATTCGTCTTATGGCCAACAGAATTCGTACTTATGTGGCAAAGTGATGCGGATATTACATCCGTCTTATGGCCACGACATTTGATAACGACTTCCAAAATTTGTCACGGTTTTCCTTGATTAAACGCAGTTGATCAGGCTCCATCTAATTAAGTATAAACGATATAAATTTTGGAAATTCACTCTGTAGCCGAGCCAAGTAATTCGTCGCGGAAGGCGTACTTCAACAACAAATATATTAGCAAATGGAAGACGTACTCCCGCGGAAAAGAAATGAAACAGCGGAAGGCGTAGTTCCACGATAAATAGAATAAACCAACTGAAGGAGTACTTCCGTCGCGAAGACAATGAGCCAGTGGAAGAAGTACTTCCACTGCCAAAACAATGAGCCCGTGGGAGGAATACTTCCACTGAGAAAATAATGAGACCATGGAAGGCGTACTTCCGCCGCAAAGATAATGAGCACGTGGAAGAGATACTTCCACGGCGAAAATAATGAGACTGCGAAAGGCGTAATGCTGCGGTGAAGATAATGAGCACGTTGAAGAGTATTTCTACGGCGAAAACAACGCGCATGTGGAAGGAGTACTTCCATGGCGAAGGATAATGAGCACGTGGAAGGATTACGTCCACGGCGAAAGATAATCAACCCATGGAAGAGTACTTCCACGGCGAATGATAATGAGCACGTGGAAGAACAATTCCACGACGAATGTAATGAGCACGTGGAAGAATACTTCCACGGCGAAATATAATGAGCACGTGGTAGAGTACTTCCACTACGAATGATAATGAGCACATGGAAGAATACTTCCACGACGCATGAATAAGCCAGCGGAAGAGATACTTCCTTGGCAAAGGCCTAAGCCAATGGAAGAGTTACTTCCATGGCGTAGAAAAAGCGCGCAAAAGGAGTAATTCCGCGTCGAAGGAATAAGCCTAATGGAAGAGATACTTCCATGGTAAAGGAATAACCCGGCAGAAGGAGGACTTCTGCTGCAAAGGAATATATCCAAATATATTTGCGTGACGTGCACATAAATAGTGGTATTAGTATACCCTAGTAGCCCCCTAAGTTTAATGGTGTTATACTTGATTAGTAGTATTAAACTTAATCAAGTATTAAAAACATTACGATCACATAGACCAACGCGAATGTACGTACTATAGCCGTGTATGAAGTATAGAAATTGGGTTCGAACACGCGAACCAACGCGGATGGGTCGTGCCATAACCGCGAATTGTCACATAGTATAAGACGTATCTTAACTAACTTATGGGATGAGCTATGCGATTTCGTGCGGCGTACCGCTACTACCATAAGGACGGTCAAAGTTTTGACAAAATGTTGTTAGACGTGCACAATGTGTCTTTTGAAAGTCCATCATGAGTCATGTGGTTTGCGTAACTTACTACAACGTCTTGATAGAAAGGTGTCTAACAATGATACATGATTCGTGGTCGTTGGGTTTGCAACCCTCTTACACGACAAGTTGAATTATTAGGTTCACTCAATCCTCTTATTCCGCTTGGGAACGATGTGTACATGTACGCCCGTAGGCAGAAGATATACGAGTGTACGGACTAGCACGGATGGACGTACAATGACCGCGAATGATAAACATATTATTTAAAAAATATATGTAATATATCTTAACGATTTAAAAGATATATATAATAAAAAATATCGAAATATATCCTAAAGACTATCTTGTAGTAATTTAAATGATATCTGTAATATCTGTTATTAATATAAACAATATATCTGAACATGCAGATTAATATGGAAACACGGCTCATGACCGCAATGAAAAATAAAATATAACCGGACATACAGACGAGCACGGCTGGACGTACCGTGACCGCGAATAAAAAATAAAATAATTAGATGTGCGGATGGGTGTGGATGGACGAGCCATAACTGTGAATCGCGATATTACTACGTCGGATCGCAACATATATGAAAAACATATTTAATCAAATCAAAAGATATATGTAATATCTCCTTGCCAATTTAAATATTTATATGTAATATCTTTTATTTACATGAAAAATATTGATAAAATTTTTTGTTTATTTTAAAAGATATGGGTAAATCATGTTACCTAAAAATAAGATATTAAAAATCTTTGTATAAATTTAAAAGATTGCGTAATATTTTACTAATATAAGACTAACACGGAAGGACGCGGCTCATGATCGTAGTTATCAAATAAAATGTTCCGAAACGTGCGAAAGAGTACGGCTGAATATGCCATGACCGCAGATAAAGAATAAAAATTAAATATGTCCGAACGTACGAACAATTACGGGCGAACGGCATCCACCACCGCGAATAAAAATAAAACAATATCAAATTTATTTTATCAAATATACGTAAATGTTATTTGAGATTATGCATCATATATGCTACCGAGTATAATTGACTCCATTATGTGCCTTAGATATAGTTTAACAATAGCTAAACATATTTTGATATTTTGCATCAAAACAATGAATAACGCACATATGTGAAAAAGATAGTTTAATAATATAGTCACTGTATTTTAGTAGCGAGAAACGGGTGGTGCATCGAAATTAATATTATCGCTTGTATATTCAAATCAGATCTCGTAACACTCGCATCAACCGTAGTTGTGGAAGTAAATTCAAAATTGCATGGTAATTTTTTGATTTGATAAATCAAAGTTTTACACAGTCACACGCATAGTAAAGTAAACGAAAAACAAAAAGATAGAAGTTTTAGAGTTACCAATAAATGAAATTGATTTTTGCTTTTCGGATATGTGAGAACATGGAACATAAGAGTGTTCGAGTCCCACGGATGGCGCCAACTTGTTGGAGCATAATTTGGCTAGGCCGGTTTGACGACTCTCCTGGGTCGTTCGTCGTCTTCTCGGGTCCTGAGTAATGCTGCAAACAAAGGTAAACCGGTTAGAGCGGACCCGAGGCCGGAGCACCGGGGTCCACCCCGACGGTCAAGTTAGTATCGGGACAATAAGTTGTATAAGAGGTGTAGTTGTGAGAGAAAACCTGATGTAGAATGAGACCTTAGCCCTGTTTATATAGTGCTAGAGTTTCTTGAAGAATGACTTAGGTGTGGGTGGGCCGCGGGCCTGGCCGAGTACCGACTATACGTCGACAATATATATTTGTAGTAATATGATACTAAATAAACATTATTAATTGTGATCATGGTTTTAGGTTTTTATATTCCTAAAATGATGCATGAGTATGCTCATGATTTTATAGGTGACTTAATAGTCCCAAAATGATGTCTTGTGTTCTGTATGCTCATAATATGTAGCCATACATAATGTATGATGAAATGTGGTATGTCCGTATGCTCATAAAGATGTATTCATACATGTTGTTCCTATGATCCCATGATTGAATATTCACAATCATAATGAATTGTTCCAAGTTCTTGTTGCTAAAATGTTTCAACTATATCCAGATATGATAAATGCTCAAAGCTCCAGTGATCAAAATGATGTATGCTAATGAATGATGCATATGATTGTGAAAACTTTTATGCAAAGGTGAAAATAATATACATATATCATGAGGTGACGTGTTACCACGACATCAAGCAGTATTTTTGGTAGAGTGGTATGACACAGGATGTTGCTACTTATATCTCCAAATGTCTTACCTGCCAGCAGGTTAAGATCGAGCATCAACGGTCTAGTGCTCTACTACAACCATTAGACATTCCAGAGTGGAAGTGGGACAAGATCACCATAGATTTTTTACCGGTCTTCCGCAGACCAAGAGGAAGCATGATGCAATTTGGGTTATCGTTGATCAACTTACTAAGTCCTCCCATTTCTTACCGATCCGCAAGGATGATCCAGTTAGCAAATTGGATGACACTTATAAGAAGGAGATCATGAGACTACATGGTGCTCCATCCAATATCATCTCAGATAGAGATCCTCGGTTTACTTCGCGATTTTGGAAGAGTCTACAGAAAGCTTGGGGTACCAAACTTAAGCTAAGCACGGCTTTTCATCCTCAAACAGACGGGCAGTCAGAGCGAACCATTCAGACATTAGAAGACATGCTTCGAGCATGTGCATTAGAATGGACAGGATATTGGGACGATTATATATACTTAATAGAGTTTGCGTACAACAACTGTTGGCACGCCAGCATCAAGTTTGCACCGTTTGAGATGTTGTATGGCATGAAGTGTCGCGCCCCAATCTGCTGGGATCGGGTTGGCGAGCGAACACTTTAAGGTCCGAAGATGATATAGTTAACCAACGAGAAGGTCGTTGTAGCTAAGGCAAAATTACAAGAAGCTCGTGCACGTCAGAAGAGTTACGCCGATAAGCATCGTAGGGATTTTCATTTCAACGTGGGAGATCATGTCTTTCTTAAGGTATAACTGGCATGTGGTGTTAGACGTTTTGGAATCAAAGGGAAACTCAGTCCTCGATTCATCGGACCGTTTGATATCATCGAGCGAGTGGGTGAAGTATCATATCGTTTAGCTTTACCTCCGTATCTTTCTCACGTTCACGATGTTTTCCATGTGTCTTTACTCAGAGGATGCAAGTATCATCCCCTTCACATGGTTCAGTATCCACTTGAACAGATTCGTGAAGATCTTACCTTCATCGAGGAACGCGAACGAGTTCCTAACAGACATGAACGAGTCATGTGGAAGAAGACGATTCCTGTAAAACCTTCATTTTTTAGGTTTTGACTATGACTTCATTGTATCTTGGTTCAACCAAGATAAATGGAGAATGGGGAGCTATGAGCTTCAGCCAATAACGCTTCCCTGAGTGTAAGATCATCAGGAATACAAAGCCTAGTGCCCTACAATAAGGTACCGTCGTCATCTAACCGAAACTATGTCTGCTGCTCTAAGTTCTTAATGATTGCCCAAATTTCACCATCATCCTTCTGAGCTTCCTTGATCCTAGAGAGTAAGTCAGGTTCCACTCTAAGATTAGCATAGTAACCATGTTGTCCACGTACCATGATGTTAATGTCTAGTCGCTCCAAGTCTCTTATAAACTCTTCCTCTATTTTAATGCCGTTGATCATACCCCACTTCCTACTAAGAGCATCTGCCACTACATTCGCCTTGCCGAGATGATACTACAGATTAATGTCATAATCCTTCAACATCTCTAACCACCGTCTCTGCCTCATGTTCAATTCACGTTGAGTGAAGATGTATTTCAGACTCATGTGATTTATGAAGATATCACATGATTTGCCGTACAAGTAGTGCCTCCATATCTTCAGTGCGAACACGACTGCTGCAAGTTCCAAGTCATGCGAATGGTAGTTCTCCTCATAAGGCTTAAGATGCCGTGATGCGTAAGCAACCACTTTCCCATGTTGCATGAGAACACAACCAAGTCCCTTCCTTGAAGCATCACTATAGATTTGAAATCCACTTGTACAAGATAGGAGAGTAAGAATCGGTGCAGATACCAGCCTCTACTTTAGGTCGTCAAGCTCTTATATTTTTCTTCAGTCCAGACAAATTTCTCCCCTTTCCGCATCAGTTTGGTGAATGGTAGTGCTAATCAGGAAAATTTCTCTACGAACCTACGGTAGTAATTAGCTAAGCCTAAGAAACTGCGAACTTAAGTCGCTGATGTCGGTCTTGGAAACTTGGTAATAACCTCAACCTTTGCTGAATCCATTGTTATTCCTTCTGCGGATACTATGTGGCCTAGGAATGCCACCTTACTTAACCAGAATTCACATTTGGAGAACTTGGCTTACAGCTGCTTCTTGCGAAGTATTTGTAATACTGTACGAAGATGGTCTTCGTGTTCCTCCTTTGACTTAGAAAAATCAGAATATCGTCAATGAAGACAATAACGAACTTGTCCAGAAACTCGTGGAAGATACGATTCATTAAGTCCATGAAAACAACTGGAGCATTAGTAAGGCCAAATGGCATGACTACAAATTAGTAGTGTCCATAACGTGTACGGAAAGCAGTCTTGGCGATGTCCTGCTCTTTAACTCATAACAGATGATAGCCCGACCTTAAATCAATATTGGAGAAATGTTTGCCCCCTTGGATTTGGTCAAACAGATCATCAATGCGTGGCAAAGGATATCTATTCCTGATGGTGATCTTATTAAGCTCACGGTAATCAATGAAAAGACGCATACTGTCGTCCTTCTTATTTACGAATAAGACCGGTGCACCCCATGGAGATGCAATAGGTCGGATGAAACTTCGTTCCAAAAGTTCCCGCAGTTGTTCCATTAACTCCTTAAGCTCGATGGGAGCCATGCGATAAGGAGCCTTGGAAATTGGCTCAGCTCCTGGGATGAGCTCAATATTAAACTCGACTTCACGAGCAGGTGGTATTCCCGGAAGTTCTTCTGGAAACACGTCTGGAAATTCTGACACGATCGGCTGATTCTGGATAGATGGAGATTCAGCCCCCATATCATGAACATTAACTAAGTATCCCTCGCAACCATGTGATAGTAATGCACGTGCTTGAAGGGTTGAAATGATTTGTAGGGACCTTCCAGGTATAAAACCGTTGTGAATGTACTCTGGTGCATTTACATCACCGAAGATGACCCGATATGAATGGCAGTCAATGGTGGCATGATGATTGGATATCTAGTCCATGCCTAATATCATGTCGAAATCGCACATATCCAATGGAAGTGTGTCAGCTGGGCGAATTTTATCATTAAACTCAAAGGGAAGACCCTTGTACCCATGTGTATGCGTACAAAGTCTCTTAAAGGAGTGGAAATGTTTAAGACATTTTCTAGCATAGGGGATATACTAACACTCTTGGCATAAACAGTAGAGATGACCGAATGAGTAGCACCCGTGTCAAATAAAATGCATGCAACTTGACCATACATATACAATATTCCAGTGATGGTACCTGTTGACTTGTTGGCCTGATCACGCGAGGTCGTATACACCCATCCAGTAGTAGGAGGTGGCTTGGAGTCGGCATGTCCAGATGTACCCTCTATCTCACCCTTACGGCAGTCCTTCATGCGATGGCCTGGCTGACCACACTTGAAGCAAGCATCACTGTCACGGCGAAACGGCCTTGGGTACCTGCGGTTGCACGTAGTGTAGAGAGGATGAGTATACCCTCTAACAGGTGCCCTTGCTGGATTGGAGCCTGTTCAGAAAAGTATACGTGAGACATGGTTAATGGGTACAAACAGGACAATGCAGAAAATCGTAAGACATAATACCAATTATAGCTGCACGGTTGGGCTGTGAACCTCTGCGATCCAGCTCCCTTCCGTTGCCATGATTCGTGGTAGTAGATGCTGAAGTGTCAGAAGAAAGAATCATAAAGCATGTAACATAGAAAATGAGTGAGTTAGGGACACTAGAGTTGCTAGCATTTTTACGGTAATTGTTATTACCGCTACGCCTATACGAAGCAGAACGGTCTTGGGTCTAACCGTTACCCTTGTGCTGACTAGGCTGCTGCTGAGTGGCCGGTTAGGACCGATCCCCAGTCTTCTGCCTGAAAGATGCAATTGTATAGAGAAAGATAAATATTTGGATAGTATTGAATGAATTGAAATGATCACCTCTGAATGGCGAGATATACCTCTTGCGGGTCTCTCTTCTTCTCCAAACTCATCCCTCTCATGCAGCATCTCCAACTTGCGTGCTGCATCAGTTACTTATGCCACCGTGTTAAAGGTAGCACACACCAAGTTATTGGTGACCGATGTACGAAGAGCCCATCGAAAGTGGTACGCTTGCTCCTTTGCAGTCCCTGCTGCTGTGCCAAGGAATCTAGCCAAACGAAGAAACCTCTGCATGAACTCATTGGTTTTTCCCCAGCTCTCTTCCTAATCCCATGATACTCCCTCTCAAGCTTATCCTGTTTAGCCTTTGGGAAGAACTGTCTCATAACCAACTCCCTGAACTGTGCCCAAGTCAAGCCAACCACCCAATTGTCGCCTCCCTCAGATTGTTTTACTAACTTCCACCATCCAAGCATGTCCCCTTCGAACTTGTAACAGGCTAACCTTTCCTTAAAGACAGGGTCACATCCCATCGCATCAAAGATCTTATCAATATGATCTAGCCAACGCTCAGCCTCATTAGGGCTGTCAATCTTCTAGAAGGATCACGAACGCTGCTTGTTGAATCGCTCCAACCATGTGATCAGTGTAGCTGGAGGAGGAGGATTCTGATGCTGATTATTGGTAGCTTGCGCCACGGCCTTAATTTCATTCCTCAGTTGAGGAAGCATGGCCTGCATCGCAGCTTGAACTGCTGCATTAAGTTGCTCTTGTTCACGTGTGAGAACCATTTGAGAGTATAAAACAAAATGCATGATTAAACTGATTAAAACATAATATATATATACATGAAAAATTTTTATGCATATAAACATGAAAAAAAATTTTATGCATAGAAACATGAAAAAAAAATTATGCATGAAAACAGTGTATGAATGCATGGTGATGAAGTAGCATGGGTTTGGGTGAACGCCTTTGGGTCGGTTCACCTAAAAAAATGACATGACGAGGATGAACGCCTATGGGTCGGTTCATCAAAACAAAAATGATTCGATTAAAAGCACATGCGACTAAATATGGCCAGTCCTGTACCAAGCATTACTTAGTCAAAATTCATGCAACAATGATACATGAATAAATGCATGAAAACAACTGTCAGTTCTAGGAAGACCATGGTGATTACCCACTAATCACAGGTCATGTTTTAAGAGCCTACATGTCGAAGCCTTGGCTCTGATACCATAATTAAACACCCCATTTTGGTAAATGGAATGTCACGCGTAATTATGGCGCGTCATCAAAGCATGCAAGGTAAATGTCTAAAAACATTAAATGACCATGAATGGAAATACCGGAAACAAACATCAGTAGTCTAAGTATAAGCTCATCACGCATAAACATAAGTACTGAAATGGAAAAGGACTAAACAATGTTCAAAGAAATAAGTAGCATAATGTATGGAAAAATGCATAAAGTAGGGAAGGCTCGATAGCTTCCAATCCATATGCACCTACTCTTATAGTCTACGAGCGCCCTTGAGTACCGGCCGTTTGGGAACATGAAAGGAAAACGGCTGAGCATAATGCCCAGTGAACGGATATACAAGTATAGCATGGAATGACAAAAGCATCAAAGACTAATAGCAGCGAAAATTTTTAAGTCCTAGATAACCTAGAACATGTTCATAAACTAGTTTTATAGTTTGAAAAGACTTATGTTTTTATATGAAAATTTGTAATAATTAGCCAATTACCCATATAGGTCATGAGGTTCCACCGTGCATGAATACTTGGAGGGGAAACCTCGTCATGCAATTAGAGGGGTTTCCTCTAATTAAATAGTCTGGGTAGGAGGGATCAACTCCTTGTGAAGGATGAAAGGCACACATCGCATTCACCATGAAAATCCTATAAAACATGTAACTAGCATGCACCCATACGCCCCACATGATAATAAATTTAGGCCAAAACTGAAAAGGGACGCCACGAGCAATCAGTCCGCTGTGGGGAAGTCATAACACTGGTGCCTCCAGTGTTATGGTTATGGTACCTCCATAACTAGGTGACACTGGTCATGCATGTATATGGCTTAGGCATTTAACTAACATAAGTAATCAAAAATATAAAACAATACTGGGAAAACAGTTGGCTGCAAAAAAGGAATCATAATAAGGAAAGAATGTCCATACTAAAGGACGAGAAATCCGTACCTTGTGTCTAGTAAATGAGGAAATACGAATGGATGAAAGTCCTACTCCGACCTCACTAATGCTATATAAATAGGGGACATGTATAAGTATTCTGATTTCTGAGTACATAACTGATTATATCATGACTTAGCTTGTTTTATATGTTCTTGTTTTGTTTTACTGATTTAAACGTTATACTGTGTTTATCATGTATTTCATGTATTCTGATTAAGTATTATCTGGTACTCTTGTATTATTATACTTGTTGTGTAATAATAAGTAACTTTCTCAAAATAGCACGTTTCCTAAAATAGAAAGTTTCCTAAAATAGAAAGTTTCCAAAAATAGATCAGTTTCTAAAACTAGATCAGTTTCTAAAAATAGAAAGTTTCCAAAAATAGAAAGTTTCCATATTTAGAAATAAGCTGGATTAATAAGCTAATAATATACGCTTAAGTTTATTGGTTAAATATCATAAGTCATGTAATTACTAGTATAGTTTATTAAATAATATCATGTTAATTAAATCAACTATAGGTTATACGACTTAATTAAATATAAGCATGATTTAATTAAATTAAGACATATAAAATACTTAGGTTAACATGTATTAAGAATTTATTAATTATAACCTAAGTCATGATTTATTAATCAATTATAGTCTATGTTTTAATAATTAATTAGTACTATAGTCTAAATTAAATGGTAACAATACTTAGGTTAATAACATGTATTATTTACTAAAATAATTATAACCTAAGTATATGATTAAATTAAATTAATTATAGTCTATGTTTAATTAATTTAATTAGTCTTGTAGAAAAATAACATAACTTGTAAAAATATATATCTTGTAAAAAAGTTAAACCCCTGACTGAACCTGTGTTTTAATTTAGACCGAACATGAACCGGACCGGACCCCTTGAACCGGACCGAGCCAAAAAAACCCCAATAGTGGCTACCCGGCTTAGCCGGTGCCACTGCCCGAGAAAAGTACCCACCGGCTGACTGCCGGTGGTTCCCCCTGCCCAGCTGCCGTTCCCACTATTAGACCAAAGCAGCCACCGGCTTGAGCTGGTGGTGCTGCTGTGCTGCACCGAGACTCCAAACAGGCCACAAGGCCACCCTGACGCGAGTCAGGGACTTTGTTTCCCTCGCTGTCGAGCCACAAAGACCACACCGAGACCACAAGGTCTAGGCTGTGGTGAAACGCGAGACACCGAGAGCTTCGACTCTTGGTTTCTGTGCGTCGGTCGAACAACCCCACTAAGACCCCCCATTATTACATGTTTTCCTTGCTTGATACCCATTTTTAACATGTTTTAATTAAATTTTAAATAAAACATAATCATAATTAAAGAAAAGAAAATAATGATCAAGGTTTTGATGTTTACCGAATGCGTGATTGAATGAGACTAAGAACACTAATAACTGATTTTACTAGTTCAAAAAGTTCGTTTTGTCTCAATTCGAATTGAAAAAGGTTGAACGTGCGACTCAGTCGTCTTTTGGTGAAAAGAAATATATATTTGTCGTTGTTTAAAATGAAATTGCAAAACTTTAAAATAAATAATTAAGTAAATAAAGCTAAAAGTAATTAAAAAGTAAACGATAAAAAATTAAGACTTTTAAAAGTAATTAAATGAAAGACAAGAAATTAAAGCTTGACGAAAAGTAAATTTTACAATTTAATAAAATTGCAAACTTAAAATAACTTTAAGGTAAGACAATACTAAAATGACATTTAAGAAAAATGGCGGGAAAAATAAAGTTTTAAAATAAAACTGAAAACTAAAACAATACATAAGTAGGAAAACATAAATACCTGACCTAGTTCGGAATGTATGTGCTTATCATAATTCGGAATCAATAATCATGACCTAGTTCGAATCCAAACAATGGAGTTAATTCGGAATGTATGATCTAGACATAATCCGGAATCCGTATGGTGTACACAAGTCTGAATGTTGATAATGAATCTAGTTCGGAATGTGCAAAACCTTAACCTAATTCTTGGAAATACAAACAGAGAACTAATTAGGAATAAGTGTCGTGATCAACCTAACTCAGAATCTAGACAACCCACTTAATTCGGAATAGGCTCGTTCACACGTAATTCAGAATAATGATTATGGAAGCAGTTCGGAATCCAGTATTCACATGTAATTCAGGATGAGAAGGTTTCTGACCTAATTCGGGAAATAAGATATGCAAACAGTTCGGGAATGAAAGTCTAGACGTAATTCGGGAAGAGTAATTCTTACCTAATTTAGGAAAAACATCAAGTACACAATTCAGATTAAAATGATACGCAACCTAGTTAGGGAAACTAGGGTTTTAAGATATTCCGAACTAGAAACAAAATAAGCAAAATGAAAATTAAGCTAAAACCAAATAAGCACTTATCTAAAAGTTTAACCAAAACAAGTTTAAGAAAAAGCAAATAAGCCAAAATTTAAAAACTTTTAAAAAAACTAAATAATAAAAATATTTAAAATCAACTTTTTATAAAATAACTTTTTAAAACACTTAATTAAAATTAAACAAACACACAATAAGCTATAAAAATCAATAAGTCAACACAATCAAACACATAAAAACATAACAAACAATCAAATAAGCATGACAATAAGCAAATAAGCATAAAGATTAATCAAAACAAGAAAGGTAGAATGAGAGATTAATTAAAGACTTGATTAAAATTAAAGATTCAACAACACAAAATTAAAACATACTCGAAATTAAAGACAAGGAATTAAAATGACAATATGAAAGTGCATGAAAGTAAATGGAAAGACTAACTTGTCAATTTAGCTAACACCTCCTAATGACACATTAGGAGGGTATTTATAGGGAGATTAACATGTGTTGATCTTTTCTTCCTTTTCTCGTCTTTTCGTCTTTATAAGTTGTTTGACTTTCTCGACTTTGTCTCGGGATAAATTGAATTAGACTTATAATTTCTTCATTTTCAGTTCTTCGACTTCATTAAACTTCCGTATTTAGACTTTTTCTTCGATAAATCTTCAGAATAGGCATTGGACTTCCGTTCTTTTTGCACTCTTGATCTTTTGACTTCGTCTTTTATCTTTTTCTTCGATAAAAGCCCGTGAAAGACCGTGTTTTCTTTCCTTTTCACATTTTGATCCTAAATCACAAAAAAAAACATAAACCACGCATAATTCCGACATTTACGACATAAAATACACGTTTTGGCTTGGTTATTATTATAATTAAGTGGTAAAAGAATAAGTGTTTTCACACTTATTAAATCCCCTACACTTGACCATTGCAATGCCCTCATTCAATGCATTAGTTACAAAGCAAGATTTACATTTTCCATCATAATTAACCTACCTTGGCCTTTATTAAACACAAGACATTAAGGAAACGTAAAAGGATAGAAGTAACAAAATAATTGAAGGAAGAAAACAAGTAAAGAGATCGAAGACTTACATTAGGGCTTTGGATTGTCATGAATGTTTATCACGCTCAAGTTTCACGTTCCCCAAACCAAGCTTAAAAACAGGATCATTGTTATTATAAGTTAACAAACTAACACTCACTCATGTGGCCCAATTATTCACTTAGACTCCCTTATTCCTAGGTGTATCTCTTATATTTTATTGTTTTCTTGAATGATCACAAGGATGCATTGTTAGACTTTTTCGATAATTATTTAGGCCGAAAATAAAGTAGGACGATTTAATCAATAGTTAGCTAAAGGACAAAATCTTTTAAAACTGCTTCTCGGGACCTCATAAAGTTCATATCTTGGCATAACTCGCTTCACGATTTGAGACCTTTCTCGGACCGATATTTGGAAGAGACTTCATTCTTCGAATCTTGAGAGACATTCATGAAATAATGGTCTTCTCTTCATAATAGGAATTTCTTCACTTGAACTTTTTGAGAGATTCTTCATACTTGGACCACGACTTATTCATTTTTATCCAATCTTTATTTGGGATTTTGATATACAACGATCCGCATCCTTTTAGGACTTGGATCTATTTATCCTCATACCTTGC
The DNA here is from genome assembly GCA_025667525.1 of Glebionis coronaria. Lineage (NCBI taxonomy): Eukaryota > Viridiplantae > Streptophyta > Magnoliopsida > Asterales > Asteraceae > Glebionis > Glebionis coronaria. Next base: position 480,122,436 of record CM046874.1, read on the forward strand.
TAGGGTCTTTTCGGATAGATTTCTCCATGATCTTTACGGGAGTCTTTGCTTTTCGTCGTGTGTCTTGATCCTTCATATTGATTTTTGATAAATGATTCTTCACATCAATTGGGATCTTTAGCAACAAAATGTAGCCCTCATGACTTGTTAGGGCCTTTTCGGACTCGCCAATCTTCGCATCCCGCTTCAATAAGTTATGCCTTGACTATGAACTCTAATTAATACCGAGCAACTTTTAAACGATCTTGTGCTAGAAGCTAAGTAACTTTTCAAATCGTACGACCTTATTTATTGCAATTAATTTTATTAGCACGCGATGGGAGAAAAAGCTTATAATTAACACACATAAATTCATGAAAGAATAACAAACTTATATTAAATCAAAGTTTTGGGTTTTCAAGTCATCTATAGGATCTTGCAACTTCTTAGACTTTTTCAAGTTTAGAATTCGCATTTTAAAGTTCCCTTGATAAACGACTTTCTAGGATCAATTATAGGAACTTGCAAAAAGTTCTTGTTCTTAACCCGTAAGAGTTAATACTTTCGCGTTTTAAAGTTCCATATATAAAAGCCTAGCAAAACTTGACTTAAACACGTTAAGGATACTAGCTAGAGTAAACTTGGATAAGTAAACTCGGGTTGAGTCAAAATATTCACAACGGTTAAAAATTAAAACCACTTTATTAAAATTTATTTTAGCAAAGAAAGAAAATAACTATAACAAAGGTAAATACAACTAGGCCAAAATAGATCAAAATTTTTGAAGAATGTCGAGAAATCAAGTTTCCGGTTAAAATGAGGACAAATACAAGGAAAAGCCCACTTAACTTCGATAGAAGTCCCCCTATACTTAATATAAACATTGACCTCAATGTTTAAGCATGTGGAAGTAACCTCCCCTACACTTAGGACATTGTGCACGTTGTTTAAATCTTGCTAAGGAAGAGACAACTAAAGTGATTCCTATTTTAATATTGAAAAGTATACAATAGGGAATCAAAAGAGTTTAGGATAAAACTAGGAAGACGGATACACAGAATCACGGGTTGTCAAAAGTCATCAAGAATGGATCTTTTAAAGCTCGAATCCCTGCACATGATAAGAAAGAAAACAACAAACACATACTAGGGTCTCCCCCTACACTTATTATAAAAACATAATAAAAGGATAGATGCTACGGGTTGCCTCCCGAGAAGCGCTTGTTTTTGTTAACCGAGTCGTGAGCTTGACTCGACCTTGATTAGTATGGTAAGAACCTTGAAAGATATCTACCGGGATCAAAGACATGGTTTTCATCCATCAAGTAGCACTAGCTTAAGGCAAACAAGGCAAGCCAAAGAAGAGTAGGCAAGGTTCCCTTAAGTAGAGATTGAGCACGGTGGTAGAGAGTGTGATGAAGTGCAAGCATATCTCCATAAGTTCCAAAAATCTTTCCTTTTATATCATCAGATGGATACTGAGATGGCTTAAAAATTGCAATACCGGGATCGAACACCTTTTCCTTTAGGGGAAAATAACACTCAGGCTCAGTAGACCTTGAAGAAGATCCGCTCATAAATCACACAATCTCATCCGACGAAGGTGGATAGAGAGGTGTAAAAACATAAGTACTGCGGATGTTGGTGTCTTCCAGCTTCTTCTCCTTTGAAACGGTTTTCTTTATATCCAAAGGAGGATAAAGACCATAATCAAAGTCTAAAGGAGGAGAATCATTCTCATTGGGGAAGTATGTATTAAGAAAAGTGGCAAAATTTTCCTCAAATGAGTAATTATCCAAAGTATCAATAGTGTTTGGTGGAGGATCTTCATCAAAAGTAGGAGTAAGGTCATCATGAGAAGAATCACTCGAGAGAGTATCAACATCATCAAAATCATCATATGTTGGTATGTCTTTATACTCTGAAACAAAAGAAGCATAATCATCACCATCGGGACTAGAATCATCATCATAATCATCATAGATCGGTGGAGAATCATAAATTGGTGGGGGATCCAAAGTGGAGAGAGAATCTTCAGAATCATCCACATCGTCTTGGAAAAGTGGATTAGCATAAAAAGACTCGAAAAGAGGATTATCATATATAAAAAAATCATCAAGCTTAAAACATTCCAAAGTAGTAGTAAGCTCTTCTTGAAGCACATTAATCATTTTCACTGATTCTTTTGTTGGGTCAAAAAGTTGATGTGGCAGAAACTCAAAAACGAAGAAAACATGAAGTTATTGTCTAAGCGTTGTCAAGACCAATTTAGGCGTTGACAAGAGTTAATCCAGCGTTGTTGGCTCAAGAGTTGTTGTGTGCAATTCAAGAGTTGTTACATGCAATTCAAGAGTTGACAGAATTGTAGACAAGAAGCTTTTAGAAGATTCTATTTGGATATATATGCATGAGATATTCTGTATATAGTTATTTAAATAGAAGATTTACGTGTTTATTTAGTCTTATCTCTTGTAAACCCTAATCCTTACACTATAAAAGGAACCAAGGGTTATTAGGTTTTTCATATAACTTTCATATACAATGTAAACCTAAAGTGTGTGTCGACTAGGTGTGGGATTCAATGTACACACACCTAGTGGTTGTTGATTATCAATATAATTAGCAATCCTATTGTTTTAATTCATGTTATTGTGCCCTAAACACCTTGTTAATGATTGTTGTTCTAATTTCGCTTTGATTATCTAATCATATGAACAATGATCATTCCTAGTAGCTTCAAAGATCCGGAAACCAAGGTTTCCACATCTTTTCCATTGGTATCAGAGCCTCGTGGCTCATGTTGCTAGGACCAACAAGGTGTTCGTGTATGGTGAAAAGAAGAAAAATCCGTCTAGGGTTTTTCTGGACGTTTTTGTGTGCGCAGCAGTATTCAGAAGGTCATAACTTTCGATTGAACCGTTGGATCGTCACGACATTTTATATGTGTGTTCTTCATACACATATCTAAACATACACCAGAGGGATTGTCGAGTTTTATCCCCAGGAAAAAGTTATTAAGCGTCAAAGTCAGCAGTGAGTGAATGCAGTTTTCTATGGACAGCCATGTTCAAAACACGATCTCTCCTTCATTAACCGTTGGATCTTCGTGATTTTTGAACTGTAGATTCTTGGCACTTGTGTCTAGAATCTCACCGAAGGGATCTTCAATCTAAGCTCTCATGAAAAAGTTATTCGAGGTTGAAGGTGACTGCATAATGAGGTATGAAATTTCTAGTTCACATAAAATAATGAGTTAGGGTTTCCTCCAAACCTTAAATCAATTATAAATAGAAAAAGAGGATTTCATAGCTGTTGTATTGCTTCATGATAAGATTCGAGCTAAGGGTGTGTTACAAACCCTAATTAGGGTTTCGGTGCATACATATATAATACAGCAGCTCCATGGTTAAATCCTAGAGTTATTCAATTCTGTGCTAGAATTCGTATAGTTCAGTGACTCAAGATATGGTTCGTGGCTTTATGGGTTGCTGTTTTGATAAAGATCACAGGACTAAAACGCTGGACATGATGCTACGGTATGATTTTGGTTATATGACATGATGTCAGAAGTGAGCAAGTATTTGATTGGTTGTTATGATTAAAGCGTCTGACTTTTACAAGGTACAAATATTCGCATAGGGTAGATCTGTATTCGTATACAGCCAAAGTGGGTACAAGGTTGGTATAACACCCCCCAACAAATGCTATGCGCAGCGGAACTACAACATTTGGGTGCTAATTAGTTATCATCACACATAAGCTATATTAAACGACTCAAAGAGACGTAAAAGTTTAAACATAAATTTAAACATTATTAAAATCATACAAGTCTACAGTTTTCCTTATCCCAAGATAATACTAAACAGAGTTTGCGTTAGGTCCCCACTGAATCTCAACCCAAAAGTACATTTTTGTTCACATGACATAATATAAAATATTTAGGTGCTAAAAGGGAAGAAAAACAAAGTAGACCGCCAAGCCACAACAACTTCCATCCTCGCATGCTCCGCTACTATCAATCTTGGTTACCTGAAACACATGCTTAAAACTGTCAACACAAAGGTTGAGCGAATCTATAGGTTTATCAAATCATAAGTTGAACATAAGTATTAAAAACCAATCACGATCATTCAATAGCATTGTCGCGCAAACAATCTATTATTCAAGGATATGACAATTGTGTTTAAGCTCATGACACTAATTCGTTAACTCAATCACCCGCATAATAATTACCGGCGTGATTCAGATGAAACCAGTGCCCATACTAAAGGCATCAGTTGCAATTATACCTTATCTCTTATCACAAATTATCCGTCCGCAGGGGTATCAACGTACTAGCCCTCGTCTCTGATAGGGTAGTCAACCCCATAGTACAATCACTTTGTATAAGCGGCTATTTCCCCCTTCGCAAGGGCAAGACAATAGTTAATTGTTCATGAAATTAGGGCCTTTTGCAACTAGGTACTCAACACAATTTCAAGGCAACATTCGGGTCCAACAATCATTCATGACTTATGTTCATTTTCCTTTAAATAGCATGTATCCACCCTCGCGGGTTAAAAACATTTGAAATAAGTAAAGAGCGAGGCTATAAACTCACCTTGCGTAGTAGTAGTAGTTCTAGCGAAGACGTAACGAGAAATGTCACCGACGACGTGGATGCCCGAGAAAATCAAACACTTGACCTAAAAGTCAAAGTACGAAAACCAAATCAATACACCGCGTACATAATTGTACTAACACACGCATATGCAACACACTCAATGCTTATGAAAACTCACGCCAAAATCAAACAAGTAGTTGTTACTAGACTTATACCATTTACCTACGTAATTAAAGTTACTATCCATTTTACGATTTTTGCCGATACTTACCAAAAGTATGGGCTGTTTTACTAGACTTAACCCTTGTTATAAAAATTAAGAAAATTCTCAAAAATAACTTAAGACCTGTAGAAAACCCATTTTTAATCCCATTAAAAGTTTTCGCTTTTACGACCCGTTACTCAACACATTACTAAACCTACATTTTTCGGACTGAAATTGCACTTTGACCAAGTCGGACTCATTTGACCCATTTAAAATATACCATTGACCTTTACGACACCTAAGTCTAATAATAGACTCAAATACACAGGTTTGAGACCAAAAATTAACTTTAAATCATTTACCAAACTCTATCTATGGTCCCCGGGATTTGACCCAAAACCAAACACAAATTCGGATTGTGTTGATTCTCATCTCCCGGTACACGAACTTTCAAAATATCATAACTTTTGACTCGTTTGGAGTTAAAAGCTCTATCTTATACCGAAACGAGCGTCTCGACGACCACTACCACTATATCCTACAATCACAACCCGGACCAAAAATTAAAACCACGAAAATAGCCCTAAACAATCTGTTTGAAAACGACTCATTCAAAATCACCTTTCTACTTGTTTTCAATCCCTCCAAACATCACCTAAACCTATATCAACCTCTTGTAATCATTCCTAATCTCCCCAAACAGCCTATATCATCAAGAACATCAAACTTCATCAAAACCCATGTCCTAAATCATACATGCAATGTAATTAAACAATTTAAAAACACTAAAAACACCATTTTAAACACAAACCCACCAACAAAATCATCAAACACCATGAACACCCAAAAACCCCAAAAAATTCGTGGGTTTTGGGGCTGTATAAAACCAAAATCATAGATTCTTATCTTGTTTTATGGGTTTCTTAACATTTTCCAATCACCAATTAAAGAAATTAATGATTTAATTACATCAAAACATGTTTTTGAAAAACCTTTGATTCTTGGAAAATTAATGTTAATGCATGTTGTTAAAAACTATATCAAAACACTTACAATGATTAATTAGAAGGTGGTCTTTGATTGGTTTCTTGCAAAACCCAAAAAAAAATGGATGTGGTGGTGGTGTTTGTGGTGGCCGACGGCCAAAGAAGAGAGGAAAGGGAGAAGTGGAAAATTTTTGAAATGATTTTTTTTTGTGAAGTGTGTTTTCCCTTCCTTCTTTTTGTAAATTATTGAGGGACCTTTCTTGCAATTTTGGCTATCTTTTGGCCTTAGTGGCAAATCTATTTTTAAAGAGCGGGATTATGAGGAGTAGTCGGTTTTGAAAATTTACGGGAGTCGGGGGTCGTCCCGAACACTCGAAAATACTTTTAAATGGTTCAAACGCACACAAAACGAATATACACATGATTCCGACTCGACTTAAAACGTAATAAAAATAAAATCTCGAAAAACTCAAATATCGATCAATCGATAATAAAAGGTAAATTTTGGGCATCCGTCGGTATTGTAGTCGTTATCGGTTCTTCTTAAATCGTCAAATGTTAAATTATGAACGTAAACGTTGGTTTCAACTTAAACCGTCAAATAAATCCACGATAAAAATTCTTAAAAATTTCAAAAATATACGTAAAATAGGATTAAATAAATGACGTTGGGCTCGGGATATCACATCCACAAGTGAGCCACAACTTAAGAGAGATGCTCATACTGAACAGCTCTTGAGACAATAACTTAGCATCATACGGCACTTTCACGGGTCTTACATCCTCCCCTCCTTAAAGGAGCGACGTCCCGGCGCTCTCCGGTTCTTATACTCGCATTTCGTACTACTAGAAAGATGGGGGGTACTTCTTCCTAAAGGAGTCTTCACGTTCCGTTGTGGACTTCGGTTCATGTCTCGGGTTCCATCACACCTTCACAATGAGTGTTATACCTTGCTTAAATCTCTTAACATCTCGATCCATGATCTCCACTTCCATTTCCCAATTTCTTCCTACGGTTATCAACACGTCTCTTCTCATAGCTCCTCGCGGTTAACAAGTGATTCTTAATTTACACCATCTCTTCCGTAGCCTCTCAAATCATTTCAAATCCATTCAACTGACTTTTTCCTTACTTCATTCTATCCAACTGGCGATCTACATTTTCATCCACAAGATGCTTCCACTGATGCAGCTTCCACACTAACACGGTGAATGTTGTTGTACAAGATTTTTATCAAGGACACATGTCGATCTCAACTACTATCAAAATCAATCACACACGTTCGGAGCATGTCTTCCAACTTTCGAATCGTCCTCTCACTTGGTTCATCATCTTATAAAAACAACTATCACAAAATAAAATCGCACGGGTCACACATAACCCCATCGAAAACGTTCAGAATATACAAGACGAAGTAATTATTACTAGCCGTGCAAAATCACCTTAATCGCAATATTACGTACATACAACCCTAGCTCATCAAAAATGAACCCATCGATACGGAAATCATTCGGCGTGTACATAACTCTCTCGAAGATATCACAATCCAATCAAACACGAAAGCCATTATGAAGCACATAAAGCCGTATCACGACATGTTTGCGAAATAGCCAAACCATACCAAGTAAATAAGTTCAACCAAGTTAACTCATGCTTGCTAATCAGCCAAGCCATGATAAAATAAGAATAATTTGACATGATTTCTCGGATGAGTCCAGTTAAAAGAAAATTGCAAGTTTAAGAAGGTTCACAGCTTTTCAGCTATGGATGCATATCCAAAAGAAATAAAATACAAACATATGCCACCGCAGAGTGCTCACACACGGATCCATACCCAAAAGATATTATAAGAACACCATCTCACTTTCGTCCCAACCGTGGTCAAAATCTCAATAAGCATCACCGTTCACAGTTAAATATAAAAAGAAATATATTACATGGCACGTGTTCTCCATGATCGGACTTCATTGGACAATGTCGTCTCAAGTTCCCACAACTTACGATCACTCGAATAGATCACTTACCACATAAATACATAAAAGGCAAGGGTTCACCATAAAAACATCGACTATGGCTATCTATCGTTTAACCATCGATAATCAAGGATGGTTGAGTCAAGCAAAGAGGATTCCTCACTTAAATAAACGAAAACGACAATTGGAATGGTCTTCCAATTACCGATGCACAGTTGGTAAACTTCAACAGTTTATCGCGTGTCGTTAAACATATCAAACGAACGAGAAGAGAAAAAAAATATAAATAAATAAGGTACAATACGTTTGATGCAGGAGAAGTCTTCTTTATTTCCCTCGGAGTTATTCGAACTCGGAGTTCCTCTACCTCGGCAGTCTTCTATTCTTGTTTAAAATTTCTTCTCAGTGTCGGTACGAGTCCCTTTGGTATTTCATCAACACCCTCGTGATTTCGATGAAATTCGCACGTTACACACACACATAAAAACATTTTCCAAAATTACTAGGTCACAGTGACTTACTAAGTCAACGCCAAACAAAAAGAAAAGATTTCAAAGAACACAAGAAAATTCAAAATTTTTCTTTAAGAATCAAAGAAATTACGACTACTTGCAAAAATGATCCACCATTTTAAAAATAAACGTTCTCATCCAAACGTTTATCAAAACATTACAAGTTTCAAGACGACCAATTTGTTTGACACGATAGTGCCCTTCCTAAACTATGCATAATTAGCTAGTTCATGCATACTTAAGGGTCAAGCAACGACAATTAACAAAACAGGACTCTTCCCGAATTATGCATAGTTAGCTAAGCTGTGCATAATTGAGGATCGAGTGACGACACAAATATTATTATTACACACCAAATATGACTATGAATGTTTTCGACCTAATCTTCAAAATAATTAAACCATTTGAAATGAAATTTGAAATGGGAAAATATTTTTACCATCGTTTTAAGAAACACGTCAAACATTTTTCGTCCATTTTGAAAACGTACTATTACTTTGCCTATTTATGAGAAAAATTAAATAAATAAATAAATAAATATATCGAAGCCAATTGCATTTGGTTCAACAAAACATTTCACACACTCATACTTATTTTCAAAAGAGACTATTTACGGAATGATGGTAAGGTGGTTCAAGATTTGAGATCATTGCAAGCACAACAAATAATAAAATCAAAAATCAATGAGATCGAACGAGGTAAACGAGCAATATAATTACCAGCTAAAATTAACTACATCAGAAACAAAAATACTTCAAATATATGACAAAAGTCTCGGGATAACAACAGCGACCTACGAATACATGGAGTAAAAATTGAATATCAACACAAGCGTCAAAAATAAAACAACGCTCATAATTCCCATCGTCTCGAGTTGCACACACATTCCACCAAGGGTATACGGGGAGAGAAGAATAATCACTTGGTTAAATAGAAACAATTCACCAGGAAGATCGAGTTCTTTCACCTCTACAATTTGATAAAGCGGCTTCGCCTCCTCGCTTTTGTTCCATTATAAATAAATAACCGATTTAATGAAGATTTATAGCATCATTCAAGTAAATACATAATTTTAGGTTCCATTAACCGAAAGAAGAAAAGTTACGGCGTCCATGAACATGACAAAAATACACCGGGTAACATACCCTCATTATCAAGTACTAGCGAAATAGTAGTTTTTAAAATAAATATAATAATAATGGTTTCATATCATGGAAAATATTAAAATGAACAGTCACATGACGACTCAAGTTCAAATACAGACTCATAAAATCAAAAAAGGGATGTCGGACGATCGAACCATCATGAATCAAAACATTACATATACATCTTTATTAAATAATATACAAGTAGGCGTGTGTTGTATAATCCAGTTGCGTATAATAATTAGTGTTACCTTGTACATTGTAAAACTGAACATTTACACATTTTTAATTTGTGTTACACCATTAAAGAATTTATACCTTTCATTTTCCAATCTTTACAACGTTTTCATTTCTGAAAAAATTTCAATCTCTCGGAAATTATTAACATTAGTAGGTGCGGTGACTCGGTTATCATAATTGACAAATCATTAGGTTTGAAAATCTCCATACCTGTGTCAAAATCTCGTTAATGTTCATATCTTAAGTACCAAAACGTATACAGTAAGAATTTTCCAAGTTTTACGTTTTTATAATTACGACTTATATTATCACATATATACACATATCTAACATGACTCACACTAGTCCAATTAACTCTTAAAATCAAATTTTGACTTTTTATTATACATAAGTCTTCCTTAAAACTGGTTTGTTAAATCACATTCGCGCACTTCGACTCAAATGATAAAGAGGTTTCACGTAGTTTTATCTCAGATAATTTACTGATTTTAGTCGACACTTGAATCTCGATGATAATAATAAAATAATAAATAATTAAGATGCTTATTTCAATAATTCAAAGATATATAAAATTCAACTTTTAATCCTTAGCCCGTTATCAAACGATTTTAAAATAACACATCTCGCAGTAGAGTAAAATGATGTTCCATCAATGTTTAAAAATTTATTTCAAGCGTTAGAATTTCTCACTTAAGGTGTATATTCCGATTTTTATCCCAGTTTATTCGCTATAACAAGTAACGTGTTCTAGTTTATACCAATGCAAACATAACCTTATGTTTAAAATAAAACAAATTTTACAAAGTTTTTATCTCCAAAATACATGACCAATTCTTCTACTCATGTTTTATATTACAAGATACGCCAAAAGTTTGCTACATTGACCCGAAAATTAATTTATACTAAATCCAAGTTACATATACTCAACAGTCATATCGTAAATTTTATTATAAACTCCTCTTTCAAATTATGTTAAATAAATTCTTAACAAATCCATCACTAGCTTCTAGTATCAAATTATTAATATATAAAAACAAGGATTTTACGAGTAGTATAAATTACTTATTATGATATACCAACCAAGGTTGAAGGAAAAATAATTTCATCTTGTCCATTTCTTCTCTACACTTATTTTTACTTGTTACAAGACACATCATAAGTCTTTTTTTATCCAAAAGTTTCATCCGCCAAGTATTAAATATGTAAAACACTTTATCTTTAAGTCATTCGATCAACAAAGTTTAATGCTTTATTTAACTCATACAAATGCCGGACCTCGTCATGTATAATATCGAATTCAAACTAATGAAACAACAAAACAAAAATGAAATAAACGAAGCGAGAATACGTATGTCAACTAAATGTTGTTATCGGCCTCGGATGAGTCTCGAAATTGTACTCCACAAAATTAACACAAAAACCAACCAAATTCCAAGTTATCGCGATTGATCACAACGCTAGTCTATTTTAAAACACATCTTTAAAATCCAAGTAGAATAGTAAACAACGATTAAATGGCAACACGCCTCAACCACGTTTTATAACTCACACATGTGATTCGTCGCTACGATGTACGTATCGTTGATTATACTTCGTCTATATTATAGTTACGCCAACTAACATATCAAACCCATTAGGAATAAAGGAAATAAAGTAATACGTGAGTAAATTACGTTTCAAAAGAAAATGTCCAAAATGACACATCACGGTGCGATAACGACAATCGAGATCAATCTAGTCAATACACAATATGTTACGAAGTGTTACTTACGTATCTAGAGTATCAAACGAGGTCCATATTCGGTTATCCGAACAATAAATTAATTATCAAGATTGATAATTAGCGGTAAGGCCGAATTCTCAACAAAACCGCATTTTAATGTACGATAATTACCCAAGGACCATTGCTTCGCATGCAATGCCTTTAAATACCATAGTATATACATACTTATACATACAACCATTCCTACATACACGTAGGATTACAACGCGGTGTTGCCATGTTATGCAATGTAGCCTGTATGCCAATTACATGCAACATATAAGACAATCTTACGAGAATTTGTAAATTACGATAATAAGTACCCAACGTACAAAACAATATATCTCAATATATATCAAAGTATTTACTTACTAAATACTAGGGAATTCATATCAATTTTGAGGGATACATCTAAAATATAAAGCAATGCTAAAGAATTCTTATCGGAGCCATGCAGGATAGTTGTGTGCTTGGACAATTTCTTACGACACCAAAAGTTATAGTTTAGGATTTTTCAAAATGACCTAGTTCTCTATAACTCATTGCTCTGATTACCAATCTATAACACCCCCCAACAAATGCTATGCGCAGCGGAACTACAATATTTGGGTGCTAATTAGTTATCATCACACATAAGCTATATTAAACGACTCAAAGAGACGTAAAAGTTTAAACATAAATTTAAACATTATTAAAATCATACAAGTCTATAGTTTTCCTTATCCCAAGATAATACTAAACAGAGTTTGCGTTAGGTCCCCACTGAATCTCAACCCAAAAGTACATTTTTGTTCACATGACATAATATAAAATATTTAGGTGCTAAAAGGGAAGAAAAACAAAGTAGACCGCCAAGCCACAACAACTTCCATCCTCGCATGCTCCGCTGCTATCAATCTTGGTTACCTGAAACACATGCTTAAAACTGTCAACACAAAGGTTGAGCGAATCTATAGGTTTATCAAATCATAAGTTGAACATAAGTATTAAAAACCAATCACGATCATTCAATACCATTGTCGCGCAAACAATCTATTATTCAAGGATATGACAATTGTGTTTAAGGTCATGACACTAATCCGTTAACTCAATCACCCGCGTAATAATTACCGGCGTGATTCAGATGAAACCAGTGCCCATACTAAAGGCATCAGTTGCAATTATACCTTATCTCTTATCACAAATTATCCGTCCGCAGGGGGTATCAACGTACTAGCCCTCGTCTCGGATAGGGTAGTCAACCCCATAGTACTATCACTTTGTATAAGCGGCTATTTCCCCCTTCGCAAGGGCAAGACAATAGTTAATAGTTCATGAAATTAGGGCCTTTTGCAACTAGGTACTCAACACAATTTCAAGGCAACATTCGGGTCCAACAATCATTCATGACTTAAGTTCATTTTCCTTTAAATAGAATGTATCCCCGTCGCGGGTTAAAAACATTTGAAATAAGTAAAGAGCGAGGCTATAGACTCACCTTGCGTAGTAGTAGTAGTTCTAGCGAAGACGTAACGAGAAATGTCACCGACGACGTGGATGCCCGGGAAAATCAAACACTTGACCTAAAAGTCAAAGTACGAAAACCAAATCAATACACCGCGTACATAATTGTACTAACACACGCATATGCAACACACTCAATGCTTATTAAAACTCACGCCAAAATCAAACAAGTAGTTGTTACTAGACTTATACCATTTACCTACGTAATTAAAGTTACTATCCATTTTATGATTTTTGCCGATACTTACCAAAAGTATGGGCTGTTTTACTAGACTTAACCCTTGTTATAAAAATTAAGAAAATTCTCAAAAATACCTTAAGACCTGTAGAAAACCCATTTTTAATCCCATTAAAAGTTTTCGCTTTTACGACCCGTTACTCAACACATTACTAAACCTACATTTTTCGGACTGAAATTGCACTTTGACAAAGTCGGACTCATTTGACCCATTTAAAATATACCATTGACCTCTACGACACCTAAGTCTAATAATAGACTCAAATACACAGGTTTGAGACCAAAAATTAACTTTAAATCATTTACAAAACTCTATCTATGGTCCCCGGGATTTGACCCAAAACCAAACACAAATTCGGATTGTGTTGATTCTCATCTCCCGGTACACGAACTTTCAAAATATCATAACTTTTGACTCGTTTGGAGTTAAAAGCTCTATCTTTTACCGAAACGAGCGTCTCGACGACCACTACAACTATATCCTACAATCACAACCTGGACCAAAAATTAAAACCACGAAAATAGCCCTAAACAATCTGTTTGAAAACGACTCATTCAAAATCACCTTTCTACTTGTTTTCAATCCCTCCAAACATCACCTAAACCTATATCAACCTCTTGTAATCATTCCTAATCTCCCCAAACAGACTATATCATCAAGAACATCAACCTTCATCAAAACCCAAGTCCTAAATCATACATGCAATATAATTAAACAATTTAAAAACACTAAAAACACCATTTTAAACACAAACCCACCAACAAAATCATCAAACACCATGAACACCCAAAAACCCCCAAAAATTCGTGGGTTTTGGGGCTGTATAAAACAAAAATCATAGATTCCCATCTTGTTTTATGGGTTTATTAACATTTCCCAATCACCAATTAAACAAATTAATGATTTAATTACATCAAAACATGTTTTTGAAAAACCTTTGATTCTTGGAAAATTAATGTTAATGCATGTTGTTAAAAACTATATCAAAACACTTACAATGATTAATTAGAAGGTGGTCTTTGATTGGTTTCTTCCAAAACCCAAAAAAAAAATGGATGTGGTGGTGGTGTTTGTGGTGGCCGACGGCCAAAGAAGAGAGGAAAGGGAGAAGTGGAAAATTTTTGAAATGATTTTTTTTTGTGAAATGTGTTTTCCCTTCCTTCTTTTTGTAAATTATTGAGGGACCTTTCTTGCAATTTTGGCTATCTTTTGGCCTTAGTGGCAAATCTATTTTTAAAGAGCGGGATTATGACGAGTAGTCGGTTTTGAAAATTTACGGGAGTCGGGGGTCGTCCCGAACACTCGAAAATACTTTTAAATGGTTCAAACGCACACAAAATGAATATACACATGATTCCGACTCGACTTAACACGTAATAAAAATAAAATCTCGAAAAACTCAAATATCGATCAATCGATAATAAAAGGTAAATTTTGGGCATCCGTCGGTATTGTAGTCGTTATCGGTTCTTCTTAAATCGTCAAATGTTAAATTATGAACGTAAACGTTGGTTTCAACTTAAACCGTCAAATAAATCCACGATAAAAATTCTTAAAAATTTCAAAAATATACGTAAAATAGGATTAAATAAATGACGTTGGGCTCGGGATATCACATCCACAAGTGAGCCACAACTTAAGAGAGATGCTCATACTGAACAGCTCTTGAGACAATAACTTAGCATCATACGGCACTTTCACGGGTCTTACAGTTGGCTTGTGCACATGGTCAAATAATAACTAAATATATGGTCTATCTTAATATGCTTGGTTTCACACGAACTAAAGATAGTGAGTGGTCCATGGCTGCGTATATTATTTGACTTATGAAACACTGATGAAGCATGTCACGTGGGGAGTAGCTAAGAGCAAGGAGTTTGTACTCATTAATTTATCTTGGTTATTACACTTTATCATATAAGAAAGGGACGTGATTTGATACAGCAAGATATATACAGAATTTGCGGATCACGATTTAAACAGATGTGGAGTTGTAGTTTTCATGCATATTTAGCAATTTTATTATGGTAAGGAGATATTGCTATTTTATAGGAATTATTCTCCTTATCAAACATAAGCTGGAGACATGTTGAAAAAGAGACGTGACTGCAAAGTAAGTTACTGTTTTTCAGGATATTATTATGGGATATGATTGTGTTTGAAACAGTCGAGTATATTGCATGGACATTGGGCTGGTTTTTAAGAACTATGGTTACTTCCATGTATAATTGATACGTAGAACATATGGGCTGAATGTACAAGTTTGTGGGTAATATTTTTGCTACTGAATTCTAGCCGCTGACATGTGTTTCCTAGTCGTTGACAAGTATTGAATGGACGCTGACAAAATAAGTCAACGCTGACAGCGTTGACATTGTTGTCCGATATATGAGAATTCAAACGCTGACATGTATTGTCAGATATCGGACAATACATCTGATGAGGATCTTGGATAAAGAAGATATTGGACAACACAAGAATTGCTGCTGTTTGACAAAATTGATACGTTTTGAGCATACAAAAAGGAGGATTATACACACGAAGGTACATGGAATCTCCGTTTTAATTTAGAATATCATGTTGATATTTATGGCTCGGATATTTTTAAAAGGAATTAATGATCTTAAAGGGAGTTAGCAACTATTCGTGAGAATTTGATGGATATTTTAAACTATGTAATCGGGATAGCCTTGTGAAAGAGTTATCCATCAGGATACTTTTACATATGGTATGAAGATGTTATTTCATTAAATTTGTCATGAAGAGGTGTTGGCTTAAGGGGAAGAATTCTTATGGTAAGTTTGATGATTGAAGAAGATTTTCGCGAGTTTGTGTTTTATCATATTGTTAAGTTGTGGACGACAACCATTGACTTAAAAATAACTTGTTCGTGCTTACATGATTGGTGACGAAGACTTGTCATAACACTTGAAGGAGTTACATTATCGTGCTCAGTGTCTCACAAAGGATGAGAATATTGACAAGAGATCGAGGTCTGCTTATAATGCTAAAGGTATAAGTTCTTTATCACGTGGATAGTACAAGACATGGAACACAAGGTTGGGTTATTCTTCTTCTACATCAAAAATATTATATTAATTGTTCTTCAAGATCATTACATAGAGCTACATTTGGAGAATCTTCAAGGATTGCATACATTGTTTACTTCCTGTTGATGTGACAAAAAGGGGAAGAAATACGTGCTACACTTGAGGGGAAGCAACTTGAAGATCATGTACAACTTACAAGAGATACACATAGAGTTTTTCCACTATCAACTAGGGGAAAATTGTTGGGTCAAAAAGTTGATGTGGCAGAAACTCAAAAACGAAGAAAACATGAAGTTATTGTCTAAGCGTTGTCAAGACCAATTTAGGCGTTGACAAGAGTTAATCCAGTGTTGTTGGCTCAAGAGTTGTTGTGTGCAATTCAAGAGTTGTTACATGCAATTCAAGAGTTGACAGAATTGTAGACAAGAAGCTTTTAGAAGATTCTATTTGGATATATATGCAGGAGATATTCTGTATATAGTTATTTAAATAGAAGATTTACATGTTTATTTAGTCTTATCTCTTGTAAACCCTAATCCTTACACTATAAAAGGAACCAAGGGTTATTAGGTTTTTCATATAACTTTCATATACAATGTAAACCTAAAGTGTGTGTCGACTAGGTGTGGGATTCAATGTACACACACCTAGTGGTTGTTGATTATCAATATAATTAGCAATCCTATTGTTTTAATTCATGTTATTGTGCCCTAAACACCTTGTTAATGATTGTTGTTCTAATTCCGCTTTGATTATCTAATCATATGAACAATGATCATTCCTAGTAGCTTCAAAGATCCGGAAACCAAGGTTTCCACATCTTTTCCATTGGATTTACTTGTAATTTTCCCCATCATAAAAACTTTGGCATCATTCCTGACTCTTAAGATTAATTCACCTTCAGCAACATCGATTAAAGTTTTTCCGGTCCTCAGGAATGGCCGTCCAAGTATTAACGGAATATGAGGGTCCATTTCATAATCAACAACAACAAAATCGACCGAAAAAGTGAAGGTACCAACTTTAATAAATACATCTACGGCAATAACAACGGGGTAAGCGAGAGATCGATTTGCTAGCTCAAGAGTCATCTTTGTTGGTGTAAGGTCGGGTAATGATAGCTTTTTCAAAACACTTAATGACATCAAATTAATACTTTCCCCGAGATCGGCTAAGGCAGTAAATTCTTCGGTTTGGTTAAAAGTACATGGTAGCACAAAACGACCGGGATCTCCATGTTTTTCTGGAAGTTCTTTAAGAATGACTTCAGAACAGTTTTCATTTAAGCGTGTGTTGACAAACTCAGCCATTTTTTCCTTCTTACTAAGCAATTCCTTGAATGCTTTGACAAATTTCGGCATTTGGACAAGTGCTTCAACAAGGCTAATGTTGAATTTCATTTGAGAGATCATCTTCAAATAGGAAGTAACTTGAGAATCCTCCTTAGTAAGCAATTTGCACTTGTCTAACCGAGAAGGATAAGAGATGTTGGGTTTAGATGGTGTAGGTGTAGCAGGTAAAGGTTGAGATGTTGAAGGTTGAGAAGTAGAAGGTTTAGAGGTGGTAGGTGGGGTTGGTGAAGGGTTGTTCTTAGGTACTTCTTCATTAAGAGGTGGAGAAAGTAATGGAGAACTAGTACTAGGCGTGGAAGTAGGAGGAATAAATGGAGGTGAAGGAGGTGTAGATGGAGTAAATTGAGGAGGGATAGAAGGTCCTACTAGAGTTGCTCCACTGCGTGTAGTAATAGAACTCACATTAGCTCTAGGGTTTGTTTCGGTGGTAGAAGGAAGAGCACCTTGTAGGCGAAGGGTTTGTAACATTTGACCGAATTTCCTATCCGTGGACTCTTGCATTTGTCTGGTAGATTCTTGCATTGCTTGCATTATTTTCTCATGTTCATTCAATTTTTGTAGAACTAAGTCTATTGGCGTATGAGGTAAATTGAATCCTTGTCGTTGAAAACCTTGTCTTGGGTATTGGTTATAAGGTGGAAAACCTTGAGGATTGAAACCTTGGTTTGGAAAGCCTTGATTTTGCATGTGATAGTTTCCCTGATTTGCATTTGAGCCCCTCACATTGGCATTTTGTGGAACATTTGCTCTTGGTGGCCCTTGGTTGTTTTGGTTGGGTGGGGGTGGTCTTTGTTGAAAGCCGGGTGGAGCCAAGTAATTCGTCGAGTTGTAAGACAAGTGATTCACATCGACATTAGGCTTGAAATAAACTCTCTCGGTGTTGTTGTAAGCATACACTTCCCCGTGAGATTGATCATAAGCTTTATCACAATTAGCATAAGAGTGTGGCCCACCATAAGTTTCACAAGTTATATTAAGAGCATTGTTGTTTTTGGCATTATTAGCGGTTTGTAAAGCATGTGCTTCAACAACCAAAGTAAGCTTATCAATTCTCTTGTCGGTGTCACTAGTACTAGCACTAGCCACATTAGCCCGAACACTCTTAGTTTGCACTCTAGACTAATTCTCAATAATATCCCACGCAACATTAGAAGACTTAACCAAAATGTTACCCCCCCCCCCCCCCCCCCCCCCGAGGCACTATTTAGTGAATCATGGTCATTCATGCTTAAACCATTGTAAAAAGTATTAATTTGATGCACCTTTTGTAAAACCATGTTGTGGACACTTTCTTAAAAGTTCCTTAAAACGGTCCCAACATTCACTAAATGTCTCACCGTACTTTTGTTCAAAGTTAATGATTTCATTCTGCAAAGCGGTAGTACGTGAGGGTGGGAAAAAGTAGTTGATGAATTTGGTCTCTAAATCCGACCATGTAAGAATACTTTGTGGCGGTTCCTTTGCAAGCCAATGTCGGGCTTGTCCCTCTAAGGAGAAAGGAAAAAGTTGCAAGCGAATTACCTCTTGTGTAACCCCATTATACTTGACCGCATTAGTGAGTTAAAGGAACCTTTTGATATGGTCATGAGGATCATCAAGTGTACGCCCCAAGAATGGTTGAGCATAGACCATTTGAATGAAGCCGGATTTGAGCTCAAAGTTGTTGGCTCCAATCTCGGGTATGACAATAGCATCGGTGTTGCCCTCTACGTGCGATTGCAAAAGCTCGATCATTGGTCGATTGTCCATGGTGACAATAGGTTGAGTTTCGACTTCGGTTTGAGTTGCTTTCTTCTTACGAGCACGGGTACGCATACACACCTACAAAAGGAAAAGAATGATAGACAAGAATATTTTTTGTTTTTTTTATGTTTTTCTATTTTTTTGGATTTTTGAAAATTTTATATTTTTTAGGATTTTTTTGAAAATTTTTAAGCAAGAAAAGTAACGTTAAAAAATGAACGGATCCCAAAATCCAACGCGTCTCTCACAGAAAACCGTTAATCTTCACGAAAAGAGCCAGCAGCGGCGCCATTTTAATAACTGAATTTTATTAGGTTAAAAGTTATTGTTCTTGATTCGATTCGAATTGACTATTAGTTAAACGTGCGACTCAGTCGTCTTTTGATGAAAAGAAATATATATTTATCGTTGTTTAAAATGAAATTGCAAAACTTTAAAATAAATAATTGAGTAAATAAAGCTAAAAGTAATTAAAAAGTGAACGATGAAAAATTAAGACTTTTAAAAGTAATTAAATGAAAGACGAGAAATTAAAGCTTGACGAAAAGTAAATTTCACAATTTAGCAAAAATGAAAACTTAAAATAACTTTAAGGTAAGACAATATTAAAATGACATTTAAGAAAAATGGCGGGAAAAATAAAGTTTTAAAATAAAACTGAAAACTAAAACAATACATAAGTAGGAAAACATTAATACCTGACCTAGTTCGAAATGTATGTGCTTAACATAATTCGGAATCAATAATTATGACCTAGTTCGGAATCCAAACAATGGAGTTAATTCGGAATCTATGATCTAGACACAATTCAGAATTCGTATGGTGTACACAAGTCTGAATGTTAATATTGAACCTAGTTCGGAATGTGCAAAACCTTAACCTAATTCGGGAAATACAAACAAAGAACTAATTCGGAATAAGTGTCATGATCAACCTAACTCGGAATCTTGACAACCCACTTAATTCAGAATAGGCTCGTTCACACGTAATTCGGAATAATGATTATGGAAGCAGTTTGGAATCCAGTATTCACATGTAATTCGGAATGAGAAGGTGTCAAACCTAATTAGGGAAATAAGATATGCACACAGTTCGGGAAATGAAAGTCTAGACGTAATTCGGGAAGAGTAATTCTTACCTAATTCGGGAAAAACATCAAGTACACAATTCGGATTAAAATGATACTCAACCTAGTTAGGGAAACTAGGGTTTTAAAATATTCCGAACTAAAAACAAAATAAGCAAAATGAAAATTAAGCTAAAACCAAATAAGCACTTATCTAAAAGTTTAACCAAAACAAGTTTAAGAAAAAGCAAATAAGCCAAAATTTAAAAACTTTTAAAAATACTAAATAATAAAAATATTTAAAATCAACTTTTTATAAAATAACTTTTTAAAACATTTAATTAAAATTAAACAAACACACAATAAGCTATAAAATCAATAAGCCAACACAATCAAACACATAAAAACATAACAAACAATCAAATAAGCATGACAATAAGCAAATAAGCATAAAGATTAATCAAAACAAGAAAGGTAGAATGAGAGATTAATTAAAGACTTGATTAAAATTAAAGATTCAACAACACAAAATTAAAACTTACTTGAAATTAAAGACAATGAATTAAAATGACAATATGAAAGTGCATGAAAGTAAATGGAAAGACTAAGTTGTCAATTTAGCTAACACCTCCTAATGACACATTAGTAGGGTATTTATAGGGAGATTAACATGTATTGATCTTTTCTTCCTTTTCTCGTCTTTTCGTCTTTATAAGTTCTTCGACTCTCTCAACTTTGTCTCGGGATAAATTGAACTAGACTTATAATTTCTTCTTTATTAGACTTGAGTTCTTCGACTTCATTAAACTTCCGTCTTTAGACTTTTTCTTCGATAAATCTTCAGAATAGGCCTTGGACTCCGTTCTTTTTGCACTCTTGATCTTTTGACTTCGTCTTTTGTCTTTTTCTTCGATAATAGCCCGTGAAAGACCGTGTTTTCTTCCCTTTTCACATTTTGATCCTAAATCACAACAAAAACACAAACCACGCATAATTCCGACATTTACGACATAAAATACATGTTGTGGCTTTGTTATTATTATAATTAAGTGGTAAAAGAATAAGAGTTTTCACACTTATTAAACACTAACACGAATAACCCATAATTCAACAATCAAAATCAACCCAAGCACCCTTAGTTGTGGTGTATAGCCGGCGGCAAGGAGAAGAGACAAAAAAGCTAGGGTTTTTATTCTTTTAAGAATTTTATGTGAATGAAACTCTGTGTTTTCCTTTTTCTTAATTTAGTTAAAAATCAAGTTGGGCTGGGCCCTTCTCCCTTTCTTGTCCGCGGCTACATAAGGCACAAGGGGGTTTCTCGGGCTTTGTTCATGTTTAATACTTTACGTGTTCGTTTGCTAATAAATTCGTGTTAGTTCGTGGTTAATGGTTCGTGTTATAAATAATACTTGTACGTAATTAATATTTATCGTGAAAAAATAAATATACGTAGTTCACATGTTCGTAATCATATGCTTGTGATTATAATTATTATGATTAATAATTATCGTGTATTAATACGTACTTAATAATTATCGTGTACTAACACGTACGTAGTTTCTGAATTTAATATTTGTGACACGTGTTCATGATACAAAAGGAAAGTTTTAATTGGTTCATATGCTTACGTAATGTACTATTAATGGCATTTAGATGCGGGTTTTACAGTTTGGGTCATGGAAAGAAAAATATACGGCTGAGCTATACGCTTATTGAACGAATATATGACAATGATATGGATGGCATAACATAAGTAAGCTATGAAATGAAAGTAAAGTGCAGCGGAATAATATATGTCCTGGAAAACCTGGTGTAAGTTTATAAACTGGTTTCATATTCTGAAAATACTTATGTTTATTTTATACTGAAAATTGTATTTTAAATATGCCCAAGAGCCCATATAGGTCATGTTATATCAACGCACATGAATATTTAAAGGGGTGACCTCATCATGCAATTAGAGGGTCTGCCTCTAATCATGACAAGATGAGTGGAGGGATCCACTCTTGTAATGGATGCAAGGCACACACCGTAGTTACCATGAAATCTTACTACTTGTCCTAGGATGCACCCATTCGCCCCACATGATAATTATAACAAAGGCCAAATACTGTAAAGGGACGCTACGAGCAATCACTCTCACCGCTGGAGAGTCATAACACCGGTGCCTCCAGTGCTATGGTTATGGAACCCCCATAACTAGGTGAAACTGGCATGCATGTATATAGCTTAGGCAATCTAAAATAATCATAAGATATACTGATGTGTTTAAGACACTTAACTACGGGGGAAAAGAGATGGATGTGAATGGGGAATCCTAATATAGGAAGAAAGATGTCCTTATTGAAGGACGGAATATCCGTACCTTATGTCCAGTAAATGAAGACGAAAACGAACGCAAAAGATCACTACGACTTGACAATAGCTACATAATAAAGTGACATAAATAAGTGTCGGTTTTACTTATACATACTTGTTATTTAGTTTACTTGATGTGTTCATACTTATTATACTTGTTCTTGTCTTGTCTTATTATTTCATGTTTAAATCATGTGTTTCTTATAGTTTCATGTGTTTTAGATTCATATACTTAATGCTTATGTGTTATAGTACTTGTTATAACATAATGAGTAACTTTCTAAAAATAGCAGGTTTCTATATAGTAACTTTCTAAAAATAGAAAGTTTCCTTAAATAGTAAGTTTCCATATTTAGTATGTTTCTATAAATAGCATGTTACCATATTTAGTGTGTTTCCATATTTATCATGGTGCCATAATTAGTATAATTCCATAATTAACATATTTTCATAATTAATCGTATGCTTATTAAATAGTTAAATGATATAACATATAGTTTAATAAGCATATATTATGTCATGTATAATTATATTGTAAAGTTTAATAATAATAAATACTTAGACTTAACATATTATTATTAATTAATAATTTTATTCATGTTATCATAAGTTATTATTAATTAATAATATTACATGTTTCATGTAATTAAACTTTACCTTAAAACATATTAATTAATTAAACTAAGTTTTAATTAATTAAATTAGTGTACATGAATAATTAATTTATTAATTATTTTAACATAAGTTTACAAACAATCATAACATGATTTTATTTAAATAAAAACATAACCTAAGTCTTATTTTAATTGAACCATAAATTAATTAATAAAATTAATTAATAAAAACATAACATAAATTATTTTTCATAAATGGTTTAATTACATGTCTTGTAAAAATTACCCAGTACCCGAGCCCAAAACCTGAGACCAAAAAACCGAGTACCACAACCCGACGGCTGTGGTCCCCGTTGCCGTGCCTCTTCCGAACCAACAGCTTACCACCGAGAGCCAAGGGCTCTTGGTTTGATGTTGTTGCCCGAACCAAATCAACCCCGGCTTGCTCCGGGTTCCCTTTTTCCTGCGCTGAGACACACCAAGCCCCACAGGGGTCTCGGTTCCCTGCTGTCCGAAAGTCACAACCCCCGAATGGGGTTGTGGTGCTGCGTCTTGGCCAAAGACAACCAACACCGACCCGAAGGGGTTGCGGCTGTTGGTAACCGAACACCACCGAGACCAAAACCCGGTCTAGGTTCGCGTGTAACCTAAACAAACAAATATAATTACCCCGATCCCGTGTTTAATCTTTTATATTACATGTTTCTATGCTTGTTCTTAATGATCTATAATAAATAAAAATAAATAAAAAGATTAAAGATCAAGGGATATCGTATGCGTGAAAAGGTTTAAGACACGAACACAATACCGTGATAATTAATGATCCAAAAACAACGAATCTTCCTTGTGGATGTGCTATGTGTCGCGGCTAAGAGACAAAGAAAAGGGAGGCTAGGGTTTTGATATTTTTCCTATAAAACTCTATTATGAAAATCCTCCTGGTGTTTTTGTTATTAGTAAAGTGGGTATGGGTCAAGCCCATTCTTCTTCCATTTCTTTTCTAGCCGAAACCCACAAACACCCCTATAGTTTTCATACTTTTTTTTCGTACTTAAATATTTACCGCGTGAGCTTGTGTTTAATTATCATGTTATTGTTTCTTGAATCTTTCTTAATCTTATACGTGAATTCTTATCGTGCATTTATATTCGTTTTCACATACATAATATTTATGATAATTAATTAATATACATAATGTTCGTATTAAATACTCATGATTCATACCGTATATTAATTAATTAAAAGTTTAATTTTAACCGTAATTTCAAACATTTAATGATCTTAGGGTTTTTAAAGCGGGTTTTACAGTTACTCCTGAAGATAGTCATCTTAACCTTCTTGGTCTTGTCAGTTACGTAAGTATGCATCCTTAAGCTTATTTCTCTTAGCTTCAATCTCTACAAGCTTTCTCTTTTGGGCTTCCTTCTGTGTTGAGGTCATTTGTTTCAGAGTTTCTCTACTTTTAAGCTCAGCCTGTTTGAGATCTGCAAGCCTCTTTTGTTAAGCAATTTGAGCTTGGTCCTCATCCAAGGTCATAGGGTTTTCACTAGCGCTTCTAAACTTTTGGAGCTCAGAGAGTTTAGTAGAAGATCATTCTTCTACTTGGAGAGATCTTAACTTCATGATTTGTTCTAATTCATTGAAAATTGCTTTACCCTTATCTTTGGAGATATCATGAAGAGGTGATGGGGGAAAATGATGTTCAGATGATTTGAAGAGATGAGCAGCGATGTTCTCAAATTCTGCATTTGTCGTTGATCTTAGAGGCGTGGGTTGGGGAATCTCATGGTTGTGACTTTTAGCTTCTTAGAAGGATGTTCAGTTGACTCATCATTGAGCTCCCCCTTAGATCCTTCACCAGAGTCAGATGAAACAATAGGGTCTCTGGTGCGCATAGATAGTTTTGGGAATCTATGTACCTGTATTTGGTAATTCGTCAGATGATGTAGATTTCTCCCCCTCAAGTGTAGCATCAACATGAGCTATAACTGAATCCATCATCTGGATGAATTTGGAGACTAACTCCACTAATTCAACAAAATCCTAAGACATTTGTAAGAGAGTTACAAACAAATGGCTTATAAGACCAATTTCAGGAAACTTTAAATTTGTAATCTTTTCTAGTAGCTCTATATTTTTCATTACGTGCCTGGTGTAGTCTTGATATCTATCAAAGACTTTGGATAGTTCTGCTTTGATCGAGTGTCTGGAAGTTTTCTTTAGAGATGTTTCCAAGATGGTAATTCTTTTAGGTTCAGCTTTACGGAGGTCCACAAACTCATTGTGCACAAAGTTGCAATCCTTTGTCAATTCCCCTTATAGCAACTTCTTTAATCGAGAAGAGGAATGAGACCTAGTAGCTTTGGATAGTGCTTCAACATTATCTTTCACAGCGGAAGCTAAAGCAGCAAAGAGGTGTTGATCAAAGCAATGGTTCAGAGTACCTGGAAGTTTAGTTGTTAGAGCTTCACCCAACAACTGTGTAAGTAGGGACCTAAGAGTCGTTTCAAGTGTCTTGGACACTGAATTTCCAGATTATTGCTTAGGTTCATTGTAGTATTGGAGATGGCCTGTAGCTCAGATAAGATAGCGTCTTGTTTAACCTATTGCTTGGAAGAGCTAAGGTCACCTCTTTTCACCAGAGTTCCTCAGCACCTATTCCTGAACAATAGTCATAGAAGGAAAGGGAATGGGATAGCCTAGTGCCGTGTCTAGAGCTTCATGGCTGCAAGCTCCTGAACACTCTGCATTGTCAGAAAGGAAATGGGTGTGGCTTGTTGTAAAACCCAAAAATCTGGTTTGTATATTATTTATTCCTTTTGAAAATAACCTAAGTTTAAATAATATGCATTTGATATTAAAACCTAGGGTTATAATTATTTGTATATTAATTTTTAACAAAAATATATACGAATCTTAAATGAAACGTTCACACCTTTTCGCTATGTGTGACGTACTATTTTACGATATGATTTATATTTAGAGGACGATATTATTTTATTTTATTTTTAACGGTGGTGGAATTATAATACCCTGACAATAACTTAACCACTTATATATGTATTAGTAAGTTGAGATGAAAATAATACCTATAAATGTTTTATTCTAATATTTTGAAATAATTAAGATTGTTATGCAAACCAATTATGTAAATATTAGTATTTAGAAGTACATCAATTTTGTTTTAGGGAAGTAATAATTAAATCACTAAGTAAACGATTTCTTTATGAATAAAATATTAATGGGCTTTACCTCTACGAGTTAGTTACGAAAGAAAGAAAGGATAAATCCCAACTGTTTTGGAAATATGATCATATGAATAAATCAATCATAAATAACACCATATGATTCGGGATCGGGATTTTTATTTCAATATACCTAACGATAATTTAATCAAGTATTATCACAAGTATCATTTTAAACTATAAAATAAAAATATATCTCAAATCTTATAAAAAATTAAGAAGTTGACTACTACGTGTAATTTATAACCTATTGGAATTCACTAATGGACTAAGCATTTAAATTTTTTCTAGGATTAAATGATTTGCTTTCGCTTCGAGTTTTATCTCTTACGTCGAATAAATATAATCTATTCCCCTATTTCTATAAACACAATTCCTTGCACAACAAATTTACTATCTAAACCAAAATAAGTTCTGACGTTGCAAATAAACCTTGGCATTCGAGCGATTATCTAGTTTGAGTACGGTTCATGCCGAAGTGATTCAGAGTCTACTCGGGTTGGTTATATTGTTCGGGTTTGATCTGCGAGTGGTTATTTGTTGTGGTTTCATTTCAGTTCGGGTTGGTCTGCTAGAGGTTCGAGTTCACGCATGGGATTTATCGAGTTTCCATCAGACTATGTTGGGCTTGTGAACGAGTGTGGTATGGTTCTCGTTTAATTGGGTTTCTACTGGTTCTAGTTTGTTTGTTGGCGGGTTTCGATGATAATTGTGTCCGCTCGTGCTCGAGGTTGATCGCAACTCTCGATTTTGTAGGCGCGTCTCATAATCAAGTGTGGCGTGTTCGGCTTGTCGTCCGTGCTCTCATTCACTATGATTTGTTCTCGTTTTGTCGAAGGTAATTCATAAACCATAACATTGATCGCGTATGTTATCTATAATCATCATAATTGAGCTTAATGAAGCAGCTAATAATAAACAAAATATTTAGCTCAGTATGAAACTAACGCTCTGTTCTCGAGTTATTTTTTTAAAGAAAAGGAGGGAACGGGACAGGAAGGTAGAGAATGGGAACAGATTATAAGAAAAGTTGTCATTTAAATATTATGTTCTTGAGTCACAAGAAAAGGAAATGAAAGGAAAGGCAATATTTACAAATGTACCCTTTTAATAGATGAACACATGAAACATAAATCAAGAAGATCAGAAACTTCTTTTTTTCCAATTAATCAAAACCTACAATTGAAAAACATTGTTGATACAAAAGTTGGGTGATCCTTGCTAGACCCGAATTAGGCTTAATTCGGGTTGGCTGGACTCCGGCTCCTGCACCATGTGAATCATCTGGTTGGGATCCTACAAACTAAACAACACGCGTTAGGCTTACCGTGGGAATGTTTCCCGCGATTAGAATCCAGCGTGAGAGTAAGTAATCGGTTAAGGTTAAGAATCGGATGTGAGGTTTAGAGTATGGAGAATATAATACCTTTGTGGAACCCTTGGGGGTTCCTTATATAGGCAGTGAAACCCTAATCGGCTTTCACTGATACTTCGGCCCCAAGGAAAGGATAATCACCAGATTTAGATTGATTGTTATCTTCTAATTATGGTGAGTGAATATCCTCCCCTTTGGGACAAATCCTAATCACAGTAGGAGTATGATTCTGTCTAACCCTGCACCGGGCACGCTGGGTCGTGGGCTGCACACGTGTGTGCGGTTATTGTTCATCCAAGCCCATAAGCGTAAATAACATTATTCCCACCCATTCGTGATGGGCCGGATACGGGTAGTACCCGTGGGCCGGGTTCATGACCCGGCTGGGGACTATACGTCATCATGTCCCCCTAGTCTAGTTGTTAGAGCCGTAGGCGTAACCTCTAGACTATCAAGAAACTCCCCGGACGTACCAAGAAAGATCCTTTAGGGAATGATAAATTTATCAAAAATTCGTTTTGGCCGCACGTGGCTGCCTGATTTAGGAATTTATTCCAATGGTACCTCAGTCGCACATGACGACCGAGACGAATTAAATGTAGCATTGAATTTGGTCTTACGTAAGACCGCATATCCCGACACAATTGACTGTTCACCTGCCAATTGACTGACAAAGTGCAAACAGTCAGAACCTCGAACGGCGTAAACTACTGAGTCAAAAGTGACCCGTGGATCCCACCTGACCTTTCACTTGCCACTTACACCCTAACCACACGATTGAGGATAGTGGCAAACACGTGTCATGCATCCAACAGACCATGACTCACAAGGCAACCGTATAAATAAGTTACCCCTATGGCTGTGTATAACACACAGTCTTTTTCTTCATTTCTGCCATTAAAGCTTTCCTCATTAGCACCACTTTCTCGCGCACGGATCCCTTCCTTCGCAGGTTAGTATACCACGCCCTTAACTTTTTTAATTTAGTAATGGCCCAAAGAAAGAACCCCTCCATTGGATCCGTGCTCAATGTAATGACCCAGGATCAATTAGATCACATTTGTACTGATTACTTCATTCCCAGCAACCTACACCCCTCTCTCCCTGGTGCAGGGGACCTCATAACTGAGGCTCCTCAGGGAAATATTGGCCTATATACTCGCTTTTTTGATTCGGCCAACTACCGCATTCCTTTCACCCGTTTCCGTGTAGATCTCTTAGGATATTATGATGTACATATTAGCTAACTACACTGTATAGGCGCATGCAAGGTCAGCCAGTTTGAAATCCTGTGTCACGCTAGAAGAATCCCTCCAACCGTAGAACTATTTCGGCTATTTTACACTCCTAGTTTAGTAAATGGTTTGCTATCCTTTAAGAAACGATCTCCAAACAGCCCCACGTCCCATAATAAGGCCATGGACTCACTGAAAAACTGGTACGACCATTACTTTTTCATTGACTCAATAGTGTGGCCGACCGATTATGTCTTCAAACATAGGTTATCTCCTGACCCTCCTCCGCACGCCAGTACATATAACCCGAGCCCAAAATGGTTTAATTACATGTCTTGTAAAAATTACCCAGTACCCGAGCCCAAAACCTGAGACCAAAAAACTGAGTACCACAACCCGACGGCTGTGGTCCCCGTTGCCGTGCCATTTCCGAACCAACAGCTTACCACCGAGAGCCAAGGGCTCTTGGTTTGATGTTGTTGCCCGAACCAAACCAACCCCGGCTTGCTCCGGGTTCCCTTTTTCCTGCGCTGAGACACACCAAGCCCCACAGGGGTCTCGGTTCCCTGCTGTCCGAAAGCCACAACCCCCGAATGGGGTTGTGGTGCTGCGTCTTGGCCAAAGACAACCAACGCCGACCCGAAGGGGTTGCGGCTGTTGGTAACCGAACACCACCGAGACCAAAACCCGGTCTAGGTTCGCGTGTAACCTAAACAAACAAATATAATTACCCCGATCCCGTGTTTAATCTTTTATATTACATGTTTCTATGCTTGTTCTTAATGATCTATAATAAAGAAAAATAAATAAAAAGATTAAAGATCAAGGGATATCGTATGCGTGAAAAGGTTTAAGACACGAACACAATACCGTGATAATTAATGATCCAAAAACAACGAATCTTCCTTGTGGATGTGCTATGTGTCGCGGCTAAGAGACAAAGAAAAGGGAGGCTAGGGTTTTGATATTTTTCCTGTAAAACTCTATTATGAAAATCCTCCTGGTGTTTTTGTTATTAGTAAAGTGGGTATGGGTCAAGCCCATTCTTCTTCCATTTCTTTTCTAGCCGAAACCCACAAACACCCCTATAGTTTTCATACTTTTTTTTCGTACTTAAATATTTACCGCGTGAGCTTGTGTTTAATTATCATGTTATTGTTTCTTGAATCTTTCTTAATCTTATACGTGAATTCTTATCGTGCATTTATATTCGTTTTCACATACATAATATTTATGATAATTAATTAATATACATAATGTTCGTATTAAATACTCATGATTCATACCGTATATTAATTAATTAAAAGTTTAATTTTAACCGTAATTTCAAACATTTAATGATCTTAGGGTTTTTAAAGCGGGTTTTACAGTTACTCCTGAAGATAGTCATCTTAACCTTCTTGGTCTTGTCAGTTACGTAAGTATGCATCCTTAAGCTTATTTCTCTTAGCTTCAATCTCTACAAGCTTTCTCTTTTGGGCTTCCTTCTGTGTTGAGGTCATTTGTTTCAGAGTTTCTCTACTTTTAAGCTCAGCCTGTTTGAGATCTGCAAGCCTCTTTTGTTAAGCAATTTGAGCTTGGTCCTCATCCAAGGTCATAGGGTTTTCACTAGCGCTTCTAAACTTTTGGAGCTCAGAGAGTTTAGTAGAAGATCATTCTTCTACTTGGAGAGATCTTAACTTCATGATTTGTTCTAATTCATTGAAAATTGCTTTACCCTTATCTTTGGAGATATCATGAAGAGGTGATGGGGGAAAATGATGTTCAGATGATTTGAAGAGATGAGCAGCGATGTTCTCAAATTCTGCATTTGTCGTTGATCTTAGAGGCGTGGGTTGGGGAATCTCATGGTTGTGACTTTTAGCTTCTTAGAAGGATGTTCAGTTGACTCATCATTGAGCTCCCCCTTAGATCCTTCACCAGAGTCAGATGAAACAATAGGGTCTCTGGTGCGCATAGATAGTTTTGGGAATCTATGTACCTGTATTTGGTAAGTCGTCAGATGATGTAGATTTCTCCCCCTCAAGTGTAGCATCAACATGAGCTATAACTGAATCCATCATCTGGATGAATTTGGAGACTAACTCCACTAATTCAACAAAATCCTAAGACATTTGTAAGAGAGTTACAAACAAATGGCTTATAAGACCAATTTCAGGAAACTTTAAATTTGTAATCTTTTCTAGTAGCTCTATATTTTTCATTACGTGCCTGGTGTAGTCTTGATATCTATCAAAGACTTTGGATGAGTGTCTGGAAGTTTTCTTTAGAGATGTTTCCAAGATGGTAATTCTTTTAGGTTCAGCTTTACGGAGGTCCACAAACTCATTGTGCACAAAGTTGCAATCCTTTGTCAATTCCCCTTATAGCAACTTCTTTAATCGAGAAGAGGAATGAGACCTAGTAGCTTTGGATAGTGCTTCAACATTATCTTTCACAGCGGAAGCTAAAGCAGCAAAGAGGTGTTGATCAAAGCAATGGTTCAGAGTACCTGGAAGTTTAGTTGTTAGAGCTTCACCCAACAACTGTGTAAGTAGGGACCTAAGAGTCGTTTCAAGTGTCTTGGACACTGAATTTCCAGATTATTGCTTAGGTTCATTGTAGTATTGGATATGGCCTGTAGCTCAGATAAGATAGCGTCTTGTTTAACCTATTGCTTGGAAGAGCTAAGGTCACCTCTTTTCACCAGAGTTCCTCAGCACCTATTCCTGAACAATAGTCATAGAAGGAAAGGGAATGGGATAGCCTAGTGCCGTGTCTAGAGCTTCATGGCTGCAAGCTCCTGAACACTCTGCATTGTCAGAAAGGAAATGGGTGTGGCTTGTTGTAAAACCCAAAAATCTGGTTTGTATATTATTTATTCCTTTTGAAAATAACCTAAGTTTAAATAATATGCATTTGATATTAAAACCTAGGGTTATAATTATTTGTATATTAATTTTTAACAAAAATATATACGAATCTTAAATGAAACGTTCACACCTTTTCGCTATGTGTGACGTACTATTTTACGATATGATTTATATTTAGAGGACGATATTATTTTATTTTATTTTTAACGGTGGTGGAATTATAATACCCTGACAATAACTTAACCACTTATATATGTATTAGTAAGTTGAGATGAAAATAATACCTATAAATGTTTTATTCTAATATTTTGAAATAATTAAGATTGTTATGCAAACCAATTATGTAAATATTAGTATTTAGAAGTACATCAATTTTGTTTTAGGGAAGTAATAATTAAATCACTAAGTAAACGATTTCTTTATGAATAAAATATTAATGGGCTTTACCTCTACGAGTTAGTTACGAAAGAAAGAAAGGATAAATCCCAACTGTTTTGGAAATATGCTCATATGAATAAATCAATCATAAATAACACCATATGATTCGGGATCGGGATTTTTATTTCAATATACCTAACGATAATTTAATCAAGTATTATCACAAGTATCATTTTAAACTATAAAATAAAAATATATCTCAAATCTTATAAAAAATTAAGAAGTTGACTACTACGTGTAATTTATAACCTATTGGAATTCACTAATGGACTAAGCATTTAAATTTTTTCTAGGATTAAATGATTTGCTTTCGCTTCGAGTTTTATCTCTTACGTCGAATAAATATAATCTATTCCCCTATTTATATAAACACAATTCCTTGCACAACAAATTTACTATCTAAACCAAAATAAGTTCTGACGTTGCAAATAAACCTTGGCATTCGAGCGATTATCTAGTTTGAGTACGGTTCATGCCGAAGTGATTCAGAGTCTACTCGGGTTGGTTATATTGTTCGGGTTTGATCTGCGAGTGGTTATTTGTTGTGGTTTCATTTCAGTTCGGGTTGGTCTGCTAGAGGTTCGAGTTCACGCATGGGATTTATCGAGTTTCCATCAGACTATGTTGGGCTTGTGAACGAGTGTGGTATGGTTCTCGTTTAATTGGGTTTCTACTGGTTCTAGTTTGTTTGTTGGCGGGTTTCGATGATAATTGTGTCCGCTCGTGCTCGAGGTTGATCGCAACTCTCGATTTTGTAGGCGCGTCTCATAATCAAGTGTGGCGTGTTCGGCTTGTCGTCCGTGCTCTCATTCACTATGATTTGTTCTCGTTTTGTCGAAGGTAATTCATAAACCATAACATTGATCGCGTATGTTATCTATAATCATCATAATTGAGCTTAATGAAGCAGCTAATAATAAACAAAATATTTAGCTCAGTATGAAACTAACGCTCTGTTCTCGAGTTATTTTTTTAAAGAAAAGGAGGGAACGGGACAGGAAGGTAGAGAATGGGAACAGATTATAAGAAAAGTTGTCATTTAAATATTATGTTCTTGAGTCACAAGAAAAGGAAATGAAAGGAAAGGCAATATTTACAAATGTACCCTTTTAATAGATGAACACATGAAACATAAATCAAGAAGATCAGAAACTTCTTTTTTTCCAATTAATCAAAACCTACAATTGAAAAACATTGTTGATACAAAAGTTGGGTGATCCTTGCTAGACCCGAATTAGGCTTAATTCGGGTTGGCTGGACTCCGGCTCCTGCACCATGTGAATCATCTGGTTGGGATCCTACAAACTAAACAACACGCGTTAGGCTTACCGTGGGAATGTTTCCCACGATTAGAATCCAGCGTGAGAGTAAGTAATCGGTTAAGGTTAAGAATCGGATGTGAGGTTTAGAGTATGGAGAATATAATACCTTTGTGGAACCCTTGGGGGTTCCTTATATAGGCAGTGAAATCCTAATCGGCTTTCACTGATACTTCGGCCCCAAGGAAAGGATAATCACCAGATTTAGATTGATTGTTATCTTCTAATTATGGTGAGTGAATATCCTCCCCTTTGGGACAAATCCTAATCACAGTAGGAGTATGATTCTGTCTAACCCTGCACCGGGCACGCTGGGTCGTGGGCTGCACACGTGTGTGCGGTTACTGTTCATCCAAGCCCATAAGCGTAAATAACATTATTCCCACCCATTCGTGATGGGCCGGATACGGGTAGTACCCGTGGGCCGGGTTCATGACCCGGTTGGGGACTATACGTCATCATGTCCCCCTAGTCTATTTGTTAGAGCCGTAGGCGTAACCTCTAGACTATCAAGAAACTCCCCGGACGTACCAAGAAAGATCCTTTAGGGAATGATAAATTTATCAAAAATTCGTTTTGGCCGCACGTGGCTGCCTGATTTAGGAATTTATTCCAATGGTACCTCAGTCGCACGTGACGACCGAGACGAATTAAATGTAGCATTGAATTTGGTCTTACGTAAGACCGCATATCCCGACACAATTGACTGTTCACCTGCCAATTGACTGACAAAGTGCAAACAGTCAGAACCTCGAACGGCGTAAACTACTGAGTCAAAAGTGACCCGTGGATCCCACCTGACCTTTCACTTGCCACTTACACCCTAACCACACGATTGAGGATAGTGGCAAACACGTGTCATGCATCCAACAGACCATGACTCACAAGGCAACCGTATAAATAAGTTACCCCTATGGCTGTGTATAACACACAGTCTTTTTCTTCATTTCTGCCATTAAAGCTTTCCTCATTAGCACCACTTTCTCGCGCACGGATCCCTTCCTTCGCAGGTTAGTATACCACGCCCTTAACTTTTTTAATTTAGTAATGGCCCAAAGAAAGAACCCCTCCATTGGATCCGTGCTCAATGTAATGACCCAGGATCAATTAGATCACTTTTGTACTGATTACTTCATTCCCAGCAACCTACACCCCTCTCTCCCTGGTGCAGGGGACCTCATAACTGAGGCTCCTCAGGGAAATATTGGCCTATATACTCGCTTTTTTGATTCGGCCAACTACCGCATTCCTTTCACCCGTTTCCGTGTAGATCTCTTAGGATATTATGATGTACATATTAGCTAACTAAACTGTATAGGCGCATGCAAGGTCAGCCAGTTTGAAATCCTGTGTCACGCTAGAAGAATCCCTCCAACCGTAGAACTATTTCGGCTATTTTACACTCCTAGTTTAGTAAATGGTTTGCTATCCTTTAAGAAACGATCTCCAAACAGCCCCACGTCCCATAATAAGGCCATGGACTCACTGAAAAACTAGTACGACCATTACTTTTTCATTGACTCAATAGTGTGGCCGGCCGATTATGTCTTCAAACATAGGTTATCTCCTGACCCTCCTCCGCACGCCAGTACATATAACCCCCAACATTCCCAAGAAATAGATAGGAATAGAACAGGGTTCCATAGAAACCTTCCCGAATCATTCCTCTATTTGCTAGGGATTAGCCGCAATTACTTC
Source organism: Glebionis coronaria (assembly GCA_025667525.1). Taxonomy (NCBI): domain Eukaryota; kingdom Viridiplantae; phylum Streptophyta; class Magnoliopsida; order Asterales; family Asteraceae; genus Glebionis; species Glebionis coronaria. The sequence continues at coordinate 480,157,928 of CM046874.1, forward strand.
GGCTCGTCCAACAGATATCCTGTGTTTTGGAGAAGACATGGTGAAGCTAGGCATAGCATCCTCACATAAAAGACGTACATACATTTATCTGCTATAACTAATATACTTCATTTATTTTGGAAGAAATGAACTTCTTTTGAATCCTGCGTCAAGGTGATCCAAAGTTTATACCAGAGGGATCCCGTCCCAGACGTGAGAGCGAGCTACCCCTCCTTGAGCACACCCAAAACGTGACAGTTGCCCTTGAAGCCGTACCGGATCCCCTTTCAGACGAAGAGGAAGCAACACTCCTGAGAACCTCCGTGGATTTCGACAACGAGGATGGTGATCACATGATGCTTGAAGATGAAGCCAGGCCCTCCTCGCCGCCTAAGACTGCTACCCCCGCACACGGGGAAGAGCAAGGTGACAACATTGACGAGGAGGAAATGCAACAAGTAGATGAAGAAGATGAAGAAGAAGCCCAGCCCGCCCTGAAGCTTACCCGCAGGAAGAACAAGCGGGTGAGAAGAGTTACCCAGGCTGAGGTTGGTGAACACAATGCCCCACCAAAAAAACTGCGTGAGGACCACCCCCGCTATCAATCTGTTGGGAGCACCACCCAAGCTTCCGAAACGGTGCGAGCCGCACCTGTGGATCCAATCGTGCCGTTGACCGGTGCCGAGCCCGTCACTCAAGTTCCCCCAACTACATCAGAACTAGAAGGGAATAACGTGTAAGTCTACCACTTTTATTTACTCAAAATATCCACGAACTAAGTGAGAGCTACGGTTTTCCTCAAACAATACTTGATACTTATTCCAATTGTGTGTTTGTAGGGATGAACATGCTGGTGCCGCACCTCCCCAGATGCACGGAAAGAGAAGGGGAAAGAGAAGGAGATGGAGAAAGAACTTGCGCTGCATACAGCCGCAACCAGATCCGGCCCTGCCTTGGAGGAGGGTACCCCCACATCTTCCTAACAAATCCCAATATCCGGCCCTCATCAGCAGTTTAACCCTCACTGGAAGATCACTACTGCATCAAGGATGAGAGAGGCCGAGGAGTGTCGTATCTTAATAAATGCATCCCCCTTGGGTTGGTACGAGATGTGAATGCACTAAACCATGCGGATCTGGTGGATGAATACAACGGCGCCTTGGTTCATCAGATGACCATAGGCACTTCTATGAGAGTAAGATTTGAAGCTGCTTTAGAGCATGTGGAGTCCCTGAAGAGGATGGCTGGTCGAAGAGAGAGGATGATTGAAGAAAATGAGGCCCATATTGCCACCCTCCAGTCCCAGCTTGCTACTGCCGAGGCGACTGTAAAAGAACAATCGGCCCATGCCAATGCTCATGACCAACATGTAGCCGAGCTCGAGACTAAACTTGAGGCTGCAATAGTCAAGGTATGTATCCGCACCGCATCACACCTATGCCATAATAGCAACCCTTCTAATACTTGATGTATCACATACAGGTTACCGCGGCAGAAGCTTCAGCTAAGTCCTCCTCCGACCAAGTATTCATACTCACAAAGAAGCTTGAGGACGCCCATGCGCTGATCTAGGGTGGGGAGAAACTAAAAGAGGAGCTTGCTCATGAGAGGGCCACGACCGAACAATTGAGGGAGGCTTCCACCCAAAAAGATGTGCTAGCGAATGCCCTTATCACTGAGCGTGACGACGTGCTATACCCCCAACTACTAGCAGCCATTGCCGGTCGTAGGTCGATGGTGGGTCACGGGACGCGTTTAGTCTTTACCAAGGTGTTGGAAGCCCCCGAATTTGTTCAGCACGGTCGTCATGAAGGAATGGTCATGGCCGCAGAGCTAATAAGGAAGAAGCAAAACTTCACAAAGCATGCCTTCTTCAACACCGAAGCTGTTGACAAGATGACTGCTTCTATGGCCGCAATGCGAGATCTCCACTACCCATTCTTGGCTGAGCTGGAAGCCACAAAAGATGCATCTAACATGGAGATTATGGAAAAACTAAGTCTTGGTGCATTTTCTCAGGATGAGGGACATTCCTGGGCTCCCTTCACTCCCTCACCCAGCCCCCTCACTCTTCCTATTTATGAAGATGTGACCAGAATCGTGGTTGGTGAACAGCCATTAAGCGAGGTGTTCGAGATGAATGCGGTTCAAGCGTTGGAGCGGAAGGAACGCGGTGAGATATTGTACTGTCTGGCTGGGGAGCAATGGGAGATAGGTAGGTTTCTCCCCCCATGTAGGGTGCTCCTTGATTTGTTATATCTTTTGGATAATTTGGTCTGTAACCTAAATATTCGTCCGTGGATGTCCACGACATTTACTGATGTGTAAATATTTGGCATAATATGTATAAGTTCGTGGTAGTCACGGCAATTTTGTTAATTTGGAAACTTGCTTATATTCTTTATTTAGATAGCATGTATCTGTGTCGCATGACGTGTCACGTCTTACCTAGAATAAGACCAAGTCTATATTTTACTAGACATGCGGCGTGCGTCTTTATCATGCAAAGCACTACGTGAGTGCAGCATATGGAAACTTATCACAACGTCTCGTGAGTAAGGTGTCTAGTAAGGATACATGATCCGCGTCACTAGGGTTGCATCCCTCTTATGTGACAAGTTGAATTATTAGGTTCACTTAATCCTCTTACCCCGCCTGGAGGCGTAGAGTACATGTACGGTTATTGAATGAATGCATATGAATGGCACATTATAATAATAACAACTAAATCCATATGACTAATATAATCTAAAGAATAAAAACAATTTGCACAAAAACGAGTCGTGGAGCTAGCTAGGCACCACGGCATTTTATTAGAACGTTTACGTTTTTTGTTTTAACAAGAATGGGAAATCCTAAAAACAAAAAGAACCAAGAAAAGAAAAAGAAACAAAACAAAGAGAACACATGGATCTTCATTAAAGCCAGATATAGCTAAGTGTCCATGTGGAAGCCGTAGCTTTCAAAGATAGCACCTTTTGAGATTGGAGATATTCCATGTGCGTTCCAGATCGCGGCCATCCATGTCACGTAACTTGTACGTGCCCCGTCTTAAGGCTTCCGTGACCTCATACGGTCCTTCCCACTTAGGGCCCAGCTTTCCTGTATTCTCTGCTCGACTTGCTTTGTTAGCACGGTAGACATAATCTCCCGGTCGAAAAGAAACACCTTTAACCTTGGCATCATAATAAGCCTTCATCCGAGCCTTGGACTTGGCCTCATTGATAGCCGCTATCTCCCTTTTCTCCTCCAACAAATCCAGATTGATTCGGAGTTGCTCGTCGTTTGTGATGACATTAACCTCACCCGTGCGGATGGTAGGCATTCCTATTTGTGCTGGTATAACAGCTTCAGTGCCGTAGGCCAATGCGAATGGGGTATCCCCGTTTGCTGTTTTGATCATAGTCCTATGTGCCCATAGAACATGTGGCAGTTCGTCCACCCATTTGGCACTTCGTTCCTCCAGGCGTGCCTTGATGCCTTCACCCAAGCTTCTATTTGCTCGCTCTACACGACCATTTATCTGTGGGTGTTTAACAGATGCGAAGCGCCGTTTGATATTCAATGTCGCGCACCAGTCCTTGAATGGATTATCCGCGAACTGCTTCCCGTTGTCCGAGATGATTTCTCCTGGTAAGCCAAAACGGCACACAATGTTCTCCCAAACAAACTTTTCAACTTGTTTGCCTGTGAGGGATTTGACTGCCTTGGCCTTTATCCAGCGTGTGAAGTAGTCCATCGCGACAATCAAGAACTTAACCCACCCCCCCCCCCCCCCCCCGCAGCTACGGGAACAGGTCCTGCAGTATCGATCCCCCACTTATAGAATGGCCATGGGGATGTAATGGGTGTAAGTTCCTGCTGCGGATAACGTGGTACTCGTCTGTGCACTTGGCAATCACTACACTTGTGAATCATGTCGCGTGCATCCCTATGCATAGTAGGCCAATAATATCCTGTGCGTAGGGCTCGGGCCACTACGGATCGCAGACCCGCGTGTATGCTGCATAACCCTTCATGTATCTCCCTGATCACATAAGTAGCCTGGCGTGGCCCAACACACCGCAACCACGACTACAAGAAAGAGCGCTTGTAAAGAATACCTTCTCGAAGCTCGAAGTGCTGCGACTTCCTTTTGATGCGTCGTGCCGCTTTTTCCTCGTCTGGAAGGGTTTCATTAGTCAAATAGTTGACGATCGGGGTCATCCATGTAGGTCCATCTTCCTCAACTATAGCTGCGACTTCCCCTTCTATTATAGACTTTTCCTTGAGTATTTCCACCAAGACTTGCTTGGATAAGTGGGCGAAACCTGTAGACGCGATCTTGCTAAGAGCGTCCGCCTTCTTGTTATCACCTCTTGGTACCTGCTTGATAGAAAACTTACTGAAAGCCATGATGAGTGACTTGACTTTCTCAAAATATCGAACCATGTTATCCTCCTTGGCTATGTACCCTCCTAGAATGTGGTTCGCGACAAGCTGTGAGTCCACGTAGGCCTCAAGGTTGCGGACTCCCATTCTAGCGGCGATTTTTAAACCCGCAATCAACGCTTCATATTCTGCCTCATTATTGGTGGCTGTGAACTCAAAGCGTAGGGCGTACGTAAACTCCATTCCTTTCGGATTCGTAAGGATGAGACCAGCTCCTGATCCATCCGTGCATGAAGATCCGTCCGTAAATAATACCCATGGTTCTGACGGAGTTTCCTCTCGTTGTACGATTGATCCCTCCTCATCTGGCTTCTCTATCAAGAAATCTGCCAAGATTTGGCCTTTAACAGCCGTCCTTGGTCTATACGATATGTTATGCTCTCCCAATAGAATGCTCCACTTCTGTAGCCTACCGACCACATCCGGTCTAGAGATTACTTGCTTTATAGGTTGATCCGTAATAACTACAATTGGGTGCGCCTGAAAGTATCGACGCAACCATTTCGTAGCAAACACTAATGCCAAAACTAATTTTTCCATGGAAGAATAATTCAACTCCGGACCTTGTAGTGTTCTACTTATGAAGTAGACCGGAGTTTGGACTGTGTCCCTATCCGTCATAAGTTCCGCGCTTATTGATCCATGTGTGGCTGATAGGTATATGATGAGCTCCTCCTTGGGCCGGGGAGCCACTAGCACGGGGAGAGATGCAAGGTGTTGTTTGAGTTGACCAAAGGCTTCCTCAGCTTCCTTTGTCCACCGGAAGTCTCCCTTCTTAATGCACTTCTTTAGTGTTTTGAATAGGGGGAGTGACTTCTCCGCGGACTTTGATAAGAACCTGTTTAGCCCGGCCAAATTCCCATTTAAGGATTGCACCTCTTTCCGTGTCTGAGGGGATGGTAATTGTATTACTGCGTCTGTCTTTTCCGGGCAAGGTTTGATTCCATTTGGATCAATCATATATCCAAGGAACATTCCTTCCGTTGCCCCAAACATGCATTTCTTTGGATTTAGCTTCATATTAATCCTCCTCAATGTGTCAAACGTCTCTTGGACGTCTCGGAGAAGTGCATCCTCCATATGAATTTTGATGACTAAATCATCAACATAGACCTCCAGGTTGCGGCCTATCTGTGAGTCGAAGGCTTTGTCAACAAGCCGCTGATATGTTGCCCCGACGTTCTTTAGTCCGAATGGCATTTTTGTATAACAGTATACGCCTTGACTAGTATGGAACGTCGTTTTCTCTGCGTCCTCTTCCGCCATCTGTATCTGGTGGTATCCTTTATATGCATCTAAGAAGCACTTAAAGGGATATCCACATAGGGATTCCTCCTTCCAGTCAATATCCGGTAACGGGTAGCAGTCCTGTGGGCAGGCTTTGTTCAGATCCGTGAAATCCACGCACATGCGCCAGCTTCTGTCATGCTTTTTTACCATGACAGGGTTGGATAACCAATCGTGGTAGTATACCTCGCGCATGATACCTGTGTCCACCAATTTCCGTACTTCATCCAATATTACTTGGCTGCGTTCGGGTGCCTGACCGCGCTTCTTTTGCTTAACGGGAGGATATCCCTGGTGGATCTAGAGCTTATGTTCTGCTATCGCATGCGGTACGCCCGTCATATGCTTGGGCTCCCATGCGAATACATCTAATATTGCTCTCAAGAGAGAGCACATGGCCCTCTTGCCGCTATCCGAGAGTCTTCCCCCTATGGATACCTCTTGTTCCGGGTAATCAGGATGTATGGCCACCTTCCAATTGGGAGGTGGTGATCCGTCCTTGGGGGGAATAGGTGGAATCAGTTTTGTCACGGCATGACACTTGGATGCTGGTATGATTGTGTTATAGATAGTGAGAATTCCTCTTTCCACAGGGAATTTGATCATCCCGTGTGACGTGGAGGGTACCGCTCGTATGGCCAGGATACCTGGTCTGCCTATGATCCCATTATAGGAGAGTGTGAGCGTATCACCATAAAGTTCATCCACGCCGTGGTGGAGTGCTCTTCATTCCCAATGGTTACAAGCAGACGTAGCTGTCCTATTGGCCAGATGGTGTCTCCACTAAAACCGATGAGCGGCGCCGTGTCCGGTACTAATTGGCTTCTTATTTCTGGTCGTAACTGTACGAAACAGTGTTCGTACAGTACTTCTACTGATGACCCTCCATCCACATACATACGGCGGACATTGTGTGTTCCAATGCTTATCTCAATAGTGAGAGGCGCATCAATCACATCGCTTGCCGTTATGGGAGGGAATGAGATTTCTCTGCCGCGTGAAAATTTTTGACTAATTTTCTTCCTCGTGCGGTGCTGTCTGGATTGGATCATGTATATAGTTGAAGGTTTGTCCTTTTGGGGATCCTTCTTGTCATACTTCTTGTTTTCTTTTCCATCCTTCCAATCCTTGACCAAATGCTTGAGTTTGCCTGACTTTATCATTGACTCAATGTGCTTCTTGAGCTGGATACATTCCTACGTGCCATGGCCCTTGTCGTTATGGAATTCGCAAAAACGATTTCCTTGACGACGGTCCAGCGGGGTCGTCATTGGAGGAGGTCTTGGGAAATTGGCCCCTTCCATCAGCAAGATCTCCCGGTAGGACATCTTTAGAAGGGTAAATTTGTCCTCCGGCCGTCCTCCTTTGTTTTGGCTCTTGTAATCTGAGCCCCTCCCACTATTCTGGTTGTTTTGACCGCCCAACTGTCTCCTAGACTGGTCGTTCGATCGGTAGTTGTTTCCTTTTGAAGGATAGGCCGCGGCTACCGCGGTTTCTCCCTCTATGAAGTTTCTGACCCTTTCCATAAGGTCCTCATACCTCTCCGGACGTTTTTCATTGAGACGTCTGATTAATTCCCTGTCTGTTATGGCGTGCATATAGTCGGAAATTTTCAGGAGTTCTGGCATTGTCTTTGTGCGTGTGCACTCGTCATTGAAGCGTTCAGTGAAGGCCTCCGTAGACTCCCTCGGCCGTTGCTTGACGGTTTCCAATGAGACCGGGTCCCTATTATACTTCTTCCGTTGAGTATAATTATTCTTGAACGCAGTACGTGGTTCAGTGAAGCTATCAATGCTTCGCGGAGGAAGTCCCTCAAACCAATCACGAGCATTGCCGATCAAGGTTGAATTGAACATTTAGCACCATATAGGCATGGGCCATCTTTCAATTTTCGCCTGCGTATCAAATATCTTTAGGTGATCATCCGGATCACCAGTCCCATCATAAGTCTTGACACACGCCGGCATGCGACGCTTTGTATCCTCAGAGTAATTCCGTATGCGGAGAGTAAAAGGATCTTCCCTGGGATCTGCCCATGGACGGGTGAGACTAGGGTCACACCACGGGCGGGAAAGATCTTCTACTTCCGTATCTCGATAATAGGGGCCGCCATAGTACTCCTCATTGTCTGGTGGCGGTGGAGGAGTACGCCTAGGTCGGCGACGCTTGGGCGGATGGTCATCCGAGTCCTCTCCTGATGGACCGGGAGAAGGAGGTGGTTCCCCATCCTTTGGGTGAGGACCGCTCTTGTGAGAAGAGCCAGGAGCCTTCTTCCCGGTATTCATCCTATCCCACACCCTTGTGCAGGGATTAGTTCTGGTTAATTCTAGATCTGGTCATTCGGGTGAACCGTCGTACTTCTCTCCCTCTTCTATGGATCGTATTAGTTCCTGCATGAGACGATCCCCTATGCGTTCGAACACATTCCTGGGTTGGGGAGTTTCCTCAAATAGGTTCCGCTCCTGAGGTCGTGTCCTTCGCTTCCTCTGAGTTTGAGAAGAGGTGCCTGGTCCGGTGTTGCCAAAGTTGAGCCTAGATTGGAGGTCCTTCCCTAGATTCAACCTTGGTGCAATCCCTGGGACGATCCTCTCAAAGTTCTGCGTGAGAACTCGAGTGAGATCTTCCTCGCTGAGTTGTTCGACCTCTACTTCTTCCTCGGTCGATGGTCTGCGCTGCTCCTGTTGGGGGATTGGGCGCACTCTCTGGATCAGGATTATCCAAGGTCGAAGTAGGTGGTGGGGTCATGGAGAATGTGCTTGTCACACCCATGGACTGAAGACCACTCCGGTTGTTTGGTCCGCACGCTTGATAGCTAGGGGATCGATTGGGAAAGAGTATCCCATCCCCTTGGGACTTCCGATTTCTAGGATTTGTGTTCCTGGGGTTTCCCTGCGGATGTGCCTTCGTCATTGAGAGTTCGAGATGAGCTTTTGCTATAGCTTAGTGTAATAGTCCCACGGATGGCACCAACTTGTTGATACAAAAGTTGGGTGATCTTTGCTAGACCCAAATTAGGCTTAATTTGTGTTGGTTGGACTCTGGCTCCTGCACCAAGTGAATTATCTGGTTGGGATCCTGCACACTAAATAACACGCGTTAGGCTTACTGTGGGAATGTTTCCTACGATTAGACTCAGGCGTGAGAGTAAGTAATCGGTTAGGGTTAAGAATCGGATGTGAGGTTTAGAGTATGGAGAATATAATATCTTTGTGGAACCCTTGGGGGTTTCTTATATAGGCAGTGAAACCCTAATGGGCTCTCACTGATACTTCGGCCCCAAGGAAAGGATAATCACCAGATTTAGATTGATTGTTATCTTCTAATTATAGTGAGTGAATATCCTCCCCTTTGGGACAAATCCTAATCACAGTAGAAGTATGATTCTGTCTAACCCTGCACCGGGCATGCCGGGCCGTGGGCCGCACACGTGTGTGCGGTTACTGTTCATCCAAGCCCATAAGCTTAAATAACATTATTCCCACCCATTCGTGATGGGCCGTAATAAGTGTGAAAACCCTTATCCTTTTACCACTTAGTTCCAATAATAACAAGACTAAAACGTGTATTTTATGTCCTAAAAGTCGGAATTATGCGTGGTTTGTGTTTCTATTGTGTTTTAGGACCAAAAGATGAAAAAGGAAGAAAACACGGGCTTTCACGGGCTTTTATCGAAGAAAACGGGAAAAGACGAAGTCAAAAGATCAAGAATGCATAAAGAACGGAAGTCCAAGGCCTATTCTGAAGATTTATCGAAGAAAAAGTCTAAAGACAGAAGTTTAATGAAGTCAAAGAACTCAAGTCTAAATTAAAGATGAAAATTATCAAGACAAGTTCAAATCCCGAGACAACGTCGAGAAAAGACAAAGATTTAAATCGAGTCGAGAAGACGTGAAGAAAGAAAGAAAGAAGAGGCAACACATGCACTCCTTCCATTTTTTTCCTATAAATACCCTCCTAATACACATTAGGAGGGTGGTTAGTTTTTATTTTTAGTTTTCATTTTTCACTTTTCTTTCTAGTTTTAGCGAGAGAAAGTTCTAAACTTTCTCTCACTAAGTTTTCATCTTTCTTTCTTTTAATCTTTCAAGATTAAACATTTGTGTATTGTTGATTTCATTAATCAAGTTTTAGTTAAGCTTTTAATCTTTCATCTCTTTCTACCTTTCTTTGATTTTAGTTAACCTTTGATGCGAATTACATTAAATCCGTGTTGATCTTAATGTTTTTGTGCTTAAAAAGTTAATCTTTTTGTTCCTAAATAAGCTTTCATACGATTAAGCTTTAAGATTCTTGTGCTTATTGGCTTATTTACATGTTTAGCTTATTTACTTCTTAAAAGTTTTCTTAAAAAGTTCATCTTTTTATGGTTTGATTCTAAAGATTGATTATTTTAAGTTTGGAAAAGTTGTTATTAGTGCTTATTTTGTCCTTTTCATTATGGATTCGTGCAAGTTTTAGTTCGAGCTTATCATTATAGCTTATTACTAGCTTAGTCTCGAATCCCACTTAAATCGGAAAGGGTCTAAACCCCTTTCCGATCGCAGCATTCCGACCTGCACCCTCTTTCCGATCACAAAATTGGAAAAGGGTTTAGTATATTCCGATTTGGCAACCTCTGCATTCCGATCACCTTGGATCGGAATAGGGTTTCATATTCTGACGGTGGCCTAGTTGATTATTCCGATTGTGTTAGTTTGGATTCTGATCTGGACCATTTTTGGCTCATTCCGATTGAATGCATTTCAAGACTTTCCGATTGTGGGGTACTTTGTAACATTCCGATTGGGTGTCCCCTAATATTCCGATTAGTCCTATTTTTACAATATTCCGGTAAGTGATTGTTTCAAATATTCTGATCTTACTTTCCGAAAGCATATTCCGATCAAGTCTCCCTTTTGCATATTCCGATGGTTTTAGCTCTTGTTTTTTATAAAGTTTCCAAGTGTTAGTTTTATTAAATGTTCTAGTATTTTCCTAATCATTGTCTTTAAGTTTTCAAGCATTTATTTTTAACTCGTTATTTTTAGTATAATCTTTAAACTTCTACTTTACTCAACGACACTTACTTATTTGCTATTAGTTTAAAATAGATAATCAACCAAACCATTTTCATTTCAACCAAGAACAATTGAGTCGCACTTTGAACCAATAGTCAATTCGAAGAGATTCGGACGATAAGATTTTATACTTGGGTTAAAAGCCTTGTATTAAATGGCACCGCTGCCGGCTCTTTTCGTTAAGATTAAAGGTTTTTAGTGAGAGACGCATTGGATTTTGGGATCCGTTCATCTTTGAACGTTATTTTCCTTGCTTTAAAAATTTCAAAAAATAATAAAAAATATAAAATCTTCAAAAATACAAAAAAAATTGAAAACCATAAAAACCAAAAATATTTCCTTTCTATTTTTCTAATCCTTTTGTAGGTGTGCATGCGTACTCGTGCTCGTAAGAAGAGAGTAGCTCAAGCCGAAGTCATTACTCAACCAATTGTCACCATGGACAATCAACCAATGATCGAGCTTTTGCAATCGCACGTAGAAGGCAACACCGATGAAATTGTTATCCCTGAGATTGGAGCCAACAACTTTGAACTCAAATCTGGCTTTATCCAAATGGTCTCTGCTCAACCCTTCTTGGGCCGCTCACTTGATGATCCTCATGACCACATTAAAAGGTTTCTTCAGCTTACCAAAACGGTTAAGTACAATGGGGTATCACAAGAAGTGATTCGCTTGCAACTTTTTCCTTTCTCCTTAGAGGGACAAGCCCGTAATTGGCTTGATAAGGAACCGCCACAAAGTATTCTTACGTGGACGGATTTAGAGACCAAGTTTATCAACTACTTTTTCCCACCCTCACGTACTACCGCTTTACGGAATGAAATTATTACCTTTGAACAAAAGTACGGTGAGTCTTTTAGTGAATCTTGGGACCGTTTTAAGGAACTTTTAAGAAAGTGTCCACAACATGGTTTAACAAAAGTACATCAAATCAATACTTTTTACAATGGTTTAAGCATGAATGACCAAGATTCACTAAAAGTGCCTCAGGGGGTAATATTTTGGTTAAGTCTTCTAATGCTACTTGGGATATTATTAAGAACAAATGTAGAGTTCAAACCAAGAGTGTTAGAACTAATGTAGCAAGTGCTAGTACTAGTGATGCCGACAAACGAATTGATAAGCTTACTTCGCTTGTGGAATCGCTTGCTTTACAAAAACAATACCAAACAATTCAATGCCCAAGCTAATGTTTTGAGCCATTTAATACTTCGCTTTTGGCTAGGTATAAAAATCTTATCGTCCGAATCTCTTCAAATTGAAAACCGGTATTAAGTGCGACTCAATCGTCTTTTGGTGAATCAAGAGAATGGTTTGGTTGATTGTCTATTTTAAACTAATAGCAAGAAATTTAAGTGTCGTTGAGTAAAGTGGAAATTTAAAGATTAAAACTAAAATGAGTTAAAAGTAAATGCTCGAAAACTTAGAGGCAATATTGGAAAAGTACTAGAACACTAACAAAAATAACACTTAGAAATTTTATAAAAACAGTTACTAAAGAAGCCCTAATCGGAATGTGATAAAAAGACACTAATCGGAATATATCATAAAACCCTCGATCGGAATATTGAACCAAGCCACAATCGGAATGTTAAGAAATAACAGCTAATCGGAATGTGAGCACTTTGCTCAGTCGGAATATCCACAAAAATGAGGGACGATCGGAATGTCTAAGAACTGCCAAATCGGAACAATGGCAAAACCCACCAATCGGAATGTCCAGAAACACTACAATCGGAATATGTAAAAATGGCCAGATCGGAATATCAGTAGGGGCTGATCGGAAACTCAAAACCCTTTTCCGATTGATCAATCGGAAAGGGTGGTATGGTGGCTGCTCGGAATATGCTAATCGGAAAGGGGTTTTAACCCTTTCCGAAATGTATGGGATTCGTTGAGAAGCTAGGAAATAAGCTATTGTGATGAGCTTATTCCCAAAACTAGAACGAACCAAAAACAAACCGGATCAAATAAGCACTAATCTCAACTTATCCAACCTCAAAATAAGCAAACTTGGAAATCAAATAATAAAAATAGGAACTTTTTAAGAAAACTTTTTATAAAGTAAATACTAATCATAAAACTAAGCCAATAAGCACAAGAATCTTAAAGCTTAATCAAATGAAAACTTATGTAATGATCAAAAGATTAACTTTTTAAGCACGAAATCATTAAGAACAACACGGATCTATTGAAATTCGCACCAAAAATCAATCTAAAATCAAAGAAAGGTAGAAGGAGATTAAGGATTAAAAGCTTAACTAGGACTTTTATTAATGAAAATAAGCAATACAAATGTTTAATCTTGAAAGATTAAGAGAGAAGATGAAACTTAGTGAGAGAAAGTTTAAGACTTTCTCTCTCTAAAACTAAAAAAGTGAAAAACTAAAATTAAAGACTAACTAACTAACACCCTCCTAATGACTATTAGGAGGGTATTTATAGGGAAGGTGGAAGGAGTGCATGTGTTGCATCTTCTTTCTTGCTTTCTTCACGTCTTCTCGACTCGACTTTAATTCTTTGTCTTTTCTCGATGTCGTCTCGGGATTTGAACTTGTCTTTTAATTTTCTTCTTCTCTTAGACTTAAGTTCTTCGACTTCGTTAAACTTCCGTCTTTAGACTTTTTATTCGATAAATCTTCAGAATAGGCCTTGGACTTCCGTTATTTTTGCACTCTTGATCTTTTGACTTCGTCTTTTCCCGTTTTCTTCGATAAAAGCCCGTGAAAACCCGTGTTTTCTTCCTTTTTCATATTTTGGTCCTAAAACATAATAAAAACACAAACCACGCATAATTCCGACTTTTACAACATAAGTCACACGTTTTGGTCTTGTTATTATTGGAAATAAGTGGTAAAAGGATGGGTGTTTTCACACCTATCACTAATCATGTGATATATGCAGGGGATCTCACTCATACATCGATTGTCCTTCGACTCATGACAATCCGGAAAATGTGTATGCCGCCAACGGTACCTATGCTACAGGAAGCTATCAAGCACGTCCTCAAGGTGAACGATTTAATCAATAGTAAGCTAAAGGACCAAATCTTTTAAAACTTCTTCTCGGGACCTCATAAAGTTCATATCTTGGCATAACTCGCTTCACTATTTGAGACCTTTCTCGTACCGATATTTGGCAGCGACTTCATACTTCGAATCTTGAGAGACGTTCATGAAATAATGGTCTCCTCTTCATAATAGGAATTTCTTCACTTGAAATTTTGAGAGATTCTTCATATATGGACCACGACTTCTTCATTTTTCTCCAATCTTAATTTTGGACATTGATATACAACGATCCGCCTCCTTTTAGGACTTGGATCTATTTATCCTCATACCTTGTTAGGGTCTTTTTGGATAGACTTCTCCATGACTTTTGGGGAGTTCTTGCTTTTTGTCGTGTGTCTCGATCCTTCATATTGATTTTCGATAAATGATTCTTCACATCACTTTTGGATCTTTAGCAACAAAATGTAGCCCTCATGCCTTGTTAGGGCCTTTTCGGACTCGCCAATCTTCGCATCCCGCTTCAATAAGCTAAGTAACCTTTTAAATCGTACAACCTTATTTATTGCAGATAAATTTATTTACAAGCAAAGGGAGAATAGGCTTATAATTAACTCACATAAATTCACGAAAGAATACCGAACTTATAATTGACTCTATCATCTCTCGTTCTCCACAGTTTAAAATCTCAAGGAATGAGACTCGTGGATGCTTAGCCTATTAAATCAAAATTTTGGGTTTTCGAGTCATCTATAAGATCTTGCAAATTCTTAGACTTTTTCAAGTTTAGAAATCGCACTTTAAAGTTCCCTTGATAAACAACTCTCTAGGATCAATTATAGGAACTTGCGAAAAGTTCTTGTTCTTAACCCGTGAGAGTTAAGACTTTCGCGTTTTATAACTCCCTATATAAAAGCCTAGCAAAACTTGACTTAAACACGTTAAGGATACTAGCTAGAGTAAACTTAGGTAAGTAAACTCGGGTTGAGTCAAAATGTTCATGACTAAGAAAAATTTAAAACCACTTTATTTAAGCAAGGAAAGAAAATAACCATAATAAAAGAAAGTACAACTATACAACTAGGCCAAAATAGATTAAAAATTTTGAAAAATGTTGAAAAATAAAATTTTCCGGTTAAAATGAGGGCAAATTCATGGAAAAGACCACTTACTTCGATAGAAGTCCCCCCTACACTTGAGATAAACATTGTCCTTAATGTTTAAGCATGTGGGAGTAAACTCCCCTACACTTAGGACATTGTGCACTTTGTTTAAATCTTGCTAAGGAAAGGACAACTAAGGTGATTTCAATGTGAACATATATAAAATATGAAATATTGAATCACAAGAGTTTAGGATAGAACCGGGAAGATGGGAACACGGTATCACGGTTCGTCAAAAGTCATCAAGGTGGATCTTTGAAGCTTTAATCCCTGCACAACACAAGAAACAAGACAAGAAACACATACGGGGCTCCCACTACACTTATTATGAAAGCAGTAAAGGATAGAACACGGGTTGCCTCCCGAGAAGCGCTTGTTTTTGTTCACCAAGTCACGAGCCTGACTCGACCCAAATTTAGTTCATGGGGAACGTGGTGAGGGATGGAATCATCTCGTGAGAGATGTCCTCACCAAAGTACAGCTTCAAACGCTGGCCATTCACCTTGAAATTGGGCCCATTTGGCTGAGAAAGCTCAATGGTCCCATATGGAAAGACGTTGGCGACAGTGAATGGACCAGACCAGCGGCTCTTCAACTTGCCAGAGAAGATCTTCAACCGAGAGTTAAAAAGTAAGACTTGATCACCAACATGGAACTCTCGGTTCTTGATTTTTGCGTCATGAATGATCTTCGTCTTCTCCTTGTAGATCAGCGAGTTCTCGTAAGCTTCATTCCTCAGTTCGTTGAGCTTGTTGAGTTGAATCTTGCAATGATCACCGGCTTTGTAGATGTCGAAGTTAGCCCACTTCAAGGCCCAATGCGCCTTATGTTCCAGCTCGATGGGGAGGTGGCATGCTTTCCCGTACACAAGACGATAAGGTGTACAACCGATCGGGGTCTTATAAGCAGTACGGAAAGCCCACAGAGCATCATCTAGCTTATCGGCCCCGCGGCGCGATGCTCTCCCACAGTACGCTCCAAAATTCGCTTCAATCCACAGTTGGATATCTCGCCTTGCCCATTGGTTTGGGGATGATAGGCGGTGGAAAGACGGTGATTGACACCATACTTAGCCATGACTCTTGTAAATTGATCGTTGCAA
Source organism: Glebionis coronaria (assembly GCA_025667525.1). Taxonomy (NCBI): domain Eukaryota; kingdom Viridiplantae; phylum Streptophyta; class Magnoliopsida; order Asterales; family Asteraceae; genus Glebionis; species Glebionis coronaria. The sequence goes on from CM046874.1 coordinate 480,173,958, forward strand.
AAATGAGTCCCGCGATCACTGATAATAGCATGAGGAACGCCAAATCGAGCGAAAAGCTGCTTCAAAAAGTTCACAACCACCCTCCCATCGTTCGTAGAGAGAGCCTTGGCTTCAACCCATTTAGGAACATAGTCGACGGCGACGAGGATGTACTTGTTCCCTTTGGAGGATGGAAATGGCCCCATAAAGTCGATGCCCCATACGTCAAAGATTTCACATTCCTGTATGAAATTTTGAGGCATCTCATCCTTATGTGTGATCTTGCCTTGACGTTGGCAAGCATCACAATGCTTAACCATTTCGTGAGCGTCACGATAAATGGTGGGCCAATAGAATCCAGAATCAAACACTTTTTTAGCGGTGTAGTTGGGACCAAAGTGACCACCGGTGGGTCCTTCATGGCAAGCCTGGAGAATGTCCAAAGCTGCCGGTCCGTCAACACATCGACGAATGATCAGATCAGCACATTGTTTGAATAGAAAAGGGTCATCCCAAAAGTAAGTCTTAACATCATTCAAGAACTTCTTCTTTGTTGGGATGTTCACCCTTTGATGAGAAAACCACCCGCTAAGTAGTTTGCAATGTCCGCAAACCACGAGGTGTCATCAAGATTGAGATTTATAGACATTAAGGTCCCAAGGGGGAAAGAGTCATTGATCTCTTTGTTCGGATGATACCCTTGATATGGGTCCTCAAGTCTGCTCAGATGATCCGCGGCCAGGTTTTCGGCTCCCTTCTTGTCACGAATTTCAATGTTGAATTCTTGAAGGAGTAAAACCCAGCGAAGAAGTCTTGGCTTAGAATCATGCTTAGTCATCAAGTACTTCAACGCGGAATGGTCCGTGTATACGATGGTGGGGGATAAAACAAGATAGGGGCGAAATTTCTCAAAAGCATAGACAACAGCTAAAAGCTCTTTTTCGGTTGTCGTATAATGCAATTGAGCCCCCGTCATTGTTTTGCTAGCATAGTGGATTGGTTGGAAGTGTTTATTCACTCGTTGGCCCAAAACCGCACCAATAGCAAAGTCGCTAGCACCGCACATAAATTCAAAAGGCAGCTCCCAATTAGGGGTAACCAAGACCGGTGCCTTAGTTAGCTTATCCTTAAGAAGATTTAAGGCTTCGAGACACTCTTTAGAAAAGATAAAAGGAGTATCTTTTTCCAAGAGGTGGGTCATCGGGCGAGCGATTTTAGAGAAATCCTGAATGAATCGACGATAGAAGCCCGCATGACCCAGAAAACTTCTCACACCCTTCACGGTTGAAGGTGGAGGTAATTTGGCTATGACATCTACTTTAGCACGGTCGACTTCAAGACCGGCTTTAGAGATTTTGTGTCCTAGCACAATGCCTTCTTTTACCATAAAATGGCATTTTTCCCAATTCAGAACAAGGCGAGTGTCTTCGCACCGCTTAAGCATACGTTCCAAATTGGCAAGCCAAGAAGAGAAGGAATCCCCGAAGACCGAGAAATCATCCATGAAGACTTCCATGGTTTGCTCAACCATGTCATGGAAGATAGCCAACATGCACCTTTGGAATGTCCCGGGGGCATTGCATAAGCCAAAAGGCATTCGTTTGTAAGCAAATGTGCCATAGGGACAAGTGAATGTTGTCTTCTCTTGATCTTGGGGATCGATGGGTATTTGGAAATAACCCGAGAAACCATCAAGAAAGCAGTAATATTCATTACCCGCAAAACGTTCAAGCATTTGGTCCATAAAAGGTAGAGGGAAATGATCCTTTCTCGTGGCATCATTGAGTTTGCGGTAGTCTATACAAACTCTCCACCCAGTAACGAGATGGGTAGGAATCAACTCGTTGTTGGCATTGGGCACAACTGTGATACCGCCTTTCTTAGGCACACAATGGACTGGACTAACCCATGGTGAATCCGAAATAGGGTAAATCATACCCGCATCAAGAAGTTTAATAACCTCTTTTTTGATGACTTCATGGATTTTGGGATTCACCCTTCGTTGGCTTTGAATTGTGGGCTTAAAGTCGTCCTCCATGAGAATTTTATGTGTGCAGAAGTGAGGATCAATTCCGCGAATGTCGGAGATTTTCCAAGCGATAACTTTCTTATGATCTTTAAGCACGGCGATGAGGCGAGATTTTTCTTCTTCTTTCAAGTCCTTCGCGATAATGACAGGCGACTTCTTCTCTTCTTCAAGGAACACGTACTCAAGATGAGGCGGCAACTCCTTAAGTTCTAAATCCGGAGGATTTTCGATGGGAGGCGTTTTCAAAGTTGGAGCATCGATAGCAATAACCGTGGGAGATGGTGGAGAAAGATTGTCTTCTTTGAGAAGGTTTTCAAAGAAACACATGTCGTCATCCCAATCGGTGGGAGAAGCGTCATTTGTTGAGTTCACATCTCCCATGGTAGCTTCAAGATCTTTCCAAAAGAAATCACTTTCTCCAAATAGAGACAGTGATGAATCAATAGAGGAAACGGTCTCAACATTGGGAAGAGAGGTAAGAATACTTTTACAAGCATGTTTGAAGTGTTCTTCACAAGCCTCATCAAGAACGTCAATACAATTAACATTCTCGTTGGAAGAAGGTTGTTTAGACAACTTTCCCATATTGAAGACGATTTTATCGTCACCCACTCTCATGATAAGCTCACCACCTTCAACATCGATGAGAGTGCGACCGGTCCTCAGGAATGGACGACCAACAATTAATGGCACACGAGGGTCCATCGCGTAGTCGACGACGACGAAATCGGCAGGAAAAGTGAATTTGTCGACTCCTACAAAGACGTCTTCAGCTATCCCCACTGGATACGCAACCGTACGGTTAGCTAATTCCAGAGTCATTTTGGTGGGGATTAGCTCAGGGAGAGATAATTGCTTCCAAACACTTAAAGGCATTAAGTTTATACTGGCACCTAGATCGGCTAGGGCCATGCAATTCTCTACTCCCGGAAAGTTGCAAGGAATCAAGAAGCGACCCAGATCACCAAGTTTGGTGGGTAATTTCCTTAAGAGCACTGCGGAGCAGTTCTCATTAAGTTGGGTCTGAGCAATGTCAAGAAGCTTTTCCTTATCACTTAAAAGATCTTTAAACATCTTAGCGTATTTGGGCATGTGAGCGAGAGCCTCAGCAAAGGAGATGTTAAAATTCAATTGTTAAAACATTTTTAGAAAGTTTGAAACCTGAATATCATCCTTGCTCTTTTGCTTCTCTTTCCTCAACCTTGAAGGATAAGGTATATTGGATGAAGAAGAAGGATTAAGGGAAATAGGATCACTCACAACCACGGGTGGTGGGGAAATGGGGATAGAAGGTGAAGGAGGGGAGGAAAGTTGCTGTGTTTCCATGTTCACAATCACGGGTGGAGGTGTAGGAAACTCGGGTTCCATATAACCTTTTCCACTACGAGTGGTGATTGCTTTCATCTCCCCTCTTGGGTTCGCAACGGTGTTACTCGGAAGAGTACCCGAAGAAGAGGGTTGATTACCTTGGATGAGCGAACCAATCATATCACGAAGGTTAACCGCTTGAGTATTGAAAGAGTCTCTCATGTTTGCATGAATTTCATTGCTGTGTTTTGCCATGTCATTCCTTAGCTCGACTCGAATATCGTTCCCTTGTTTCTCCATTTCGCCCTTCAAGTTGCGGACTTGACTCTGAAGATTCGTCACCATCTCCCGATTAGTCTTCATGAATGTCTCGACGTCTGGACTCACTGCCATCGGTTGATTGAGAGGTGGAGCTTGGTAGACTTGAGAATTTCCTTGATGTGGGTATTGGTTTCGTTGGGATTGATATTGATTGTTAGCACGAGGTTGGGATTGGTTGTTTTGGTTATGGATTTGTTGTTGGTTTTGGTTTACAGGAGGGAAACCGGGTGGAGCAAGATAGTTGTTCGAACGATAACTTAGCAAGCCACGGTCTCCTTAAGGGCAGGCTTGATAGCCTCCCGTGGGATAAGTTCCGTAAGCTGCGTTAACGTTTTCAGAAAAATTGCCTTGGGTAGAAGGACAATCATTATAAGAATGAGGACCACCACATGTGTCACAAGAAATAGCATCGGCTTTAGCTTGTTGAAAGTGGTTTGTGGCTATGGACATGAAATCTTTGTGCATACTCGCGATTTGTCGGGTAAGTTCGGATATCTCGGGATTGGAAGTAGTATAAGAAACATTGACTCTCGAGTTAGATCTTGAGGATGCGGATGAATCCTAATTCTTGTGGTGAGTAGTCATGTTTTCAATCAACTCTCGATACTCCTCCGGTCTCCTTTTCATAAAAGTACCACCGGCGGCGGCATTGAGCGTGTCACGATCACGAAAAGTGAGACCATTGTAGAAGGTGTCAATGAGAGTGACGGGGAGCATGTTGTGATTTGGACATCGGTCGATCAAATCATTGTACCGTTCCCAAGCATCGAAAAGCGATTCATCGTTTTCTTGCATGAATCCACTGATTTGGTTACGAAGGCTTGTGACCATGGATGGAGGGAAGTAGCGCGATAAAAAGCGTTGAGTCATGTCATTCCACGTATGAATAGAATTCTTAGGAAGACGGTCAAACCATTTTTCGGCATGGTGAGAAAGCGAGTGGGGAAAAAGTTGAAGGCGAAGGTCATCCATAGGAACACCAGAGCACTTCATGCTTAGGGTAATGGTAATGAATTTGTCGAGGTGTTTGTTGGCATCATCATCCGGAATTACACGAAATGGGTTAGTTTGCACTTGCTGGATCATATGATGCTTCAACGAAAACTCCTGGGACGTGACGTGCATCGGCGCAATCGGGCCTCCGCGTCCGTTCATGGTGGGTTGACACAATTCTTCCAGTGTTCATAAATCAGGTAGGTGGACATTGTTGTTGTTATTGTTGTTGTTATTCAAATTGGGTAGTGGTGGGTTATTATTGTTGTTATTAACACCAGCCATATCTAAATCTTCACGAGTCTCGGGCTCAGAATAGTTGGAAGATCTAGTACGCATACACCTGCAGAAGAAAAATATACACAAAGAGAATATCTATATAATCTTTTTGGTGCAAAAACTTTTTGGAAAAGAATTGCTTTTTAATGATTTTTTAATGTTTTTGTATTTTTGAAGAGTTTTATATTTTTTAGGATTTTTGAAAAAAAAAATTTTAAAGCAAGGAAAATAACGTTCAAAGAACGGATCCCAAAATTAAATGCGTCTCTCACTAGAAACCGTTAATCGTAACGAAAAGAGCCGGCAGCGGCGCCATTTAATACTTCGCTTTTGGCTAGGTATAAAAATCTTATCGTCCGAATCTCTTCGAATTGAAAACCGGTCTTAAGTGCGACTCAATCGTCTTTTGGTGAATCAAGAGAATGGTTTGGTTGATTGTCTATTTTAAACTAATAGCAAGAAATTTAAGTGTCGTTGAGTAAAGTGGAAATTTAAAGATTAAAACTAAAATGAGTTAAAAGTAAATGCTCGAAAACTTAGAGGCAATATTGGAAAAGTACTAGAACACTAACAAAAATAACACTTAGAAATTTTATAAAAACAATTACTAAACAAGCCCTAATCGGAATGTGGCAAAAAGACACTAATCGGAATATATCATAAAAACCCTCGATCGGAATATTGAACCAAGCCACAATTGGAATGTTAAGAAATAACAGCTAATCGGAATGTGAGCACTTGCTCAGTCGGAATATCCACAAAAATGAGGGACGATCGGAATGTCTAAGAACTGCCAAATCGGAACAATGGCAAAACCCACCAATTGGAATGTCCAGAAACACTACAATCGGAATATGTAAAAATAGCCAGATCGGAATATCAGTAGGGGCTGATCGGAAACTCAAAACCCTTTTCCGATTGATCAATCGGAAAGGGTGGTATGGTGGCTGCTCGGAATATGCTAATCGGAAAGGGGTTTTAACCCTTTCCGAAATGTATGGGATTCGTTGCGAAGCTAAGAAATAAGATATTGTGATGAGCTTATTCCCAAAACTAGAACGAACCAAAAACAAACCGGATCAAATAAGCACTAATCTCAACTTATCCAACCTCAAAATAAGCAAACTTGGAAATCAAATAATAAAAATAGGAACTTTTTAAGAAAACTTTTTATAAAGTAAATAAGCTAATCATAAAACTAAGCCAATAAGCACAAGAATCTTAAAGCTTAATCAAATGAAAACTTATGTAATGATCAAAAGATTAACTTTTTAAGCACGAAATCATTAAGAACAACACGGATCTATTGAAATTCGCACCAAAAATCAATCTAAAATCAAAGAAAGGTAGAAGGAGATTAAGGATTAAAAGCTTAACTAGGACTTTTATTAATGAAAATAAGCAATACCAATGTTTAATCTTGAAAGATTAAGAGAGAAGATGAAACTTAGTGAGAGAAAGTTTAAGACTTTCTCTCTCTAAAACTAAAAAAAGTGAAAAACTAAAATTAAAGACTAACTAACTAACACCCTCCTAATGACTATTAGGAGGGTATTTATAGGGAAGGTGGAAGGAGTGCATGTGTTGCATCTTCTTTCTTGCTTTCTTCACGTCTTCTCGACTCGACTTTAATTCTTTGTCTTTTCTCGATGTCGTCTCGGGATTTGAACTTGTCTTTTAATTTTCTTCTTCTATTAGACTTAAGTTCTTCGACTTCGTTAAACTTCCGTCTTTAGACTTTTTCTTCGATAAATCTTCAGAATAGGCCTTGGACTTCCGTTCTTTTTGCACTCTTGATCTTTTGACTTCGTCTTTTCCCGTTTTCTTCGATAAAAGCCCGTGAAAACCCGTGTTTTCTTCCTTTTTCATATTTTGGTCTTAAAACACAATAAAAACACAAACCACGCATAATTCCGACTTTTACGACATAAATCACACGTTTTGGTCTTGTTATTATTGGAAATAAGTGGTAAAAGGATGGGTGTTTTCACACCTATCACCAATCATGTGATATATGCAGGGGATCTCACTCATACACCGATTGTCCTTTGACTCATGACAATCCGGAAAATGTGTATGCCGCCAACGGTACCTATGCTACAGGAAGCTATCAAGCACGTCCTCAAGGTGACCACAACCTGCTCAGCTATCGCTCAAACAACTTTCTTTCACCTCCTGGTTTTCCCCCACAAAACCCAAACTACCTCAATCGCAACAATCAAAACCAACCTCGTGCTCCAAATCAATATCTAAACCAAAGAAATCCATATCCACCTCAAAGAAACAACCAAGTTTACCAACAACCTGCTTATCAACCACCCGCCTACCATGCTCCTCCTCTCAACCAACCAACAACCTTACACCAAGATGTTGAAACCTACATGAGGACGAACGATGTGATCGTGCAAAATCTTCAACGGGAAATGGCCAACATGAAAGCAGATATGGTTAAGCAAGGGAATGATCTTCGAGCTGATATGCGAAACACTTTGGCAAGTCAAACGAATGACCTAAGGAATATGATGGCTAGTTTCTTCCCTAGTAATCAAGCCTCTGGCTCGGGTTCTCTTCCGAGTAACACCGTTGCTAATCCAAGAGGGGAGATGAAAGAAATCACCACTCGCAGTGGAAAAGGTTTAAAGGAACCCGAGCTTCCTACACCTACACCGGTGATTGTGACAAAGGAAAACGAGTCTCCTTCTCTGAATACTCCATCTTCTATTCCTCCAACTTCTACTTCTCCAATTCCACCACCTTCTACTTCTACCCCTCCTCCACCCAAGGATGTGAGTGCGAATTCTATCCCAAAGCCTTCATCTCAACCCAATATACCTTATCCTTCGAGGTAAAGGAAAGAGAAATTGAAGAACAAGGATGATATCCAGGTTTCGAACTTTCTTAAAATGTTCAAACAACTGAATTTCAATATCTCCTTTGCTGAGGCTCTCGCTCTCATGCCCAAATACGCTAAAATGTTTAAAGATCTTCTCAGTGATAAGGAGAAACTTCTTGATATTGCTCAGACCCAACTTAATGAGAACTGCTCCGCAGTGCTCTTAAGGAAATTGCCCACCAAGCTTGGTGATCCGGGTCACTTCTTGATTCCTTGCAACTTCCCGGGAGTAGAGAATTGCATGGCCCTAGCCGATCTAGGTCCCGGTATAAACTTAATGCCATTAAGTGTTTGGAAGCAATTATCTCTCCCCGAGCTAGTCCCCACACCAATGACTTTGGAATTAGCCAACCGTACGGTTTCTTATCCAGTGGGGATAGCCGAAGACGTCTTCGTTGGTGTCGACAAATTCACCTTCCCGGTGGATTTTGTTGTCGTTGACTACGAGATGGATCCCCGTGTTCCATTAATCGTTGGACGTCCATTCCTGAGAACCGGTCGCACTCTCATTGATGTAGCCGCTGGCGAATTAATCATGAGAGTTGGTGACGATAAAATCGTTTTCAACATGGGTAAACTTTCTAAGCATCCTTCAGAAAACGAGAGTGTTAATTTCATTGATGTTCTTGATGAGGCTTGTGAAGAACATTTCAAAGACGCTTGTAAAAGTAGTTCTTCTTCTCTACCCAATGTTGAGACCGTTGCCTCTATTGCTATGTCATTGACTCCTTTTGGAGAAAGTGACTTGGATGATTTTGAAGCTAGCTTGGGTCCTCTCGATCTTAAGTATGATGGTTCTCCCACCGATTGGGATGAAGACATTCGTACCATTGAGAAACTTCTCAATGAGGACCAAACTTCTCCACCATCTCCTAAGGATATCTCTACCGATGATCCGAAGTTGACTACGCCGTCCATCGAAAATCCTACGGATTTAGAGCTTAAGGATCTTTCGTCTCATCTCGAGTACGTTTTCCTTGAAGACAACAAGACGTTACCGGTCATCATCGCTAAGGACTTGAAAGAAGAAGAAAAATCCCGACTTATCGCCGTGCTGAAGAATCACAAGAAAGCGATTGCTTGGAAGATCTCTGATATTCGTGGAATTGATCCTCACTTTTGCACACATAAAATTCTCATGGAGGACGACTTTAAACCCACTATTCAAAGCCAATGAAGGGTGAATCCTAAGATCCACGACGTAATCAAAAAAGAGGTTATCAAACTTCTTGATGCGAGAATGATCTATCCTATCTCGGATTCACCGTGGGTTAGTCCCGTCCATTGTGTGCCTAAGAAAGGCGGAATCACTGTTGTTCCCAACGAAAACAACGAGTTGATTCCTACTTGTCTCGTTACAGGGTGGAGAGTTTGTTTAGACTACCGCAAACTCAATGATGCTACGAGAAAGGATCAATTTCCCCTTCCTTTCATGGACCAACTGCTTGAACGTCTAGCGGGTAATGACTATTACTGCTTTTTGGACGGTTTCTCCGGGTATTTTCAAATTCCCATCGATCCCAAAGACCAAGAGAAAACCACATTCACTTGTCCCTACGGAACATTTGCTTACAAACGCATGCCTTTCGGCTTATGCAATGCTCCTGGGACTTTCCAAAGGTGTATGATGGCTATCTTCCATGACATGGTTGAAGAAACCATGGAAGTCTTCATGGATGATTTCTCGGTTTATGGCGATTCTTTCTCTGCTTGCCTTGCCAATTTTAAACGTATGCTTAAGCGGTGTGAAGATACTCGCCTTGTTCTAAATTGGGAAAAATGCCATTTCATGGTAAAAGTGGGCATCGTGCTAGGACACAAAATCTACAAAGCCGGTCTTGAAGTGGACCGTGCTAAAGTCGATGTTATTGCTAAATTGCCTCCACCTTCAACCGTGAAGGGTGTGAGAAGTTTCCTTGGTCATGCGGGCTTCTATCGTCGATTCATTCAAGATTTTTCTAAAATCGCCCGCCCGATGACCCACCTCTTGGAAAAAGATACGCCTTTCATCTTTTCCAAAGAGTGTCTTGAATCAGTCAATCTTCTTAAGGATAAGCTAACTAAGGCACCGGTCTTGGTTACCCCTAATTGGGAGCTACCTTTTGAGTTGATGTGTGATGCTAGCGACTTTGCTATTGGAGCGGTTTTGGGCCAAAGAGTAAACAAACACTTCCAACCAATCCATTTTGCTAGCAAGACAATGACGGGGGCTCAATTACATTATACGACAACCGAAAAAGAGCTTTTAGCTGTTGTCTATGCTTTTGAAAAATTCTGTCCCTATCTTGTCCTTTCTACCACCATCGTGTATACCGATCATTCCACGTTGAAGTACTTGATGACTAAGCAAGATTCTAAGCCAACACTTCTTCGTTCGGTTTTGCTCCTTCAAGAATTCAACATTGAAATTCGTGACAAAAAGGGAGCTGAAAACCTAGCCGCAGATCATCTCAGTAGACTTGAGGATCCTTATCAAGGGGATCATCCGAACAAAGAGATCAATGACTCTTTTCCCCTTGAAGCCTTAATGTCTATCAACTCTAATCTTGATGACACCCCGTGGTTTACGGACATTGCAAACTACTTAGCGGGCAGGATCCTCAAGGAAGGGCTAACGTCCCAACAAAAGAAAAAGTTCTTTAAAGATATTGAACATTATTTCTGGGACGACCCTTACCTTTTCAAACAATGTGCGGATCTGATTATTCGTCGATGTTTTGATGGGCCGGCAGCGGTACAAATCCTTGACGCTTGCCATAAAGGACCCACCGGTGGTCACTTTGGTCCTAATTACACCGCGAAGAAAGTATTCGACTCTGTATTCTATTGGCCCACCATTTATCGTGACGCTCACGATATGGTTAAACATTGTGATGCTTGCCAAAGACAAGGCAAGATCACGCATAAAGATGAGATACCTCAAAATTTCATACAAGAATGTGAAATCTTTGACGTCTGGGGTATCGACTTTATGGGGCCATTTCCATCATCCAAAGGGAACAAGTACATCCTCATCGCCGTTGACTACGTTTCTAAATGGGTTGAAGCTAAGGCTCTCCCTACGAACGATGCGAGGGTGGTTGTGAACTTTTTGAAGCAGCTCTTTGCTCGATTCGGCGTTCCTCGTGCAATTATCAGTGACCGCGGGACTCATTTTTGCAATGATCAATTTGCAAGAGTCATGGCTAAGTACGGTGTCAATCACCGTCTTTACACCGCCTATCATCCCCAAACCAATGGTCAAGCCGAGATTTCCATCCGTGGATTGAAGCGAATTCTGGAGTGTATATGGGAGAGCATCGCGCCGCGTGGGCCGATAAGTTAGATGATGCTCTGTGGGCTTTCAGTACTGCTTATAAGACCCCGATCGGTTGTACTCCTTATCGTCTTGTGTACGGGAAAGCATGCCACCTCCCTATGGAGCTGGAACATAAGGCATACTGGGCCTTGAAGTGGGCTAACTTCGACATCAACAAAGCCGGAGATCTTCGCAAGATTCAACTCAACGAGCTAAATGAACTGAGGAATGAAGCTTATGAGAACTCGCTGATCTACAAGGAGAAGACCAAGATCATCCACGATGCTAGAATTAAGAACCGAGAGTTCCACATTGGTGATCAAGTCTTACTTTTTAACTCTCGGTTGAAGATCTTCTCGGGAAAGTTGAAGAGCCGCTGGTCTGGTCCATTCACCGTCGCCAAAGTCTTTCCATATGGGACCATTGAGCTTTCTCAGCCAAATGGGCCCAATTTCAAGGTGAATGTCCAGCGTTTGAAGCTGTACTTTGGTGAGGACATCTCGCATGAGATGATACCATCCCTCACCATGTTTCCCATGAACTAAATTTGGGTCGAGTCAGGCTCGTGACTCGGTGAACAAAAACAAGCGCTTCTCGGGAGGCAACCCGTGACCTATCCGTTAATGCTTTCATAATAAGGGTAGGGGGAGGCCCATATGTGTTTGTTGTCTTGTGCAAGGATTCAAGCTTCAAAGAGCACCTTGATGACTTTTGACGAACCGTGATACCATGTTCCCATCTTCCCGGTTCTATCCTAAACTCTTGTGATTCAATATTTCATATTTTATAAGTTCCCATTGAATTCACTTTAGTTGTCCTCTCCTTAGCAAGATTTAAACAAAGTGCACAATGTCCTAAGTGTAGGGGAGTTTACTCCCTCATGCTTAAACATTGAGGACAATGTTTATATCAAGTGTAGGGGGGACTTCTATCGAAGTAAGTGGTCTTTTCCATGAATTTGCCCTCATTTTAACCGGAAATTTTGATTTTTCGACATTTTTCAAAAATTTTAATCTATTTTAGCCTAGTTGTATAGTTGTATTTTCCTTTGTTATGGTTATTTTCTTTATTTGCTTAAATAAAGTGGTTTTAAATTTTTCTTAGTCGTGAACATTTTGACTCAACCCGAGTTTATTTATCTAAGTTTACTCTAGCTAGTATCCTTAACATGTTTAAGTCAAGTTTTGCTAGGCTTTTATATAGGGAGCTATAAAACGCGAAAGTCTTAACTCTCACGGGTTAAGAACAAGAACTTTTCGCAAGTTCCTATAATTGATCCTATAGAGTCATTTATCAAGGGAACTTTAAAATGCGATTTCTAAAAATGAAAAAGTCTAAGAATTTGCAAGATCCTATAGATGACTCGAAAACCCAAAACCTTGGTTTAATAGGCTAAGCATCCACGAGTCTCATTCCTTGAGATTTTAAACTGTGGAGGACGAGAGATGATAGAGTCAATTATAAGTTTGGTATTCTTTCGCGAATTTATGTGAGTTAATTATAAGCCTATTCTCCCTTCGCTTGTTAATAAATTTATCTGCAATAAATAAGGTTGTACGATTTAAAAGGTTACTTAGCTTCTAGCCCAAGATCGTTTAAAAGTTGCTCGGTACGGATTAGAGTTCATAGCCAAGGCATAACTTATTGAAGCGGGATGCGAAGATTGGCGAGTCCGGAAAGGCCCTAACAAGGCATGAGGGCTACATTTTGTTGCTAAAGATCCAAAAGTGATGTGAAGAATCATTTATCGAAAATCAATATGAAGGATCGAGACATACGACGAAAAGCAAATACTCCCCTAAAGATCATGGAGAAGTCTTTCCAAAAAGGCCCTAACAAGGTATGAGGATAAATAGATCCAAGTCCTAAAAGGAGGCGGATCGTTGTATATCAAAGTCCAAAATAAAGATTGGAGAAAAATGAAGAAGTCGTGGTCCATTTATGAAGAATCTCTCAAAACTTCAAGTGAAGAAATTCCTATTATGAAGAGAATGCCATTATTTCATGAACGTCTCTCAAAGATTTGAAGTATGAAGTCGCTGCCAAATATCGGTCCGAGAAAGGTCTCAAATCGTGAAGCGAGTTATGCCAATATATGAACTTTATGAGGTCCCGAGAAGCAGTTTTAAAAGATTTTGTTCTTTAGCTAACTATTGATTAAATCGTTCACTTTATTTTCGGCCTAAATAACTATCGAAATAAGTCAAACAATGCATCCTCATGATCATTCAAGACAAAAATAAAATACAAGAGATACACCTAGGAATAAGGGAGTCTAAGAGAATAATTGTCCCACATGAATTTGTGTTAGTCTGCTAACTTATAATAACAATGATCTCGTTTTTAAGCTTGGTATGGGGAACGTGAAACTTGAGGATGATAAACGGTCATGACAGCTAAAACCCAATGTAAGTGTTTGATTTCTTTACTTTTTTCTATCTTTTTATGATTAGCATTTAATAAAGGCCAAGGTGGGTTATTTATGACGGAGAATGTAAACCGTGCTTTAAAATTAATGCATTGCATGAGGGCATTGCAATGGTCAAGTGTAGGGGATTTAATAAGTGTGAAAACACTTATCCTTTTACCACTTATTTCCAATAATAACAAGACCAAAACGTGTATTTTATGTCGTAAAAGTCGGAATTATGCGTGGTTTGTGTTTTTATTGTGTTTTAGGACCAAAAGATGAAAAAGGAAGAAAACACGGGCTTTCACGGGCTTTTATCGAAGAAAACGGGAAAAGACTAAGTCAAAAGATCAAGAATGCATAAAGAACGGAAGTCCAAGGCTTATTATGAAGATTTATCGAAGAAAAAGTCTAAAGACGGAAGTTTAATGAAGTCAAAGAACTCAAGTCTAAATTAAAGAAGAAAATTATCAAGACAAGTTCAAATCCCGAGACGACGTCGAGAAAAGACAAAGAATTAAATCGAGTCGAGAAGACGTGAAGAAAGAAAGAAAGAAGAGGCAACACATGCACTCCTTCCATTTTTTTTTCCTATAAAAACCCTCCTAATACACATTAGGAGGGTGGTTAGTTTTTAGTTTTAGTTAACATTTTTCACTTTTCTTTCTAGTTTTAGAGAGAGAATGTTCTAAACTTTCTCTCACTAAGTTTTCATCTTTCTTTCTTTTAATCTTTCAAGATTAAACATTTGTGTATTGTTGATTTCATTAATCAAGTTTTAGTTAAGCTTTTAATCTTTCATCTCTTTCTACCTTTCTTTGATTTTAGTTAACCTTTGATGCGAATTACATTAAATCCGTGTTGATCTTAATGTTTTTATGCTTAAAAAGTTAATCTTTTTGTTCCTAAATAAGCTTTCATACGATTAAGCTTTTAGATTCTTGTGCTTATTGGCTTATTTACATGTTTAGCTTATTTACTTCTTAAAAGTTTTCTTAAAAAGTTCATCTTTTTATGGTTTGATTCTAAAGATTGATTATTTTAAGTTTGGATAAGTTGTTATTAGTGCTTATTTTGTCCTTTTCATTATTGATTCGTGCAAGTTTTAGTTTGAGCTTATCATTATAGCTTATTACTAGCTTAGTCTCGAATCCCACTTAAATCGGAAAGGGTCTAAACCCCTTTCCGATCGCAGCATTCCGACCTGCACCCTCTTTCTGATCACAAAATCAGAAAAGGGTTTAGTATATTCCGATTTGGCAACCTCTGCATTCCGATCACCTTGGATCGAAATATGGTTTCATATTCCGATGGTGGCCTAGTTGATTATTCCGATTGTGTTAGTTTGGATTCCTATCTGGACCATTTTTGGCTCATTCCGATTGAATGCATTTCAAGACTTTCCGATTGTGGGGTACTTTGTAACATTCCGATTGGGTGTCCCCCAATATTCCGATTAGTCCTATTTTTACAATATTCCAATCAGTGATTGTTTCAAATATTCCGATCTTACTTTCCGATAGCATATCCCGATCAAGTCTCCCTTTTGCATATTCCTATGGTTTTAGCTCTTGTTTTTTATAAAGTTTCCAAGTGTTAGTTTTATTAAATGTTCTAGTATTTTCCTAATCATTGTCTTTAAGTTTTCAAGCATTTATTTTTAACTCGTTATTTTTAGTATAATGTTTAAACTTCTACTTTACTCAACGACACTTACTTATTTGCTATTAGTTTAAAATAGATAATCAACCAAACCATTTTCATTTCCACCAAGAACAATTGAGTCGCACTTTGAACCAATAGTCAATTCGAAGAGATTCGGACGATAAGATTTTATACTTGGGTTAAAAGCCTTGTATTAGGCCGCATACGGGTAGTACCCGTGGACCGAGTTCATGACTCGACTGGGGACTATAAGTCATCAAACATAATCTTGCAAAAATGTTTATGCTTTTTATATAGTAATATTTATAAATGCATTGTATAATTGTTTTTAAACTCACTGTGTAACCATCAATATAAACATGTTTGTTAATCTCACCTTTATATGGTTATTAAATTCTAAACCGTGCATCTTTTTTATGTGTATAATTGTTTTTAAATTCACGTAGTTGAATGATACTGGTAGTTATCAGGAAGTCAAATATGCCTGCAATAGTTTCATATTATGGCTCGAAAAAAGTACAGTATTTAACAAGGTTATAGTTGTAATTTTGACTTTAATAAACTGCTTTCCTTCCCAATCTGCCCGATTTTGGACGGATGACATTGTTGACAAAATACACTGAGCATCCTTTTCCTTCCCCTTCCATGTTCTTTCCTTTCCTTCCATAAAAAACTTGAGAACACAAATATTTTTTTAGTTTCCTTTCTCATTCTTTTCCATTCCCTTAAAAAAACTTGAGAACAAAGTGTAAGAAACTTGCAATTTAGATTTGAATGAAAACTGTAAACGAAGAAGATTATGTTACATCATTTATGGCTCATGGAGTTTCACTTCCTAACTACATATTTGGTCCCTTATTTATAAAATCAGTTACAAATAAATAGTATAGTATTTCAAAGTTACATGTTTAGAGAGGAGGGTGTAACGACGAGGGGTGGCTCGTCGCGCTGACGTGGCTCCTCGTCGTGCCTCGTCGAGGTTCGTCGCCACACCGACCCCCCCTTTCGCCGTGTGGATTTCGCAAATGCGAAATGTTGACGACGAGACTTGGTCAAAAAAACTAGCCGTTATACCCCTAACGGTTATATTAATTTTAATTTAATATTTTTTTATACAACTAATATATATATCACATCTTCTTCCCCATTTAAACACACAATTTCTTCTTAAATTTCTCTAAATCACTAAAAAAAATGTCTAACTTACCTAATGATCAATACCCACGACTCAACTTCACCGGGCATCTCAACACTAACAACCCTTCAACACCATCGTCAACCCCGTCTACACCAAACTCACAAACCTCCGTATCAACGTCTCCCGGCTTCACACAATTTCAATCCGGCACCCCACAATTTCAATCTGGCTTCTCTCAATTTCCATCCGGCTCTTAATTTCCATCCGGCTCTCAACTTCCATCCGGGTCTCAATTTCCATCCGGCTCCCAATTCTCATACCCTCCTATTCCTCCAAACTATTTCCCTCAAATGACCCCCGAACAAATTTACCACCAACAACAGTATTTCCTTCAACAAGCACAGTTTCAAAGCCAGTTTCAGAGCCAACAAAATGTTCACGAAACACAATTCAAAGTTCCGGCCTCACGAACACCAACCAAAAAAGGCAAAACCAAAAAAGCCAAAGCAAAAATATCACAAGATGTTGATAGATGCCGATGAGGATGACATCGAATTTGTTGAGGCTCCGACTCAGGCACCGGTACGTTGGAATAAAGAAGAGGAAGAATTACTAGCCAGCTGTTGGTTTGCTGTTTCTGAAAATGTCGATATTGGGAGCGACCAAAATGAGGAATGTTTCTGGAATAACATTGTTCGCGATTTTAACAGTAAAACATCCGGTATGCACCGTACATAAAACATGATTACCGGAAAATAGGGTCGGATGCATCCGGATTGCCAAAAGTTTCAAGCGATGTACGCAGGAGTGGGATGAATGATGAGGATGTTTACGAAGCTACAAAAGATGAATATCTAGCAGCTTTTCATGGAAAAATATTTATTTACAGTCACGCGTGGAAGATTCTCAAAGAACACCCGAAGTTTGCAGGTGCAAATCACACCGAAATATTGATAGGTGTGAAAACACCCATCCTTTTACCACTTAATTCTGGCTAAAACAAGACCAAAACACGTATTTAATATCGTTTGTTTGGAATTATGCGTGGTTTTTGTGTTTATTGTGTTTTCAGACTCAACCGGATGAATAATGAAGAAAACATGGGATTGCACGGGTTTTATCAAGGAAAAGACTCAATATGAATTCTATTGTCCAAGAGATGCAAAAGATTTGAAGTCATTGTACCTATTTGAAGATTTATCGAAGAATAGAGCCAAAGATGGAAGATTCATAAATGTCGAAGAACTCGAGTCTATTAAACAAAAGATTATAAGACGAGTTAGAATTATTCACCGACACTTCTAAAAATCCAAAGTCGGAAACGGTTATTTAAAAGAAGCGTGAAAGACCAAGGAAGAAAGAAGAAAAGAAGCCCGATATCAAAGCCCATTCACAAACCCATATACACGCCTATAAATAGGACTCCATCCCACAAATTTCACACACTTAGTTTTTAGCTAGTCTTTAGATTTTCATTTTCTCTAGTTTCTAGAGAGAGAAAGTTCCATACTTTCTCTCACTAAACGTTTCCTTTGTTTTTCATCTTTTAATTCAAGCTTTCTTGTACTTTTGATTTCATTAATCTTAATCAAGTTTATGTTTTTAAATTTTTTAAGCTTTTCCTACTTTTCTTGATTTGTCAATATCCTTGATCCGATTGTTGAAATCCATACGGTTGAATTTAGTGGATTAGTTCGTGTTAAAAGTTTGATCTTTCTTGTTTCTTCTTAAGCTCTACGTGAATAAGCCATAAGCTCTCCATGCTTATTGGCTTATTGCTTGTTTAAGCTTATTGATTTCGGATTTCATATAAGTTTTAATCTTTCAAAAGTTCATTTCATTAAGTTCATGATTTACGTTTTTAAAAAGTTGTCAAATTTAAGCTTTTGGAGTTATTAAAAGTTTCGGTTAAGGTGGCTTTTTGTGTTTGCTTATTGAAATTGTTGCTTACCACCATTTTCGGAACTTCCTTCATTCCATCGCAACAAAAGGGTTTTAAACGCATTCCGACGGTTCTTCTACTTGGTATCGCAATAACCCAAAAGGGGTTCTACTTTGCGATAGGGTGTAAGTCCCCCTATTCCGATCTGGAATTGCGATCGCATATTGCGATCGCACATTCCGACGGGTTTAGGTCCATTTTCTAGTCGAAACTCTGGCCAATTTTCGTTTTCTACATTCCGATAGGTAGTCATTGCGACAGCTTGTTTTTGAACATTCCGATAGTACCAAACATGGACATTCCGATGGTAGTTATGATTACATTCCGATGCCTTTGATTTTCTTATATTCCGATAGAAAATAATTTTTGATATTCCGATAGAACAAGTCTTTAAGCATTAATTCAATTAAGTTTTCAAAGTAATTTTCTAATCTTTTCTTTACATTTGCAAACATTTAAGTCTTCCTTGTTAATTTAATTTAAACTTTCAAAGCTTTAATTTACTCAACGCCATTTACATTTAAGTGTTATTAGCTTAATAAAAGTCAAACAAAACAACTCCTTTTTATAACCAAGAACAAATCATTCCACTTAAGGCCAAGATCAATTCGAGAGGATTCCGAGAAATATTTTGAACCCACACAAAAATTCTGTATCAAATGGCGCCGCTGCCGGCTCTTCTCTTTAAGATCAAAAGTTTTTTGTGAGAACTTGGATTTTGGGATCCGTTCCCCGTGAACGTTACTTTTTCATAAAAATTTAAAAAAAAAATCCTAAAAAATATAAAATTTTCAAAAATCCAAAATCAATTTAAAAAACCATAAAAACCAAAAATATTTTTGCCTTGTTTTTCTTTGTTCGTTCTTTTGCAGGTGTATGCGCACTCGATCCACGTCTTATCAAGAGCCCGAGCCTCTCGATAACTTAGACATTGCTGGTGTACAAAACAACAATAACATACCACCTCCGAACAACAATAATAACAACAACAACCCGCCTTTCAACAACATGAACAATAACAACAACAATGAGCCCCTTCCGGATAATCGGCCGATGATTGAATTGCTGCAAGCTCATGTAGATGGAAACACGGATCCAATTGTCATACCTCCAATTGCCGCCAACAATTTCGAGCTAAAATCAGGCTTTATCCAGATGGTCTCCGCTCAACCATTCTTGGGACGCACCATTGATGATCCTCACGACCACATCAAGAGATTCTTGCAACTCACCAACACGGTCAAGTTCAATGGTGTTCCACAAGAGGTCATAAGGTTACAACTTTTTCCCTTTTCTTTAGAGGGACAAGCCCGGCATTGGCTTGCTAAGGAACCGCCACAGAGTATTCTCTCGTGGACGGATTTGGAAACAAAGTTTATAAACTACTTTTTTCCACCCTCTCGTACTACCGCTTTGCGGAATGAGATCATAAATTTTGAACAAAAGTACGATGAGTCATTCAGTGAATCTTGGGATCGCTTTAAAGATCTTTTAAGAAAATGCCCACAACATGGTTTTACCAAAGTACATCAAATCAATACTTTTTACAATGGTTTAAGCATGAGTGACCAAGATTCACTGAACAGTGCCTCAGGGGGTAATTTATTGGCTAAGACTTCCAATGCTGCTTGGGACATCATTGAGAATAAATCTCGTGTGCAAACCAAGAGTGTTCGGACCAATGTCGCTAGTGCTAGCACTAATGACAGCGACAAGCGATTGGACAAAATTACTGTGCTTCTTGAATCGCTTGTCACCCACACCGTCAGCAACAACAACAGCAACAACGCCAAAAACGCTCAAGTGAACGCTGTCAGCCAACCTTGTGAGATATGCGGTGGTCCCCACTCTTACACAACTTGTACCGCCACCCAAGACTACCCTGCTGAGAATGTGAATGCGGCATATGGCACCTATCCTCAACCTGCTTATCAAGCTAGACCTCAAGGTGACCGTAACTTGCTTAGCTACCGATCCAACAACTACCTTTCACCACCTGGTTTTCCTCCAACCAACCCAAACCAACAACAAAACCTTAACCGTCCTCCTCAACAACAACAACAACCTCGACAGCCATACATCCCACCTCACAAGCAGCAACAACCACCTCAACGTAACAATCAAGTCTACCAACAACCCGCTTACCAACCACCTACATACAATGCTCCTCCCAACCAAGCCACCACTGCATTACACCAAGAGGTCGCAACCTACATGAGAACCAATGATGTGATTGTGGGAAATCTCCAAGAGGAAGTGCGCAATTTGAAGGCAGACTTGGTCAAGCAAGGAAATGATTTAAGAGCCGATATGAGAAATATGTTGGACACCCAAACAAATGACCTGAGGAACATGATGGCTAGTTTCTTCCAAGGTAATCAACCCTCTTCTTCGGGTACTCTTCCGAGTAACACCGTTGCAAACCCAAGAGGGGAGATGAAAGCAATCACTACTCGAAGTGGTAAAGGTACCAAGGAACCCGAGCTTCCTATACCTCCACCGGTGGTTGTGACTAAGGAGAACGAGTCGCCTGCTCCTAATCCTCCTCCTTCTCCTTCCCCAATTTCTCCACCTCTTCTTTCTACCCCTCCTCCACCCGTGCTTGTGAGTGATCCTATTCCCCTAAAGTCTTCATCTTCTTCCAATATACCTTATCCATCTAGGTTGAGGAAAGAGAAGCAAACGAGCAAGGATGATATTCAAGTTTCGAACTTCCTTAAAATGTTCAAAAAACTGAATTTCAATATCTCCTTCGCTGAGGCTCTCGCTCACATGCCCAAGTATGCCAAAATGTTTAAAGATCTTCTGAGCGACAAGGAAAAACTCCTCGATCTCGCCAACACCCAACTTAATGAGAACTGCTCTGCCGTGCTCTTAAGGAAATTGCCAATCAAACTTGGTGATCCGGGTCGTTTTCTTATCCCTTGCAATTTCCCGGGAGTAGAGAATTGCATGGCCCTAGCCGATCTAGGTGCCAGCATTAATCTCATGCCTCTAAGTGTTTGGAAGCAATTATCTCTCCCAGAGCTAGTCCCCACCAAAATGACTTTGGAATTAGCTAACCGTACGGTTGCTTATCCAGTGGGGATAGCCGAAGATGTCATCGTAGGAGTCGACAAATTCACCTTCCCTGCCGATTTTGTTGTCGTCGACTAAGAGATGGACCCCCGTGTGCCACTCATTGTTGGTCGTCCATTCTTGAGGACCGGTCGCACTCTCATCGATGTTGAAGCTGGTGAGCTTATCATGAGAGTGGGTGACGATAAAGTAATCTTCAACATGGGAAAGCTTTCTAAACAGCCTTATTCTTACGAGAGTGTTAATTGTATTGACGTTCTTGATGAGGCTTGTGAAGAACACTTCAAGGATGCTTGTAAAAATATTCCCACCTCTCTTCCCCATGTTGAGACCGTTTCCTCTATCGACTCATCACTATCTCTATTTGGAGAAAGTGATTTCCTTTGGAAAGATTTGGAAGCCACCTTGGGAGATGTGAAGCAAGACAATGACGATTCTACTGCCACTTGGGATGAAGACCTCAGTTTCATTGCAAACCTCCTCAAAGAAGACAATCCTTCTCCTCCATCTCCCACTGTCATTGCTATCGATACTCCGACTTCGAATACGCCTCCCGTCGAAAATCCTCCGGATTTAGAACTTAAGGAGTTGCCGCCCCATCTTGAGTATGTATTCCTCGAAGAAGAGAAGAAGTCGCCAGTCATCATTGCTAAGGATTTAAAGGATGAAGAGAAAGCCCGACTTGTCGCCGTATTGAAAGATCATAAGAAGGCTATTGCTTGGAAGATTTCGGATATTCGTGGAATTGATCCTCACTTCTGCACACACAAAATTCTCATGGAGGACGACTTCAAGCCCACTATTCAAAGCCAACGAAGGGTGAATCCAAAAATCCATGAAGTCATCAAAACACAGGTTCTCAAACTTCTTGATGCGGGTATGATTTACCCTATTTCGGATTCACCGTGGGTTAGTCCAATCCATTGTGTGCCCAAGAAGGGCGGAATAACCGTTGTTCCCAATGAACACAACGAGTTGATTCCCACTCGTCTCGTTACTGGGTGGAGAGTTTGTATAGACTACCGCAAACTCAATGATGCCACGAGAAAGGATCATTTCCCTCTACCTTTCATGGACCAAATGCTTGAACGATTAGCCGGTAATGAATATTACTGCTTTCTTGATGGTTTCTCAGGTTATTTTCAAATACCCATCGATCCCCAAGATCAAGAGAAGACAACATTCACTTGTCCCTATGGCACTTTCGCTTACAAAAGAATGCCTTTTGGCTTATGTAATGCGCCCGGGACTTTCCAAAGGTGCATGTTAGCTATTTTCCATGACATGGTTGAACAAACCATGGAAGTCTTCATGGATGATTTCTCGGTCTTCGGGGATTCCTTCTCATCTTGCCTTGCCAATTTAGAACGTATGCTAAAGCGGTGCGAAGACACTCGCCTTGTTCTGAATTGGGAAAAATGCCATTTTATGGTAAAAGAAGGCGTCGTGCTTGGACATAAGATTTCGAAAGCCGGTCTTGAAGTTGACCGTGCTAAAGTCGATGTCATCGCAAAGTTGCCTCCACCTTCAACCGTGAAGGGTGTGAGAAGTTTTCTGGGTCATGCGGTCTTCTACCGTCGATTCATCAAAGATTTTTCTCAAATCGCTCGCCCGATGACCCACCTCTTGGAAAAAGATACTCCTTTTATCTTTTCCAAAGAGTGCCTTGAAGCCTTCAACTCGCTTAAGGATAAGCTAACTAAGGCACCCGTCTTGGTTACCCCTAATTAGGAGCTTCCTTTTGAGTTGATGTGCGATGCTAGTGATTTTGCTATTGGAGCGGTTCTTGGACAAAGAGTGAACAAACACTTCCAACCGATCCATTACGCTAGAAAGACAATGACGAGGGCACAATTGCATTATACGACAACCGAAAAAGAGCTTTTAGCTGTTGTCTATGCTTTTGAAAAATTCCGCCCCTATCTTGTCCTTTCTACCACTATTGTGTACACCGATCATTCCGCGCTGAAGTACTTGTTGACAAAGCAAGATTCCAAACCAAGACTTCTTCGCTGGGTTTTGCTGCTCCAGGAATTTAAAATCGAAATTCGCGATAAAAAAGGAGCTGAAAACCTAGCCGCGGACCATCTTAGCAGACTTGAGGATCCATACCAAGGGGATCATCCGACCAAAGAAATCAATGATTCTTTTCCCTTGGAGACCTTAATGTCTATAAACTCGAAGCCGAATGAAACCCCGTGGTTTGCGGACTTTGCAAACTACTTGGCGGGTGGAATTCTCAAGGAAGGGTTGACGTCCCAGCAAAAGAAGAAGTTCTTCACCGACATCAAGAATTACTTTTGGGACGACCCTTACTTATTCAAACAATGTGCCGACCTGATTATTCGCCGATGTGTTGATGGACCGGCACCGTCTGAAATCCTTAATGCTTGCCACAAAGGACCCACCGGTGGTCACTTTGGTCCCAACTACACCGCTAAAAAAGTGTTTGATTCCGGATTTTATTGGCCCTCCATATACCGTGACGCTCACGATATGGTTAAACGATGTGATGTTTGCCAAAAGCAAGTCAAAATCACACATAAAGACGAGATGCCTCATAATTTCATTCAAGAGTGTGAAATTTTTGATGTTTGGGGTATCGACTTTATGGGGCCATTCCCTTCGTCTAAAGGAAACAAATACATCCTTGTAGCCGTTGACTACGTCTCCAAATGGGTTGAAGCCAAAGCTTTACCCACTAATGACGCAAGGGTGGTTTGTAACTTTTTGAAAGCTCTTTTCGCTAGATTCGGTGTACCTCGTGCCATTATTAGTGATCGTGGGACTCATTTCTGCAATGACCAATTTGCTAGAGTCATGGCTAAGTACGGTGTAAATCATCGTCTTTCCACAGCCTACCACCCACAAACTAATGGCCAGGCTGAAATATCCAACCGAGGGCTGAAGCGAATTCTTGAAAGGACCGTGGGAGAGCATCGTGCCTCATGGGCTGATAAACTTGATGATGCTTTGTGGGCTTTCCGTACTGCTTACAAGACCCCGATCGGCTGTACGCCTTATCGTCTTGTGTACGGGAAAGCGTGCCACCTCCCCATTGAGTTAGAGCACAAGGCTTATTGGGCCTTGAAGTGGGCTAATTTTGATATAAACAAAGCCGGTGACCTACGCAAGATCCAACTCAATGAGCTGAATGAACTCCGTAATGAGGCTTATGAAAATTCTTTAATCTATAAGGAAAGGACTAAGCTCATTCACGACTCCAAGATTAAAAACCGAGAGTTCCATGTTGGAGACAAAGTCTTACTTTTTAACTCTCGGTTGAAAATCTTCTCGGGAAAGCTCAAATCTCGTTGGTCCGGCCCATTCACCATTGCCCAAATTTTTCCATATGGTACTCTCGAGCTCGCTCAACCTGATGGACCAAATTTTAAGGTGAATGGCCAACGAGTGAAGTTGTACTTTGGTGAGGACACCTCTAAGGAGGTGATTCCATCCCTCACCACGTTCCCCATGAACTAATTTTGGGTCGAGTCAGGCTCGTAACTCGGTTATCAAAAACAAGCGCTCCTCGGGAGGCAGCCCGAGTATCTATCCTTTTATGTTTTAATCCCCTAAGTGTAGGGGGGACTTCTATATGCGTTTGTCTGTGTATGGTGTGATTACAGGGATAAGTGCACTCTTGGAAACTTCGAAGAACCGTGCTCCCGTGTTATCCGAAATCCGGTTCTATCTCTCAACTATCGTGATTCAATTTTCTTCATACTCACATTTGAAATTGATCACTTTAGTCGTCTCTTCCTTAACTTGAGTTAACCAACGTGCACAGTGTCATAAGTGTAGGGGAAACTTTTCCCACATGCTTAAACATTGAGGACAATGTTTATCTTAAGTGTAGGGGGGACTTCTATCGAAGTTTTAAGTGGACTTTTCCATGAAAATGCCTTCAATTAACCGGAAAATCATATTTTTCAACATTTTTCAAATTTTTTATTAACTTTGGCCATTTAGTCTTAATTTTTAAATTTTTATCTTTGCTTTCATATGTATATATCCCGCAATAAAGTTAAAAATATTAATAAAGTGATGTAGCTAGTTTAGAAATCTTTGACATATTAGGCCCGTTGCGTTTATTTTGACTCAACCCGAATAGACTTATCCAAGTTTATTCTAGCTAGTATCCTTAACCATGTAGACCTTAATTGGTTTATTAGGCTAAGTATCCACGAGTCTCATTACTTGAGATTTTAAATTGTGGAGGACGAGAAATGATAGAGTCAATTATAAGTCGGTATTCTTGCACAAGCTCACTTGGTGTAATTATTTGCCTATTCTCCCATCACTTGCTAATAATTTATCTGCAATAAGTAAGGTCGTACGATTTGAAAAGTTACTTAGCTTCTAGCCCAAGATCGTTTAAAAGTTGCTCGGTAATGATAAGAGTTCATAGCCAAGGCATAACTTATGAAGCGGGGCGCGAAGATTAGCGAGTCCGAAAAGGCCCTAACAAGGCATGAGGATTCAATTTTATTGCTGAAGATCCAAAGTGATGTGAAAAGCATTATTCCTAAAATCAATATGAAGGATCAAGACTCACGACGAAAAGCAATCAACTCCCATAAAGATCATGGAGAAGTCTATCCGAAAATACCCTAACAAGGTATGAGGATAAATAGATCCAAGTCCGAAAAGGAGGTGGATCGTTGTATCTCAAAATCCCAACTAGAGATCGAAGAAATAATCATGAAGTCGTGGTCAACAAAGTTGGAGTACCCCTCAAAAGTCTCCAAGTGAAGAAACTCTATTATGATGAGAAGACCATTATCTCAAGAACGTCTCTCGAAGATATGAAGTATGAAGTACATGCAAAATATCGGCCCGAGAAAGGTCTCAAGTCGTGAACCATGTTATGCCAAGATATGAACTTTTTGATATCCCGAGAAGCAGTTTTAAGAGATTTTATCCTTTAGCTAATTATTGATCTAATCGTCCTACTTTGCTTTCAGCCTAAATAAACTATCGAAATAAGTCCAAAAATGCATCTTCATGATCATTTTAAGACAAAAATAAAATATAAGAGATACAACTAGGAATAAGGGAGTTTAAGCATTTAATTAAGCCATGTGTGTAAGTGTTTGAATTGCTAACTTATAATAACAATGATCTCGTTTTTAAGCTTAGTCTGGGGAACGTGAAACTTGAGGGTGATAAATCTTCGCAGCACCGAAGCCCTAATGTAAGTCCTCGATCTCTTTGCAAGTTATTTCCACATAGCTATTTTCTATCCTTTTGTTTACTTTAAAGTTTAAATTTCTCTTAGTACTTTCATTTTTGTTTAGTAGTATATTAATAAGGCCAAGGTTGATTGATTATGAGAAAAATGTAAATGTGCTTTGTCACTAAGCATTGCATGAGGGCATGGCAATGGTTAAGTGTAGGGGATTTGATAGGTGTGAAAACACCCATCCTTTTACCACTTAATTCTGGCTAAAACAAGACCAAAACACGTATTTAATATCGTTTGTTTGGAATTATGCGTGGTTTTTATGTTTTCAGACTCAACCGGATGAATAATGAAGAAAACATGGGATTGCACGGGTTTTATCAAGGAAAAAGACTCAAGATGAATTCTATTGTCCAAGAGATGCAAAAGATTTGAAGTCATTGTGCCTATTTGAAGATTTATCAAAGAATAGAGCCAAAGATGGAAGATTCATAAATGTCGAAGAACTCGAGTCTATTAAACAAAAGATTATAAGACGAGTTAGAATTATTCACCGACACTTCTAAAAATCCAAAGTCGGAAACGGTTATTTAAAAGAAGCGTGAAAGACCAAGGAAGAAAGAAGAAAAGAAGCCCGATATCAAAGCCCATTCACAAACCCATATACACGCCTATAAATAGGACTCCATCCCACAAATTTCACACACTTAGTTTTTAGCTAGTCTTTAGATTTTCATTTTCTCTAGTTTCTAGAGAGAGAAAGTTCCATACTTTCTCTCACTAAACTTTTCCTTTGTTTTTCATCTTTTAATTCAAGCTTTCTTGTACTTTTGATTTCATTAATCTTAATCAAGTTTATGTTTTTAAATTCTTTAAGCTTTTCCTACTTTTCTTGATTTGTCAATATCCTTGATCCGATTGTTGAAATCCATACGGTTGAATTTAGTGGATTAGTTCGTGTTAAAAGTTTGATCTTTCTTGTTTCTTCTTAAGCTCTACGTGAATAAGCCATAAGCTCTCCATGCTTATTGGCTTATTGCTTGTTTAAGCTTATTGATTTCGGATTTCATATAAGTTTTAATCTTTCAAAAGTTCATTTCATTAAGTTCATGATTTACGTTTTTAAAAAGTTGTCAAATTTAAGCATTTGGAGTTATTAAAAGTTTCGGTTAAGGTGGCTTTTTGTGTTTGCTTATTGAAATTGTTGCTTACCACCATTTTCGGAACTTCCTTCCATCGCAACACAAGGGTTTTAAACGCATTCCGACGGTTCTTCTACTTGGTATCGCAATAACCCAAAAGGGGTTCTACTTTGCGATAGGGTGTAAGTCCCCCTATTCCGATCTGGAATTGCGATCGCATATTGCGATCGCACATTCCGACGGGTTTAGGTCCATTTTCTAGTCGAAACTCTGGCCAATTTTCGTTTTCTACATTCCGATAGGCAGTCATTGCGACAGCTTGTTTTTGAACATTCCGATAGTACCAAACATGGACATTCCGATGGTAGTTATGATTACATTCCGATGCCTTTGATTTTCTTATATTCCGATAGAAAATAATTTTTGATATTCCGATAGAACAAGTCTTTAAGCATTAATTCAATTAAGTTTTCAAAGTAATTTTCTAATCTTTTCTTTACATTTTCAAACATTTAAGTCTTCCTTGTTAATTTAATTTAAACTTTCAAAGCTTTAATTTACTCAACGCCATTTACATTTAAGTGTTATTAGCTTAATAAAAGTCAAACAAAACAACTCCTTTTTATAACCAAGAACAAATCATTCCACTTAAGGCCAAGATCAATTCGAGAGGATTCCGAGAAATATTTTGAACCCACACAAAAATTCTGTATCAAATATTCGGTCCTGATGAACGTCCTCGACCCACGGGAAAATCTCGACCCTCTAAGAAGTCAAAATCTGATTCAAGTGAGGGCACCGGAGGATCGTTGGGGTCATCGAAGGAAGTACTGTGAAATGCAATGCATCAAAAATTTATCAAGGAACAGGCACTCGCAGACAGGCAGATCGAGTTGACCGACTTCAATTTTCTCGCAATTGATTACGAGTCAATGCCAGAACCGAAGAGGACGTACGTGCGTCGAAAACAAGAGCAAATCATTGCTCGATACCCTCACCCCGAGGAGTAGTTTATTTTAATTGTTGTGTTTTTAAATTTTCGTATTTTTTTTTCGTATCGTATTTTTTTTCGTATCGTATTTTTTTGTATCGTAATTTTTTTAATCCGTATTTATAATTTTTATTCCCGTATTTGTAATGTTTTATTTGTGTGAAATAAATTTTAGTTTGTGTGAAAAAAAATAAAATAAAAGATAGTGGTGGGGCCCAAATGAAGAGGGGTTGGGTGTGTTGTGAGTGAAGGGGTATTTTGGTTAGTTGTGTTGGTATGATATGGCGCTGTGTTTGCAGGTGACTAGGCAAAAAATTGAGGGGTAGGCTTGTTGCCATACCTTCCTCTCTTACCTTTGTTCATTTTATGTCTTTTTATAATCTGTCCATAATTATAGTCTTGTTATTATAAAAGATAAATAAACTAAAAGCATTAAAATGATCTATTTTTTATATCAGTAATAATTTGTAATACGAATATCTCATACATTACGTATTGTGGTGGAATAATTTTGTTAATGCAAGAAATATTTAAAAACATTATTAGTGTTAACTAATATTTCTTAGTTTTGATCACGACAAAGTGTAAAAAAATTTATCGTCAAAGATAACCGAAAGACGAATTATTTAACAAACACTATCACCAAGATAATAATCATTTAAGTCTTACACAAACATATCTTAATCAGGTTTAGTGATCATAGGAAGTGATTAACCTCAAAACTCACATTTATACAAATGTGACAAAAGATTTTAATAAACTTTATTTTTAAGAAAATGTTTTATTAATACAGAAAATGAAAATTTCAATATGGCATATTCTAAATGCCCTATGAATATCCTTTGAGGGTTTAAACTACCTCAGATAACATTTCCCCACTAAAAGACAAAAAAGGAGCGGACTCTAAGAGTCGCGGTTCCATATATAGGTATGCGCTTCCTTAGTGATAATGAACCGTAGTACAATTTAACGAACCGCGCCCAGAGAGCCGCTGGTTTTTGTCTGCTATAAACAGTGGATCATATTTTCATTTTCTAACAAACCTTTTTGGACAAATCTTTCTGCTTCTTATCTTCTTTCTATGTTTTTCAATCATTAGTAAATGATCACTTAATTTGCTAAGTATATTTACTTATGATTATCCTCTTGATCCCATTCTTTACTTGTTTAACGAGCATATCACTCACACATTTGTAATGTGATTTAAGATGAAGCTTTGATGAAGATCATCCTTTCTTAGATCTAGTCATGTTCATCAATTTGTATACTTAAGTCTTGTGTAGATCTAATGTATTTGTGAATACTTGGATTAGTCTTGTGTCGATCAATGTATTTCTGAATGCTTGGATTACTCTTGTGTAAATCCATTGTATATATGTATACTTGGATTTGTCTTGTGTAGATCCAAGTTACATGTGTATACTTGGATATGTGTTTTTTGAGTTGTAATAAGTCTTGTGTGTTAGTTCTCACTAAACTACAAAGTGATGTGTGTATGTGTCTTGTGAGTTCTCACTAAACTTGAAAGTGAACAGTTGTGAAGATTGGTTCTAGCTTTGGATTAGGACTCGACATCTAGCCTTGTGTCGGAAAAGAAGATGGGCGACGAAGATTGATTCTATCTTTCGGTTAGAACTCGAGATTTAGCCTTGTGTTGGAAAATTGTGAAGTAGGAGACATGTGTAGATTGGTCTTAGCTAAGATAAGGTCTCGACAATTAGCTTAGTGTTGGAAAATAATGTAAGCGGCGTAGTAAGGTTTTCTCCGCCAAGAAGGGAGCTTGTGGATATAGTGGAAATATCGAGTAAGGTGTACTCTAGGAGTGGAGTAGGAACGAAGAGAGAGCTTTGTTTCCAAACCACTATAAATCTTGGTGTCGTACCTTAGGTTGTTTCTTTCTTTACTCTTTACTCTTTACTTCTTTCATTCTTACATTGCATTTCACTGTCACTAGATATTGTTAATGCATTAGAATTAGACCTAATAACTATGAAACTAGTTTTCAAGTAAAAGGTAATTTTGGGACAAAGCTAATTGAAATAATTTTAATTAGGACCTTAAAGAATAGAAACTATTCACCCCCTGCTTCTAGTTTCTACAATTGGTATCAGAGCGATGGTCACTCAAGATCTTTGAAGTATATTGGTCTTTAAATCTTGGACCAATCTATTGTCTTTAATTTAGAAGGGTTTCTTGTACTAAAGTTTTTCTTTGGTCAAAACTATTTTTTCAATAAAACTAGACCTTTTAATTAGTAATATAACATCCTATCTTAATTAGTATTTTATATGCATTCTATATTTGCTCTTGAAATGTATCTTTCTTTATGTAGGTACTCATGAAGACTAATCATTAACTTGATTGTAGATTGAGCTACTTGCACTTGTAGAAGACTCATCTCCTTTTGATCTCCAACATCACAGGATGATGATATCAAGATTGGGGAATGTGATACTAGTCCATGAAGACTTAGTATGCACTATGGTCAAGTTTAGGTGTTGCATTAGTCTATAGAAGACATTTGATACACTTTGCGGCTAAGGTACGTTTTCGTCCTTCCATACACCCTATTGATCATTCTATTGATCACTACTTGACTATTTGCTTGTTCTTGGCATCCTTGCCTTTACATTTGTTTGTTGTATGTGATTCTATTCTTTCACCCTCTCATACCTTCATGGTCTTGGATACTTGACTCGCTTAGGTGTTGTAGTGAGAGTTAGTAGTAGCTTAAAGTATCAAGCATGATTTATATGTTTTGATCCCTTTGAATGGATCTATATTCTGCTAAGAATTAGTATAGTAGTTTGTAATCAAACTAAAACACTTTGAGAACTCTTATTCAACTAAATAATTTATGCGGAATCTAACTTATTAAGCACAAAAGAACATAATTACTTTTAACTATTCGATTCTCTTATTAATCGACTTGAATGAGGTACATGAATTTCATCGTACCTATGTTCCTTTTATAGAGTAAGGAACCCTAGAAACCTTAGAATATCCTATAAAGATAAGTATATCGCACACGATATCTTATTAATATTCTAGCAATTAAGTATATCACACAAGATATACTCTAACTATAACTATGACATATCTTTTACAAAGATATATTCGTCCTAATCAATATAGCAGTACTTGTACTTAACACTAACAGTACTTGCTATGTACCGCATTAACACTAACGGTACTTTCCAACACTAAGATTACTTATACTTACACTAACAGTACTTTGTACTTTACAAATAAATTTCCAACAATCCTCCCCTAAACAAGAATGACAACTTGTTTTCTTCTTTGTACTGAATGTATCAAAATACATGTCTTCAGTCTTCTCTTCAATCTTGGATTGAGCTTGGTAATTTGTACTTGTTTCCAACTGAATGTAGCCAAACACTTTTATACAGATCTTCTTTTGATAAGATAACCTTCAAGTCTCATGAATATCATCTTTGTCTTAAAAATTATGTGTCAGCCCTAATAATGTGAGCGTCATTTACAGAGTTACAATAGTTTAATATATCAGGGAATATTATCGTCACTTGTTATCAGTGAGATACACCCGAACTATATATACCCCTCCATACTTCCATGGAGAGGTGAGGATTGTCATTTTTCTTGTTCTACTTTCTCTCTCAATAAAACACACACTTAATAGTCTCTCTCTTTTTCTCTCTAAAAATGTCTAACCATTTATTTTATCCTCCCTGACCTCTGGATAAACTCTTTTAGCTTTGAATATTATATGTTAACAATTGGTATCAGAGCTAACCGGGGGTGTTTCGCGTTTTTGTTTGCTGATTTTGATGGTGTTCGTATGGGTACGGCGTATTACTCTGTTTGTTTGGTCACAACAATGTCTCATGTTGCTTAAATTTTTCCAAATCGTCTCATCTGGTTAGCCTGTTTCATCTGGTTTCACTCTATCTTTCTTGGCTATCGTTTCATTTTTTTAAACCCCATATCAACACCGACTCTATCTAGAATTCCATCGTCACCTAAAACCATTCCTACTAGACTCGAATCAACAAGATCTCAAATATGTGAGCTCAATGATCTTTAAATATCTTTCGAGTTAATTAGTATCATCAACGATCTCTTTCGAACCATAAACTAGTTTTAATTTCGAAAAGATTTTAGAAAGGTATGAGCCCTTGCTTCGAATGAACGAAACACAAATCAATATACAACCCTACCCAACACCTACCTGAGACCCTATTAAGGATCTTGAAGTCGTAGTTCTTCGGATTTGGGGCACGGTTTACATAGGGTTTTTATTAAGCTGATGTTATCAA